>VXBJ01000248.1:1451508-1510069 GCA_013400055.1 Nycticryphes semicollaris
AAAAAAAGTCAAGATAAACTCAAATGCACTGACAAGGAAAGAAGAAAAGAAAGCACTGCCTCCCTTCCACTAATTCACCTTACAGCTGGCACAGACAGGTAGGATGAGAGCACCAACTTGAATCTTCAAGATGGAGACATTTTACATCATTATGCACAGTTGAATGAGATGAGTTTATCTACATATTAAATAAAAGAATTTGAAATCCCTAAATCCCTCAACTCTTTCCAGTTGCACTGTTATGACTTTCTTGAACTGGAGGAAACCAGGGCTCACATGCTCATGCTCTTCCATCCCTTTCCCAACCTGGACACGTCTCATCACCAGCCTGGGGAGCTGTGCAAATGGTACATATTTTAGAGGCACAGTCTTCTTTCCTTGTGTGGGACATTACAGGTTACAACTGAAATTAGGCATCTACTCAAGCTAGGAAAGACTTAGGATACTGAAACAAAGCATAACATTAGGCAAAAAGGCACAACCCAACGAGTTAGAGACTGGGCCACCCTCTCAGAATGCTGTATGGGTAAGGTTAGTAACCTCTGCTGCCCAATCACACCCTGGGCTGCATCAAAAGATGCGTTGCCAGCAGATCCAGAAAGGTGATTCTACCACTTTGCTCTGGTGAGACCTCACCTGGAGTCCTGCGTGGAGGTCTGGAGCACTCAATATAAGAAGGACCTGGACCTGATGGAGCGGGTCCAGAGGAGGGCCACAAAAATGATCAAGGGGTTGGAGCACCTTTTCTATGAGGACAGGATGAGGGAGCTGGGGTTGCTCAGCCTGGAGAAGAGGAGGCTCCAGGGAGACCTAATAGCAGCCTTCCAGTACCTGAAGGAGGCTACAGGAAGGCTGGGGAGAGTCTGTTTACAAAGGTCTGCAGTGACAGGATGAGGGGCAATGGCTTCAAGCTGGAGAAGAGCAGATTCAGATTGGATATTAGGAATAAGTTCTTGACTCTGAGGCTGGTGGAACACTGGAAGAGGTTGCCCTGGGAGGTGGTTGAGGCCTCTTCCCTGGAGATATTCAAGGTGTGGCTCGAGGAGGCCCTGGGAAACCTGGTCTAGTTGTGGGGTGTCCCTGCTGACTGTGGGAAGGTCAGACTAGATGACCCTAGAGGTTCCTTCCGGCCTGGACCATTCTATGATTCTATGATTCTAAGGTGGCAACTTGCAAGTAAAATTAAACTTATTGGAAGGTTTAGCAGAGTTAGTTTATCTAGAGTAATCTCTCTACGTGGGTAATGTTTCCGAAATAGTAATAAAAATTAATTCTGGTTGCTGCAATATCCTACTACATCAGCTCACTTCTATGTACGCGATGATTAATTTGTGTATAGTTTATAATACACAGATTAGAATCACAAGGGTTGCATCTGTGGAGCTAAGCAGTGATATGAGTCAATGGGCACCTTTCCTAATGTCAACAAAAGAAATATATAATTCAGTAACTCTCATTATTCAAATGCCAATCTAATTACACTGCAGAATGTAAATTAATGGAACATTCTTTTGAGAGCTGCTCAGATCCATAGCAATATTCCAGTTCTGGAAGTTGAGTGAAATTCTTCAGATTCAATATTACCTGACGTGCTACGTCCTGTTCACAGAGAAAAAGCTAAAAAGCTTTTTAGGTGTTATTAAGTGAAAGAGCAAAGCAGTAATTACTCCAGAAAGGGAGAAATTCCTAGGGAGCATTTGAGACGAGTTCCAAGTGGATCACACACACTCAGCTGGAACATGTGTCTTGTCAGGAGAAAAACAAGCACTTGAAAAAGCAAAGGATTTGCGAAGTGTTGGTGAAGCGTAGGGTGTCACACAGGTATGAAGCTCTTCAGTGTTGAAGATAAATGACACTCCTCACTATTGTACAGATAATCTGGCAGCAGAATTGTCCAGCAAAGTTGTGTTTTTCTTAGCGTGAACCAAAGGAAACGCAAATTAAAAATAACGCTGTGCAACTTGGTGAGGTGGGCGGAGTAGATTCTCACTATTCTGAACTCCCACTTCAACCTGTTCTGACCTCCTCGGACATGAGTGCTTCAGTTAAACAGGTTTGCTTTCTTAATATAATCTTAGCAAGGCAGGTACAAATTCCTACTGTCAGCCAGAAAAATGCATCTGACAGACCCCATTCAACTGCAGGTTGAATTTAGCCACTGAACGTGGGAAAAAACCTCCCACCCAAACTCTCACTCTATAAAGTTGCTGTCTCTTGACAAGAAGTTGAAAAACTGCATTATGTTGCACATGGAGGATCACTGTTTTCTCTCTGTTAAGTGGGCCAGAGCATGAAAAAGCTACTGACAGCTTTGTAAACAGAAAGCAAAGAGCAATTATTACCGTTGTATTGAATTTCTGGATGAAATTCATCTCACCTGGTTTTATGTATCTATTATGCAGTTGTTAATGTCAGAGTCACTCATCTGAACTCCTTTCTAGGGAACTCTTGTCAATGTAGTTAACTCATTTTAGGGGGAAATTCATCTTTCCAGGTGCAGCAGATGAACTGAGGTACCTGAGAGACTAATTCGAATAACCCCGGGTTGTCTGATTTGGAACTTTGGAAAGTAAAACAGCAGTCACTGAAATTATTGATTCTCTTGTTTGAAAGGGGTAAAATAGCCACCACACAAAGACCTCCTCTCCCAGAATGCATTGCACACAAACTGTAAAGAAGGGATTTAGAGATGCCCAATAGATGAGAACTGCTCTGCAAAGATCTAAGGTGATGACTACAGAGGGATCGCCAAGGAGAACCTGAACGTTCAATGAATGGATGGATCACCAGCATCCAAAGCTGTCCTTGACCTGTTGAGACACACCTACCCTGACTTCTGTTAAACCCATGAACACAAACCTTAGTAAAAATCTCTTCTGAAGAAAAACGTGTTTTGTGGGAGGACACACCAACAAAGAGACATGATGGTGAAGAGGAAGATGCTACACAAACTCATTTCTGTTCAAAGCAGGAGTAGGAGAGTGGCAACAATTGTAGTTTTGTTTGAAACACACACCTGCTCACCTCGTGGTATATCCAATATTCTTTCCTGAAATATATANTCTGTATTAATATTGGATACAAATATCTGTAACCAGAATCTTTTGGTGACCACTGTGTATGGAAACCATGTGTATTATAATATAAAAATATACTTACAACCAGAAAGGGCATTGCTGTTGTTAATGTTAAGAACATTATTACCCTCGCTACAATAGCACTTGGTCAAGGTTTCCATTTGTAAGTAAAATATAAATCCAGATTTTTTAAAAAAGTAGAGAAAACATTTTCTACTTTCAGTAATATACTTAAAACATTCAACCTTGGCTCGTTGACAGCACTCTTTAGAATAATTTTTTGGCCAATATGGGTTCAGCAGAGAGAGAATTTGACTATGGCTCCAGTAGAGAGATATTAACTGTGACTACCAGATGATCATTAACGCAGTAATTTTCCTTGTAGGTCATAAAAAGCTCTGTTCTTTCTCTCCACAAAAACCAAATGAGAACAAACCTGCACTTAGATATATTAATTTTCTTTTTTAAAGGAGTATTATTTTTTTGTTTTCACACAACTGTTTGAAAGATTTTGCTTTAATACGTTAAAATTGCAGCTGCATATATTTAAATTATTTATACACGCAGACATGTAGACTGTGATTAAGTCTCTTATTTGGTTGTAACACAAGGTTCATTTCTTTTGCTGGTTGATTTAGCATCAAGAAACCTTCCCTGTGGGTCTGCTTCACAATAAATTGCTATTGGCATATAGAAATGTCAGGTTTACCCTCCAGATGGGAGCAACAACAAATCAGACCTTTGTTTGCTCCATTTTCCCTTCTGCACGTGTGACAAGAGAAGTGTGTTTCTCTCCACTTACTCTCAAATGTAGAGTTATTTTGGGGCACTTTTTCACGTGTGAATTTCATGGCCACTGAAAGCTGTAGTAATGTAGCTCAGGGTTTGTGAAACCGGCTCAGAATGGCAAATTTCCCAGGCCAAATGTCAACTTTACTATTAATCTATTGAAGCTGAAATAATGTTGGTTTACTTTCCTGGACTGCATTTTGGTTGTGAAGCTCTATAGAGATTTGGTCAATACAAGCAGTGCTCCAGAGTTATAATAATCTCATCTCAAGGAGACAGCTAAATTGCATCAGATTAATTACGTATTAGTAAGACGTCATTGTGCCTAATGTCACAGAAGAACCCCGAGGGGTTGGGGTACATGGGAACAGATGTAACACAGGATTTAACAACAAAGAGGAGACTGAGTAAAGGGTCAGTATCAGGAGGATGGAGCCAGGCTCTTCTTAGTGACAGCCAACGACAGGACAAGGGGCAATGGGTGCAAGCTGGAAAAGAGGAGGTTCCACTTAAATATGAGACAAAACTTCTTCCCGGTGAGGGTGACAGAACACTGGAACAGTCTGCCCAGAGAGGTTGTGGAGTCTCCTTCTCTGGAGACATTCAAAACCCGCCTGGACGTGTTCCTGTGTGACCTGATCGAGGTGTTCCTGCTCCAGAAGGGGGATTGGACTAGATGATCTTTCAAGGTCCCTTCCAATCCCTGATATTCTGTGATGCTGTGACATTTACACTCCTGGGAGAAAATTCCACAGCATCTACAATGACTCCTCAAATCTGTGTTCAGGCAGCTGAAAGTCTTCCCCAAAGTGACTGTTTCTTGCCTTGAATACAAAGGCTTTAATGGGACTATTTCAGCTGGAGATGTCAGCAGTGGCAATGTCTAACGTTAGACCAGGGCAATTCACCAACTCTTGCATATCTTGATTTATTGTGACTGTAAGCGCTATATAACAAGGAGTCTTTTTTTCTGTGGGTACAGAATATATTGATCTGAATCATAATTTACTGGTGGTGACAACGGACAAGCCAGTACAGTCCAAGGGCAATACTATGGTTTCTAAGCTCCCAAACAGAAAAACCTTACCTCAGACTCTAGGTAAAGATGGCACTGTGGGAGAAACAGGACCATAGCTGAAGATACAGCCAAGCTATGTGGCTTTTAGCATGTTCACACACCAGACTTCCTCCACCTTCTCTGCTGCCTCCATCTTCTTGGACACAAAGATATTGCCTTTAGCTTCTTCACTAAGCCTCGAACCATATGTTCCTGTACCTGTCTGCAAAAAGGCAACTCATAACAAGTGCTCCTCGCTCCTGGTGGGACAGGGAATGGTTAGCCACCACCAGCTGCATTTTCAACATGGTTCTCAGAGCCTCTCTCTCCCCCTCAGTTCAAGTTAAACCGCAGCTGGTGAGTAACCTGAAAATATATTGATTTCATTTCCTTGCACAATGCTATCAAAGAACTTCAGTGACAGTCCTAGAACTGCATTTTTTCCCATGTTTTATTTTCAGTAGACTCATACTCTTAAGGAAGATGTAAATAGTCTTGCACATTACGTCACTGCCCATAACCGCAAGAGATGGCGCGAGGGGGAGGGAAGTGGTTTCTCTCAGAGATTATGACCTTGCACGGTCAAGTCATTGCCCTCAAAACCCCAAAGCCAGATGAGGACTTCATTCAACAGAAGAAGGATTTGTTGCTGGGAGTTTTTTTCCTGTCTTAATTCCTCACACTGTCTAGGAACTTAGTACACAAAAAGGTCAGCCACCTTAAGCAGCAGATGTCCATGCTTTTGTCACAGCAAAATGGCCATAGTCCTGGTCTGCCTTTCCCTACTGGCCCTTTTCCTCACAGCAGCCCAGGTAACTGCTGATGATGCTTCTTCAAACCAGCCCTGGACTCCAAAAAAACATCACAGGGTGTAGCTGCATGGTGTCTACAAATCTATGGGGTGTCAGAGAATGGAGCACAGACGGGGAAAAGTGCTTCTGGTGAGGACTGTGCAGCCTTGCCAGTGCCCTCATCATCATGCTTATGTCTGTGCTATTCAATAGAAGGGTCAAGGTCTCATTCCCTGTCCCTGAGAGAAATGGCCTGGGACAACTTGCATCCTTACAGATAAAGTTTCTGATTCTGCAGGAGGAAGTTAAATTTTCCATATTGTCTTCCAGGAACATTGCCACAAACGCACCACCAAAAAAGCCAACTGGAAGTCAGGCACTTGAGACTTAGATATTTCTCAGATTCCTGGTGACTGGTGGCATTTAGAGCAACTTCTAGATCATGCAGAAATTCAGTGTGTTGCGGTTTAGGTCTTGATCCAGTGGTAGAACGCAGTGGTTGAATCATGGCTGCTAGTAATCCTAAACTTGAAATGTAATAGAAAAAAAAATAAAAAGAATTAAAAGACACTCCAGGCACAGAACAAGCTCACAGTCCAAGTTATAAAAGGCCACCCGTGTTACACCATTTCTTTTGTCCCTCTGTTTTTACTCATCTCCCCAACCCTTCTCTTGGTTCTTGCTCTGATTACCCCTCATTTCCCTCAGGGCAATTTTTCACAGCATCTTTAAGGAATGTTAGATATTTGTCTACCAAGCAAAAAAGATAGAGAAACGGGGGCTGTGAAGAGCCATTCACAGATCACCTTTCACTAGGGAGGTAATCAAGGGTGGGTCAGTATTAGCAGCAAAAAGCTATTATTAGTTGTCCTGTTCCAACCACCAACGTAAAGGGAAATTTCTGCTAATGGCCCAGACCAGCATTTGTTTTTGTGCAAACATCTGGACAAATGAGACCATTTTTCTAGGTTATGGCAGCTTGTTTAAATATGACCTAATGTGCAAATGTATCAGAGCTTTTTATACAGTAGGGTTTGGGGTTTGGGGCTTTTTTATTTTCTTTTTCATTTTTCTGAACTCTGTGCAATAGCTGGTTCAGACTGAGAAAGACAACTTTCTTACTCTTGGGGCAGTTTCAAAGGTACATTTGAAGGCCTCATTATTAATTCATTTTAAACCCATGAATAATAAAGCCTTCTGATCCACGGGCACTGGGATGATCTAGGCATATAAAGATATGCAATCTGTGGGGATTAAAGCCAAGGGTAAGTTGGGTCTCTGTAGGAAGATGGTGTGAGGACTTCTGGGCAGGAAAGGAGGAAGAGCTATTAAGGTCACTGAAGTCAGGAGATGACACTCATCATTGCTGACCGAATGTGAACACAAGGTAAGATCTGCATCTGAACGAGTCAGTCAAAGCTGCCTTCACAGACAGAGGAGAGAAATAAGACGTCTTAAAGAGCAATTCCTCTCATTTTAAGGTCAATAAGCTGTGTGTTAACATGGCCTGTTCCTCTCGGTGACTATAAAGGCAGCCTGCAGTAATTAGCTCTGACGTGGTCACCAGTACTGTCAGCTCCTGAAATTAAGTGAAGTGAATCTCAGTGAAAATGTCAATCCCCAGGAAGCATGTCATCCTAACCCTCCAAGGTCTGCTACCAGACACACCAAATGTTTTGGGCGCATGTTCCAGCATTTACTGGTGACAACAAAAAGCATCATGTTTTCTCCTATGACTTTGGACTACATCTTCAACCAGCTCAGGAGGAAAAACCTGTTATGCCCTATAGAGTATCCCCTTGTGACAGGCCAAAGGTCACTGTCACAGGTGAGTCTACAGCTGCAGCTAACACTCGTTTAGTGCTTTGTGGTTAAATCCATGAATTTCTGAGGTGGTCTGTTAAAGGGAGAAAGGATTTTGCCATCATGACAGAAACTTCATTAAGATCTTTCTCGTTTTGCCCCACGCCGGTATGAGCCTTGTCACAATTTGTGCCAGGCTTCACCTCATCCAGCTTTCTACATCTTGAGACCAAAACAACTCTTTCCATTTATTTCCCTGGTTACTGGATTAAGCTCCTACGGTGCTAACACAAGCTATGGAAGAAGTGTAGTCTCATAAAACACATTGTCTGGAGTTATAAATAACTAAGTGATGCCATTTTAATGCTACTTCCTTATTAATTGGCACCTAATCCACCTGAAAAATATTATCAACAGATCCATTCACAGAGCTCAGTGGTATTTAGCAGAAGCAGAGACAGTCGAGCCTGACTGGTTTTTAAAGTACAGGAGAAAAGAAACCTTCCCAGTCTCTTTTCCTGGCCTCCCAGTATGCCACATTCACCATGATGGTGCATTATCCCATTCTCCATCCCTGTAAAAAAACATTTTTCAGGTATGTCTACCAGTCCAGGTCATGATCGAATCATCTTGATCCTTTTACAACCACTCAGAGACCCTGTCCCCCTCTCCTTGGCCAGAAAAGTCAGGCTGAGAGCAGAGAAGGGTCAGAGATACTAAATTATTCCTGTTCTGAACTACTACCTGGCCACGACTCCGTTTCTCTCTTCTGAACACAGACGGAGCTAAGAAACTCTTCTCTTAACATAGTCACCTCTAAAAGCTGCCTAAATTTAAACCCACAAATATGCCCCGAATCTGTTAATAGAAATGCAACAGGTATCACTACTTACCGGTATGCTCACCTCATTTTCACTCATAAATTTAACAGTTGGGCTAGACATTATTTTCAATCCTAATTTTCCTCTTGAGACTAATGTTTTTACAGTGAGCATGTTTCTAAATGGTTGGGCAAGTTCCAAGAGCGAGGGCAGCTTTTTCTTCCTTAATCTGTTTCTTTGAGGGATTCCTAGCCCTGCTGCAGAAGAGGGATTAGCACCTGAAGGGTGATTGATGCCCCGTGATGGTTGTGGTTTTTCCATCTCCTTCTTTTTACGGGCTACGATAGTACCCACTGAATTGATTGCGTTTCAAACCCACTTTTCAAGTTTCAAACCTGCAAAAGTTAGGCAACGAAGGGAACGTGCCCATGATGGGCCAAAATGCAATAAATCAGAGCAGGGAATGCACATCTGTGTGTGTGAAAAGGAGATAGGAGGAGCGATACTGGCAGCGCAGTCCATCCACTAAAGCAGGTAGGTGCAAGAAGAGGAGAAACCAGAGTTCGGAAGCATTAAGGCCAGTATTTGAAACTCAAGGGCCTTAAATGAGTCACCCTAAAAGATATTAATCAGAGGACATCTCTGCCTGACAGCCTGTTTCGCTGGATTTAACCCTAAGCTAAAAAAGTGGGAGTTTGTCAATCCCAAGAAGAAGGATGAGGAACAAATGCCCCCACATCTGACTGCTCATGCTGCCTCCGAGGTGAAAACCAAATAAACAAACCACAAACCAGACCAATTCATTTACATGCTTTTTCTGCCCCGAGAAGAGCCTGAAAGAAAAGAGGCATTGCAGAAAACTGGGATGAGTCACTGCCTGCGAGGCTGAACAAAGCTGGAATCCCTGGATCTGTGAACTATTTGCTGCTGAAATTATATAAATTAAATATAAATATAAATATAAATATAAATATAAATATAAATATAANAAAGCTGTACCAGGAGGAGGTCTAGGAGTCAATTAATCAGCCTTACATGTACCAATACATGAAATTTGACCCTGATTTTTTCTGAAAAGTCTGGGTAGAGAATAAAAACATCTTAACCCACAGATAGCAGAGGTTGCCTTACTTCATGCAAAGCTAAGCTTCTTCATCGTGACTTGTTCTGGTGGCACTGCAGATACTGTAAGAACATCTCAGGGATGCTGTTCATGCCATTCAGCAGTCTGAGCAATATGTCACATACCCTTATGCCCCGTGGGGTTTGACAGTGGAAAGGGGGCCCAGAAAGCACTTGGAATAAACAATAAGGTAACAGTTATTGTAATAAGTGAAATGGGTTTGGAATTCTTCTCTGGTACTGAGGCCAGCTGGCTTGGAATGGCCCATTGCTATTTTATTAAATTCTCTTTGTTTCCAAAATATGAGGTTCCATCCAAACTACGAGGTTCCATCCAAACTCTTTGTCAGGAATGAACCACACTAACTCCCCCCACGGACATTCCAAGAAATTCCCCACAGACATTCCAAGGAATTCTTTGGGAAAATGCTATTTAGCCCAGGCACAAGGCACACCAAGGAGTATCACAATTTCACAATGTAGATTATCAATTCCCTGTGCCAGGGAATGTTCCCTGGCACTTAGTAGACATCACCTCAAATATTAGTAGGACTATGTAGGTGGTTAAGTCCTATCTGCAAACCCTGGTTTTTAGCAGGGTCACAGGTCAATGTATCAATGTTGTTTTGATCTTTGCAGTGTAAATGTGCCTGTAAAAATGGAGGCAAAACTCCAGAAAAATGTCCTTGGACAAAAAGAGAGCCCTTTTGCCAGAGTGGCACAGTGTGCTGTGGAGAAGGAGCTGCTGAACTTCAGTGAAAGTCCTCAATTCAGGCTGTGTCTTCTCTACTGATGCTGAGATGCCCAGCGGGTTTAATACAGAGATGCAGCACAGATCTTCCATGCCAGAAAGTGCTTTTTGAGGGAGGTCAAGACTATAGCCCTGTATTTAACACATAAGGAAACTGTGACTTGTCCAGAGACACAGAAAAAGGTCATCTGACAAAAGAGGTGGGAGAAGCGTCCTCTGAAACATGTCCAAACCTGCTTATCATATTGTGTCTTCATTGTTGCTCAGCAAAGCGCCAAGTGAAAGAGTAATTCCTGCAGTTATCACAGAATCATAGAATCATAAAATCATAGAATGGTCCAGGCCGGAAGGAACCTCTAGGGTCATCTAGTCTGACCTTCCCACAGTCAGCAGGGACAACTTCAACTAGACCAGGTTGCCCAGGGCCTCCTTGAGCCACACCTTGAATACCTCCAGGGAAGGGGCCTCAACCACCGCCCTGGGCAACCTCTTCCAGTGTTCCACCACCCTCAGAGTCAAGAACTTATTCCTAATATCCAATCTGAATCTGCTCTTCTCCAGCTTGAAGCCATTGTCCCTCATCCTGTCACTGCAGGCCTTTGTAAACAGACTCTCCCCAGCCTTCCTGTAGCCCCCTTTCAGGTACTGGAAGGCTGCTATTAGGTCTCCCCGGAGCCTCCTCTTCTCCAGGCTGAGCAACCCCAGCTCCCTCAGCCTGTCCTCATAGCAAAGGTGCTCCAACCCCCTGATCATTTTCTTTGTGGCCCTCCTCTGGACCCACTCCATCAGGTCCATGTCCTTCCTATCTTGAGTGCTCCAAACCTGTATGCAGTACTCCAGGTGAGGTCTCACCAGAGCAAAGTGGCAGAATCACCTCTTTGGATCTGCTCGCAACACTGCTTCCTGTATAGGTCACGGGGGGGTAAAAGAAGCTTTTTCTTCATTCTGTGATATTGTGGAAATAGAGGAGAGAAGGACAATGAATTTATGCGCTTTGATCTCTTTTTCCAAGTGCCTCTAAGAGCTGCCAGGCCTTCCTCCTCATTGTGGGCACTCAGCCAACGCACTGCACCTCTTCAGCAAGGAGAGAGCAGCCTCTTCTGCATATTAATGTCATACAGCCTCTAGATGAGCCATGCCGTGGTGAGGAAATGCCTCTCGCAGTACGCTTTTAATTTCTGTTATGCAGAAAGGGAGATCAGCCACACCATCCGCCCAGAAATCACCCCAGTGAATTCCCCGCTCTGAGTACAAAGGCTCAAAGACAACCTTGGCACCACAGAAAAGTGTGCAGAACAGCAACATGCACCAAAGACAGTGGGTGCATTTGGCAAAAATAAAATAAAAAAAAATAAATAAAAATCTCCAGGTGCTGCTATTTGAAGGTGCAAACCAAAAAAAAAAAAAAAATAGTCCATAAGAGCAATGGAAGAACCCAGTGCTGAGCTCCTCCTCACCTCCCTCACAAATCTTGAATTGAGTATCTGAGCTACCACCAAAATACTCCCGGTCATTGCATTTGGTAAGGAAGCATTTTTGGTCAAAGGTAAATATTGTCCTAGGTGATAGACTAAAGTGGTGGTAGATCTAGGGACCCCTGGCTTATTTCTACCACTTGGGATTTAGTTCCTGGTTTGATATCTACTGAGAAGTCCTCTCCTCGGAAAAGTCATGGGCAAATACAATATTTGAATTATTGAATATGAAAATATCTCCTTTACCAGATTTTTAATTTTTTTTTTTTTTTTTAGGATTGAGTGACTCCCTTCACTCCCAAGGCACACACAGAAGGATTATGGAGTAACACCAGCATCTCAAAATCCCACCTGACCATCCTGCAAGAAGATCTCCCAGCTTTGACACACCTGCCCTGCTTATGATAAGGACTGCCAGAAACAGAGATTTTTTCATTCTTTTCTTCCCCACTCCTGCTGAGCCCATTAAAAAGGCTATTCTCGACATTTTTTCTGCACTGTTGATAAAATTTGGAGGCAGCTGCAGCTTCACCACTTGTTCGCAGGCAGACCTGACGCTGAGGTAATTGTGCTTTTATTGCAAAATTTGGAAATCCTCTTTGCTCCCATCTGAGCAGCGGAAACGGTTATTGCTCCTTCAGCTGGTCACATCCATCTAGCAAGGCATGGGGGTTGCCTGAAGGGCAGGAATGTAAATGAGATTACCCACAGGGCAGCTTTTACAGACAATGGGAAATCAAATGTGCTCTCTCCCAAGAGAGAGCAGGTGGTTTTTTGG
This sequence comes from Nycticryphes semicollaris, assembly GCA_013400055.1. Classification (NCBI taxonomy): domain Eukaryota; kingdom Metazoa; phylum Chordata; class Aves; order Charadriiformes; family Rostratulidae; genus Nycticryphes; species Nycticryphes semicollaris. The sequence goes on from VXBJ01000248.1 coordinate 1,463,973, forward strand.
GCACAGGCCTGAATCTGTGAAGAGCCGAGACCTTGTAAACCACTTCAGTGCTTCAGGAAAATGCTTTGACATCAGTAACTGTATTAAAACTCTTTCTTCAGCTGCTGTGCTAGCAAATATGCAACAACTCCAAGTCAACAAGTACAGAGAGTGGTGACAGCCTGTTCAGACCCTCAGCTCTGGACCAGGCTCTGGCCCACCAGCCCAGGAACTCGTTGACTGGTGGGCCTCCATCCTCCAGGTGGTGTAGCCATGTCCCAGACCTCTTCTAGCACACTCAGTGCAAAGTAAAGCCTGGTTTGCTGCTGAAGGGACCTGCCTTGCTGTTACATTTAACTAGTTAGCTCTGAATCCATGAGACCTCCAGGGACAAGCAAAGAGGAGGTGAGAAGTCCAGCTCAAGAGGTTGAGTTCCGGAAACCTAGGATTCATCTCATCTGCACTGCTCTAAAGATGGAGGTGAAGTCTACCAACTTCACAAGCCACCTCTTGACCAGAGGAGAGAGCTGCCTACCCACCAATCCACAATAAACTCTACCAGGTCTCAGATGGGGTGACAGAGCAGTTCTCCAGAGACATCTTCGTTGACTCTAAGCAAGAGTTCTGAGCCGTAGTGAATTAGGTTGGGATGGACAAAAAGGTCATCTAAGAGACATGGATGAGTCCCACCACAAATCATTAACCTGTTCTCTTTTTCCATCCAGTTCTGGAATGCAATAGTTGTTTTGCATCCCAGACTGAGGATTCAGCTCTGTGGGACACCAAACTTTGGGAAACTGATGATGCTTTTATGAGCTGTTTTTCAGGCTCCTGCACCTGAGCTGTCTAGCAAGGTTTTGGGAAGTGAAGCCTTGCCTTCCTGAGAAGAATCTTTAATTGAGTGCTATTTAACTGTCTGTTGCATTTGTTTTTCTGCTCATTACTGCTGTCTATATAAAAAACTGTGGTTATAAAAGTAAAATAAGTCAGACAGACATCTGATCAGTTAAAGAAATTGCAGTCATGGCTAAACAACTGAAACAAAGCTGCAGGCAGGTCAAGGAAAGTTCAGACAGAGCAAGCATGACAAGCCTTACTTCTGAGATTTTGCAAATTCAGTGCAAAGCTTATTGCCTTTTAGTAGCAATGGTGATACTGCATTACAGGGCTACATGGTAACATATCAGGCATCTTTTTGTTCCGTAATTTCCCTGTCTTAAGCCTTCCAGATCACTTCTCTTTGATGATTTTTAATCAAAACAGACAGTTCATGGAGGTCAGCTGCAGGCATGGCGCTAATTGGAGCTCTGGCTGAACTTGACGATGACGGCATTGGCACCTCAAAAGAACATTTTGGCCAAGTGGAAACTTAAAAGCTCTCAGTAGACTGCTCATGCTTTGTTTTGATTCAAGCATGGTCATGACAGGGAACCCTGTCACACAATATTAAACACAAATCTATCTGGATAGACAGATCACACCAGGCAGATGGATCTATCTGGTGTGACTCACTTAATGAGATGCAGAGCCCTCTGTCCAAGTCTAAGTCCCTCCTCTCAAACATCCTATGTTAACCGAGAACTAGTCTTTGTGGCCAACAGTGTGATTCAGCCTACCCTGGTCAATCTACATGGTGTTGCAACGTCCTCTGTGGGTTTCCTGGCTTGGATGCATTCCTCATTCCAACATCTCTTAATGAACCGTGCCTTGTAGTGATGTACCTGAATCTTTCTCATCCTCTTGAATGGGCAAGAGAGAACTTTATCTCTGCTGCTGTCCTCAGAGAGCAAGAACTCTCATCTATCTCAATTAGTGGAAATCATGATTTGGAAGATAATACAGATATTAAATTTGGCACTGACATTTCCTTCTCTATTTACAATTTCATTCACTGAATTAATGGCATTCACGTTTTCCTAGGGTGATTAGTGAGCTCTCAGCAAGAGATAGCATATAGAAGTGCTCACTCAAAAAATAAAAGAAAAAAAAGTCTAAAATCTCCCTTGATATTTTTTACTCCAATGTTTATAATAATGAATAAACTTACATCCAATTGTCAAGCATCCAGCTGCAAACCTGGGATCTATGGCACATGAGGGCATTCAGATTGTTGCCCTGTGAGTTTTAGGCTGAGATCAAGTTTTGGGGTGTTTTTTTTTTGGCCCCATACAGCTTAAGTGAGGGCTTTTCCCCCAGGGACACTGCCCAGCTTCCTTCTTGGGTCTATTTTTACATGAACTCCAAACCAGTGGATGGTTTCCCAGCATGCCAAATTAATCAGGCTGTGAAAAAACGGGAAATAATTGAAAACCTACTTATCAAATCCAGAAGGGCTATGTTGGCCTGTGAGGTTGTACATGTTGTCATCAGCAGAAGAACAAGTGCTTGCACAAAGACTTTCTTCACAGAATTTGGAGCAAGTTTCTATAGCAAAATACTGTGTTCTGCAGGTAATAAAGACTAATTTTTGGATGACGCACCTAAATCCCCTCTGCCTAGAATGGCTTTGGGTTTTATCCACATCTGACTATATCCATCAGGGGATAAGCTGAGCGTTAATTTTTATGATCTCAGTTTAAGGATAAATTAACCACCCTGAGCTGTTGGAAACCCACCCCGAATCATTTTTCAAGGAACTCTTTAATATTCCCCTCCTTTATCAGATAGGAAAGTTGGAGTCAAAAAGAAACAGCACAATTAGTTAAAGGTTATCCAGTGGTCAAAGGTAGAAAGAAAAAGTGCATCTTCTGCAGCCTGGTCCAACCATTGCAGCCTCAGGGCAGTAGACTTTCCCATTACAAGGCAGAAGAGGTCTAGAAGGAATGCCTGATGAGTCTCTCCATTCGCCTCATTAGGATTTAGATCAAATATAGAGGCTAATCTTTCTATGTTCCCCTATGGAGCTATAGTCTTAAATGATTCATATAAATGAGGTGCATACATTAAACTTGCAATGCTGTAGGCATCAATATGCAAGTGTTAGAAACAGCTCTTTATTCAAGCAACCTGGGCAAAACCCTGATTCTCCTTTGAAAAAAAAAATTGCTAAAGGAGCTGGGATAAAGATGATTCTTTTAAGGAGACATCTAAAGAAAGGCAGAATAATTTTGAATGCATCCATGCCCTCTGTTATTCACCGGAAAAGGCCTCATCTTTTGTGCATTTGCAAATATACTCGAGTCCATGATTATGCATTGTCATGACTATTTTGTGATGAAATCGTCAATCTGAGCTGCTCCGGAATTAAGCTGAATTTTGCAAGTGACCTCCTTGTCAGAGAAAAAGCTGTGGAGCAATCTCTTGCTTCTTGTATTCAGGGAATCAGCCATATTTAAAAAAAATAATAATCCACTGAGATAATGCACTGATGGTTTGACAGCTCAGCCTTCCAAGCCTTGGAAAGCCTTGAAGTGTCTTAATTCATACCCAAACCTCACCTGTGGGCAGCATCATTATGGACACAATCATGGCTTTGGAGCAACAGACTTAGTTCAGCTATCCCTGCAGGAAGGTCTAGTGCCATTTGAGCTGCTTCAGGATGTCTCACCAGGCTCCAAATATTGCTCCAGAAGGACACAGGTCTCTCCTTGCATCTGCCTCATAGCTTCCATCCTCTTATGGATCCCTCAGTTGTCTGTTCTGAAGGTTTCAAAGATGAGAAAACAAAACTATTACTGTCATAGTTTACAGGAGAAGGAATGACTAATGATGTAATTTGGCAATTACATTAAATGTTGGCTCTGGAAGAGGTAAGTATTAACCACTGATCTCTCCAGATCAGGCTCTGGGCTGTTACTAAAAGCAAATATTTCTTTCCTCACAAGCTACAAAGATAAAGCCTCCAGAGTAGGCTGGTGTGCTGGTGAAGTCTGACCTGAGAAAAAACAGGAAAGACTCTCCGGAGACATCTTTATGAGCAACCAAATACTCGCACAGGCTCACCATATACTGTTGAACCCTTAGAAAAGCTCTTGTTACAGCTTTGGCCAGGACAACTTTCCAACCAGTACTTTCCCAGCCACTGTCCAGGCATAGTTAGGAGTCACCATGGGTCAAGGACCATTTGCTGTGTCACTAAGAGAACGTCCCTTGTGCCCATCTGGAAAACAAACATATTCAGCTGTGTGCACAATGGCATCATGGCTAAAAACCCATTCCAGACCCAATTATAAATACAGCCAGTGAGGTCAGCAAAATTACATTTTAGGTTCTGGAGACCCTTCAGTCTGGAGACTCCAGGGAATAAAAAAAAAACTCAGAAAAGGATTTACCTATATCTCAGGCAGGCCAAGCAGAACTGCCTGGACAGGCAAAACACCCACAGATTACTTTTTTTTTTTCCCGATTTCAACAGCAGGAAAAAGCAAGTTTATAGCTGCATCTGTAAATATAAGTATTTAGCACCTAAAGCAAAATATACCACTTACCCATATAAATGCAGTAACACAAGCCAAAGAGGGGAAAAAATACTTATATTCTATAAATACATAGAATAATAGGAAGCTCTGCTTACACAGTAACTTTTCATCAGCTGCATCCCACAGCCTCTCATAACACCTTTTTAACAGAGCTCCAAGAGCATTGCTTTCTCAGCTTGCTCGTAATTTGGACAGAAAAAAACCCATATTTCAGCATAAACTATGTTTCTTTTTTTTTTTAAAAAATAAAGGTAATCAATGGTTCAAAAGCATTGTTTGGAGGTAAATAACACTTTCAATCTCAGCTCCAAATGTTTTCTTTAAGGGATTCTTTAGTAAAGGGCTTTTAGCTTAAATGACACTGTTAAAATTCAAATGTACATTCAAATAAAAAAGCTAAAAGTTCTAATTCTGAAAAGTAAGAAAAGGAACAATTTAAATTCTTTTCAAAATTGCTGTTTGCCTGAGTTCTACACAAATAAATTGACAAGACCAGCAATTAGCATTCTGGTGCTTCTAAATCTGAACATCTCCTCTGGAAAAAAAGTTTTAGCCACAAAATGTTTACCAATTTTTCACTATACTGTTCCTTGCCCAAGAATATTGTCAGAGAAGACACCATTTGCTAATGATACAGTGCCCAGAGCTACAGGAAAACAGCTTTTCTGAGCAAACAGGATGATTCAGAACTGGAAATGGAGCACGAATATACTTCAGAGAGAAATATATCACTAAAATCTTGACATTTCCACAATAGGATGTTTGCAATATTTTCTCTATTAGCAGAGAGAATTTCAAAACTGCAGTAAATGATACATCAGCCAGAAGTCCATGTCAAGGTTCTAGTGGTCCTTAGTGTAATTATCTGAGTGAGAACTCAGCCAAATGGCCATTATCCTTCTGAGAAGTGGCTTTTTTATTTTCATGGCCATTAGACATCAAAGCTTTGGACTGATGTTTGGTCTGAGAGGCAGCACTTCTCCTAGCCCGTGCTCTCTTGAACTGTTGAGTCTTTTCTGACCACTCCAGGGAGACCACCTATTAATTAACACGTCCCCTGTAAATACAGACCTACCAGCTCCTCCTTCCTGGATCACCCATGAACCTAAGCTGGACAGAAATGCTGGATAAATGGCCCTTTAGCATGTGTATGTTGTGTCTATACTATATGTACGTAAGTCCCATGTGCCCTGGACACATTGGAGCCATTATTCATGCAGTGTACCCTCTCTCCATCCAACATGAGGACCAAGGCTGGTCCTCCAAGGCATATCACGTTTACTGGACAAGTTAATTTTCTAGCATGGAGCCAAGGGGGTTGATATATAATCCATTACCCCTCCTTGGTTTTTTTTCCAGAGCTGCCCACACAGCAGATCTACAGATGCATGGTGCACCCCTGGTCCCAGGGATTCGTAAGGATTCAGACTCCTTTGGTCAGCAGGAGTTTGAGTAAGATCCGTATCCTCTAAACACTCCAGCTAAAGCAGCTGTGCAAGGCATTGACACAGAAGTGATGGGAGCTCCCAGGTGTTGGCTCTTCCCAGGACTAGTTTCTCAAGCCGGGGGTTAAAAATAATTCCCTCACTAGTGCAAATCAGTTAGACAGTGGAGATTTCCACCGCTGTTACTTTTCTGGTCGAGAAAAGGTTAAATAGCTCTCTTCACTGACAGTAAGAACAGCTTGGTCTATTATGCTACAGATTGATTGTTTCTTTAATTATATGCTGTCACTCCAAACCTCACAGATTTTCCAGATATATTTCTTTCTTGTTATATGCACACACATGTGTGTAGATGGATAGATAGATAAATAGACAGATAGAGACATCATTGTTTTTTTAAGTTAAGCATCAAACTGTGGGCAGAAATGACCCTAAGTCTCACCTGAAATTAAAACCACTACAAGATCCTGAACATACCCCCTTCTTCCCACCTCCTTCTCATCCCCCTCCTAAGTAAGTTACAAAGGAAATACTAATTAGCTTCCAGCACCAGGCACGTCTGTATTATATGCTGCTCTCAGCTGACAGATACTGTACAGTAATTGGGTCAAACGCACAGATGCTCAGAATAACCAAATCATTGTGGTTTTGCCTGCAGCTCAGTTGGAGAAAGAATGGAGAGTTTCACAGTAAAGGAGGACCCAACACAGTTACTTGCAGCTCGACTGCTTTCAGGATGCTTGACTAGAGCTCTTTACTCTAGCATTAAGGATTTATGAGGATTTTTGCAAAAGCTTCCAATACCTGACTGGAGGAAAACCTAGAAAAACCATCAGGCTGAAGGATCACAAATATGTTATTAAATTCATACAAGTAGCATGCCTTTCCTCCCACATGCACCCTCCCTTCACACCCTTCATCTTCTCCAGAAAGAAAACTGGACCATCTCCTTTAATGAACATATGGTGGCATCATTAATATCTTCACATTTCTGCAGTAACGTATTTGCGGTGTTGCCTCTAGCACAGAGACCATCAAAATAACCACAATAAACCTAACCAGTACTGGCAGTTCACGTGGACAGGCTGCTGGGCTGCAGTGTGAGCACTTACACTCTCTGAAGATTGTGAAACCTCTCACCTTCTAGGAGCAGGTTGAGTTCAACCTGTGGTTGAGCCTTGCAACTGGTTCATTAAGCTGTGGCAAGCTGGGAAGGGTACAACAGCATGAAAGACCAGATCCTGAGATAATATAGCACTCTCACACCAATTTCCCAGTGGTATATGTCAGAGTAGCTAGATGGAAGTCACCTTGGGTCTTCACTGGTATAAATGGATGTATTTCCTCTGCAAGCAAATATCCTAATCAGTGAAAATCAGTGCCTGCAGCCAGTGTTGCCCTGCCTAAGCCTGTAGAGTTGTGCAAGTTTATGTCTGCAGGAGCTTGGACCTGGATTTTCAGAGATGGAGCACTTCTGCCCCTCTCTTGTCCAGGGTTTTAGCTATTTCTCTCTTATGGCTGGGGGTTTGTAGGCAGTGCCTCTTCCCAAGGACACCGGCTGCCCCACATGCCGCCAGACCATGCTGCTCTTGCCCATACGAGCTGGGCACATGGAGCTACCTATTGCAGTCATGTGCAGTTCCCTGGGTTTTGAGAACACGACTCCAGAGAAAAAAGCATAAGCTGTTACTTTCTGCATATTAATAAGCACAATACATATCCATATAATATGCATATAATTCTGCGTATTGGACATGCAACAGTCTCTAAGAAGCTGAAGCAGTCTGAATATAGATTTTGAATATTTCAAAAGCACAAAAAAGAAAAAAATCACAAAAGCTGTGATTTCTTACATACTTCACCATTTATTACCTAACACCACCAGGACAGTAGCCCCACTTTTATAAGGACCAGGCACAAGGCAAGCCTGCGTTTATAATTGTTATTTTAAAATGTTCTTAAATCCTAAAATGCCCCAAGGCACCTCCCACTGCCATTTTTCCCTGATTCTGCTAAATTGCCCATGTGATTAAAGATCGGGGAGTATCCCATTAGACATATAAAATCAAAGATCATGTGCAGTACAACAGCACATGCACGTGCATTGGGGAAGAAAAGGAGAAAAAGGATCTGTGACAAAATGAGTTTGCTTATTTTCTTCTTTTTTCTTTTTTTCCTTCCTTTTTCATATGTGTATATGTGTGCATGCATTTACTTGTTTCTTTAGCATCATGATAACCATCAGAAAAAGAGGTTAAAAAGTCCTTATGTATTTCTTAAAAAGAATATGTCTGCATAGTATTTCCCAACTAAACTCTTTTGGAAATCTGCAACAATTTTTTATTTTTTTTTGCCATGGGGAATGCTGTTACAAGCCTGGCAATCCCTGACAAAGTGGAGGAATGGAAATGCTCCAAGTAGTCTGTGATTAATCTGAAAGAACATCAATAAAACATGATCTGCTTCCCTTCAGCTGATAGAAACTCATAAATAAAAAAGCTATAAGATGTGGAGTCCAAAGTGGAAAGATTTTTTCAATGTCAGAAACAGTGGGAGAAAGATCCCTGAAAATGATGTGGGAAAAGTTGATTTAGAAGCTCCTGTTGTTTGTTCAGCGCTTTGCTTCCCTCCATGCCCTTCCCACCACAGCAGAGCCCTAACCACCCAGCCCTGAGTATCACCTGAGAGACCAGTCACTCCCTGGGAAGAAGAGGTGACCTAAATTACATCTATAGCCTTTTCCCAGCTAGACTGACCAGCTCCTATGCAAACCCAGGTGTAGATTCCCTTGTCCCTTGTGTACTTGGAATGTCCTCCAAAGCCTGTGCTTGCTCAGCTCGTGTTGTGTATCGCTAAACAAATGCCATGTTGTTAGAATGATGTCAAAACAAAGCAATTTGGTTTATGTAGGTTGAAAAGTATAGATATGGGAGAAATCTCCAGAAGTCCCCACTGCATCTATCCCCTTCCCTGGAAGTTTTCAAGTCCCACCTGGATGCAGTCCTGAGTGATGTGCTCTGGGTAGTCCTGCTTTGGCAGGGGAGTTGGACTGGATGATCTCTAGAGGTTCCTTCCAGCTCTGAAATTCCGTGATTCCATGATCTGGCAATCCATGGATATATGCATAACACTCTGAGGCCTTCAGCCTTCTGTCCCTAGACATAACACCCAGCTTCTTCCAGCGTAGCTTCTTTCTACAAACCAACTGGATTCCAATTTTCCTCACTGCAATGAAGGGCAAAAATTTTACCTGGAGAAATATAGGTTGGTTTCATGCTGCCTGGGGAGGAGGACATCTCACAGGGGTGTGCTCTCTTCCATAACCAGCATGGAGCATGTTAGTATCGGCAGTATATTAATTATTACAGCCTAGCTTCAGGAGGCAACATATTCAGTGACCTAGAAGAGCAGGAATAAACATCAGAGATAATGGACCTACCCCCTTGACTCATCCCAGCAAAAAATGGGCTTCAAGGGGTAAAAGGTTCAGGAGTGAAAACCTAAGCAGGGACTTTCCTCGATCATAGATCAGAAAGCAGAATCAAATAAATGATTAACAGCTTCACTTACACAAAATAAGATAAAATGATGCTATAAAAATTCTGTGGATGTACTTTAGAGAGGTGAAGGTGACTTAGTGACATCCAATTGTCTTCAGCAGATTAATGTTTTGTATTTGTGGTAATAAAAGAGGTGCCATCACTGCAGCGTGGGGCACGTGTCCATGCTTTCGTTCCTGCCTGCAAAAGGCCCCAGCTCTTTGGAAACTTAGTCTCTAAATCTGAGTAAATTCAGGAAGATTTCTCCTCTGCTGGCTCTAAATGATCTTCAAAGAAAGATTTAAATCTAAATAGCCATTTTAAATCTAAAGCTTTATTTCCTTTGGCATCTATTTGCTTCTATTTGGTGATATATTTTTTTCTTCTCTTCTACTTCATACCTCAGGTGTGCCCATGTTCAGCAAAGAGGATGAATTCTCCTTTTCTTCCATCCCCTGATGACCTTGCCTCTCCCCATCTGCCCCACTATATATTTCCTGGTTCTTTGTGCTTTTCAGCTTCAGTCTCGAAAACTTCCAGAAACTCCACCAGAACCAGTGGAAAGCCAGTTTTTTCAGTAATCTCTCAATCACGGGATGCCTTTTGGAACCAGAAAGGTTGGTATCAGTCAGATGCCTTTTTATTGAAGAGCTGATAGCCAGACTCACACTCTTTTTCACAGCAAGCACAGCACAAGGCTTTCCCTGGCTTGGTCTCAGTCTCCACAGTGGCCAACAGGAGCTTGTTATTTTTCTCTTAGTGGTGCTCAAACAGCTGCTATAAACAGATGCCCTACTAGAAGGAAGTCTCATTTTGTCTGTGTAATTTCAGCTCCAATATCGTAACATCTGAATAATGTATCAGGGCTGTGATGTCTACCATCCCTTCAGCTCCCTGTTCGCCCTGAGTTCCCTGTCATCTCAGCCTGATGCAATCAAAGAAATAGTGCAGGATGCTTTCTTAGCTCCTGGGTACCACTGCTGAAAAGTCTCTGATCACTGTTAATAACGTTGGTTCAGCAAGGCCCAAATTCTAACGCAATTAACAAGGGAGTAACTGAATCAGCTTTATTGTGTCTCCACTGGGGACACACAAAAATGCCTCAAGGCCTGTTGAGGCCATGTGTAATTCCACAGGCTTCAACACTCTTCCACATACCCCCATATCAAAACCTGGCAGAAGTTTAATCACACTTTTCTTCCCAAATTGCAGCTTCAAGGTGACTTGGTGACCTATGGCTGGAAATCTTTTTTACAGAGGCTCTTCTTTTATTTTGATTAAGATGGATAAGCCCACCTTGCATTCCCAGCAGAGAAAGGCATTTTAGGATTGATATGCATCGCTGTTAGATGTGCCTCTGGTGGTATAATCACAATTTCCACCATGCAGCCAAATGCACTTTGAACAGAAATGAGCAGCAGGCAAGGAGAGCACTGGATGAAGGGTACTTGAACTCTTTTTAATTACAGGTCTCAGGAAGGAGCTGGTTGCTGCTTATTCAGCATTTTGGATGTTTGATTTCCTCTGTCCGATGTTCACATTTTCCTTTTTCAGTTTTATCAGCAAAAATTGAAAAATAAAGAAAAAAATTGAGTACAGAGAGGAAAGAATACAAACCCTGAACCTTCACCCCAGATGGGTAGGCAACCCTCACAGTTGAATTCATTGGGTTTTGGTTGTTCAACCTTTATGTTTTGTGGATGTTGAACGTGTATGTATGCAATCAGCGATGAAGAAAAGGGAGTGAGCAAGACAGACTCTCTCTCTTTCACAGGAACCACTTATCATCATTCATGGAAGATTGTATCTTGCTTTTATCAAGCTAAACATTAATGTTCAAAAAGCTACCTTTCTCCTGTGCCTGGATAATAATCCAGCCTGAGTAAAGTGGCACATTTAAATAGACACAGTCAGAACAAGATCCTTCTTTGACCAGAATTGTGCTCCAAAATGCCTCATATATACCAAAAAAGCTTTTGCGGTTTTGCTGGTGTAAACCCATACAATATATTGAGCTTTGGCAATAGGCAGTGTAAGTTCTAAAATGAATTGGTTTATGTAAGGACGCAGCTGAAATGCAAGATTAATTCAAAGAATTACTTATTTGGTTTAGAGGGAATGTGGTCCTCTTGACCAGTAAGCTATGATCCATATTATCAAGGGTGCTACAGCGATCGTTTGCTTAAAATAGGCACTACAGATGTGATCACTAAAATTCAGAGTTCACGGGTGAGAGGAGGGAAAGCAACTTTCCACCACAAAATAAAATTTTCCTCGCTGTCATTGATGTAATTTTCAGTGTTTCAGATGATCAACCAGGAGGGTGATCTCAGCGCTAAGTTGACCTGCAATCTGATTGACTGGGTTGGGGATCCTCCAGCAGCTCTGACTCAAGGGAAGTGGTACTTCATAACCACCAATCCAGAGGGTGACAGCTACAGACTCTATGATGACATTTTGGTCATGAAACTTGACCTAATAAAGCAGAAGAGGCAGCAAGAAGGCTTCCCAGGCAGGGCTGGGGTAGGTGGAGAGGTACCATCCTTCATCTCTGAAAGGAACATCAGAGTCTTTCCCCACTCCCTGTACCTGGGGCTAAGGAAGAAACCCATGTCTCTGTCGATGATGGGTAGGTGCTCAGCTAAAGCAAAAGAAGCACAAACTGAAGGTTAACGGGAAGCAAATGACCTTCCTGGCAAATCTGAGCCTGGTTATCCCACTGGATCACTCCACTAAAGCAACTGGGACTTCACAAGTTAAGGCCGGACATGTTTAGGTTACCTCCAGAGCTCTCGAACACAGAATGTATGATGAAATTTAATGTTTCCTAGAGAGATTAGGGTTTTTTCTCCTACCTTCCCTTGGGAATAGGTTTACAAGATCATCTCAATTGCATGAGAAGCTGATCTTGGTTGAATCACAGCCCATCAAGGCAGAGCTGTTTCCTGCTCCACGATTACAGCAGTGGGAAGTCTGAACCCCTCTCCATGCAGTGAGGATGATTTCAGCCTGAGCTGGACTCATTACAGAGTCAGAGCAATTCCTACACTCTGCATTCATCTATGCTCAGAGGCATTCAATAAAAGTTCATCTCTTTTCCCAGTACCAGGAAAATCACTTCACTTGTCAGCGAGGCAGAGCCTTTTTGATCAACCTGAGACAGGGTGTCTGACAGTAAATACCTTGCTGCCTGCAGCAAGGTGCAATCTGCACTATTTTCCAGGCTTGATTTTCTTTGTTTTCCACCCTCAGTTTCCTTCTTTCACAAAGCAGCACTGCAGACCAGGACAATTCACACTGCTGGAGCCCATTATATAGGTTTTCAGCCCCTGTGAGTCTTGCCTGTGAGCCTAAGAAAACAACTTTTGCTGGGAAGCTTCTGGTTTGCATTTGTCCCTAGATGTGCTCTAGGTGCTTCTGTGTGCAGGCTGGTGGAAATTTCAGCAGTCAGACCTTGATCTCAAACCCGTCCCTGGGAAACAGATCTACCCACATGGTACGGGGATTTGGAATATTTCTTCTGGGGAATGGAGAAGAAAGGTGGAGAAGAAGAGATGATACCAACCTATGATGCATCCATCCAAGTTACTGCTTTGTTCTCCTAAATGAGCCATTTCAAAACAAAAGGAAAAAGAGCATTCTTAAAGAGTTCAGATGTTTTGATGACATTTTTGAAAGAAACTATTTCCACCCACACAAGCTTTTCATTTTGAAAATGTCCTTAATTGCTCTATTGTTATCTTAATGCTCAAACTGTGATCAGAGCACTTTGATTCAAATGAAATGTTTTATTCTTAGAGTTGCCACCAGCTCAAAACATCACTTTTCTTAATTACCCTAATTGCAGAGGCAGGGCAATTTGCCTGCTTAGTGCGGAAGGTATCAAATAGCTTAGGAGTCAGAGCTGAAGTACACAGGTCGCCACGACTTCCCAAACAGAATAAAAGCAGCACACTGTTCTGTCAAAGTTGCTCTTGTGACACAGGCAATGGAGGTGGACGTGAGAGCCAGGGTTCAATTTCAGCTCATCCCTTAGGCTTTCTGGATGGCATCCATCTCAGTAGGCATAGATGCCTCTGTCTGAGCTCCTCACCTCATAGTAAAGCAGTCAAGGCAATTCAACTCAACCAAAAGAGGATGTATAAATAGATCATACATCTTACTCCCGAAAATTACCAACTTCACCACTTAAAACCATAACCAGAGCCCTGGGATTTCATTTAGTTGCCTAAAAGCAAGCTCCTAGTGCCATTTGAGACCCATGAGGCTCCCCCACTGCCCATCTAGCTGCCACTTCAGAACGATTTGAGCACCTCCTAGATCCTGCCAACCCCAGACTGGGTCTCAAATACACCAGATCGTGTAGAAACACTAAACATGTACATTTAGTCAACTGCATAGAGCTGATCACATATTTCAAGAGATAAAGGAAACAATAATTCCCTTCGGAGTTTGCTCTAGTAAGTGAATGACCCTCATCATTAATATTTTTCTCCTTGCTGTGTTGTGTTCTTGTCTAGATTAAAGAGCCCATTAGCATCCAATATTTTCCTCTCAGGGATGTACTCTTAAAGGCAGCAATCAATCCCCCTATTGGCTGCAGCAGGGTAAATAGAGTTTGTGAGGTCTTATTGCAAGACCTATTTTCCAGCTCTGAAATCATTTCCACGGGTGGCAGAAATAGGCAAAGCAGAGCAAAAATATTCTTTGAATGGAAACTGGTTCTTAGAGAGAATTAATTCCCCGTCAATGCACATAATTCACGGGACTCAGAATTGCGAGTGTACAATAAAGTCTTCTTAAAAAGCAATTTCCGCTTCTTCATAGCATCACTTCTAGCACTGGCTGTCATTTTGCATTCAGGAATGAGTCTTGCTCCATTCAGTGAACAGCATTTCCTCTTGCTCCATCTGCCCTTAACTATCAGGAGGCAAATAATCAAGGTGAGCTCTCTAAAGGAGTTTCTTGTGCCTTCCACATGGAACAAAAGTGCTAGCACAAGAACTCCTGACTTCCCTCGATGCCAAGGGCACTGGGGAAAGGGAGCTGTGCTAAAACAGCCAAATAGTTGAAGGGAAAGTCATTTGTTAAGTCACCCGTACTGTTGACTTTTATTACCATGCTATCAACCTCTACAGCTTTCAACAGGAGGAACAGAGACTTTTATTACAGGCGTCAGCTAACGCAGGGAAGTAATTATGTTAATGAACAAGACAAACAGAGATTTGTGAGGCAGAGTCAGGGGAATTAGCTCATGCAATACATCAGAGCACATTTTAGCAGGGCACAGGTGACAGATGTCCTTGTGACTGACGAAAGAGGGGACTGAACCAGCAATCTCGGGAACACTCAGGAACAGAGGTGTGAGCAGTTATCACTGCTCTGAAGAAGGAGAGGAGAGAAGGGAAGGGAAGGGGAAGGGGAAGGGAAAGCTGGGAGATGGGAATTTGTCTACGAGGTCCATCGCAAAGGTTGTGCTGTTCAGTTCACTGCTATTTAAGCTATTAAGCACCCTTAGTGCCACAGGAATGCAGGACTAAGCAGGTAAAAATAACTCAGTCTTACAAGCTTTAATGATGGTAGCATGATTGAGATGAATCATTTAAATACAGAAGTGCAAATCTGAATGTCACTCTACTCCTTTGCCTTAGACTGTTGACAGAGGTGTCAGTGGGGATATGACCCACTGGTTGGGACTCAAAAATTACTCTAGACACAGGATGCCACTGGACAATGCCAGTTGCAGAAGCATAAAGGTCTTCACCAAACTAGCACCTGGGCTTAGGACAGGCTTTAGACCAATTTGTGTAGAGAAAATAGGAAAGTAGGATAGACTGGATTGCTGTGATGTTCCTCCTTGGCCATCCTCTGTTCACCTAAAGGCTTGATGCTCCTAGGAGCTGGATTGTCTTAACGTAGCACTGAGCTCGAATGAGGCATCTTAAAAATCACTGGTCCCCAGAGACCAATCAAGAAGTTGATGCTAAACACCAGGGAATAGGTATACAGTGGTTTGGAAAGACTGCCACTATTAATGGACTGGGGGAGATAAAAGGGGATAGGTCGTCTTCCTGCCAGTACATCACCCTTTGCTTCAGGTGCTGCAAAGCATGTTTAAGCATGTCATGTTTAAGAAAACCTTACCTACTAATCCAAGTGGTTTTACAGGTACAAAATCCTTTGTGATGACCTGGTTTAAAGCTCGTGTCCCACTGGTCCTGGATAGAGGCAGAGATTCCCTGCACAGCTCCATACGGTGCTGGGGGAAGGTCTTCACATGTCCAGGGCAGTCTAACAAGACATTGATAAGGCCAGGACACCATCTGCTGTGCAGTGACCAGCCTTGGGCACAGAGCCTTATGAAAAGGACATGGACCCTCTTTCCTCCCCCTGAGGAGAACCACACTGTGCTGGGTTCAGCACACGTCAGGGTTTGAATGCTCCTCCAGAGTCACCCATGAGGACACACCAACATTCACCAGCCACGTCTGGCAAACAAATTAAGAGAAACAACCAAAGTCAGGAGTGAGCTGACAGCAGGTGGCACAGCTTTTACCTCAGTGATAAATCCTCCTCCTTTGGCAGAATAGATGGGAGCTCTGATTTCCTGGACTAATAGCGGCAGTGAAATATCAATTACACTGAGGTCTTTTAAACTTACCAAGCAAATGCATTAGGAGCGACACACTGTCTGGGCATACATATAGGCAGGCAGCTGAATTAAAAAGAAAAAGGGGTTGCAGAGCTTGCTCTTGATAGATTTTAAACATATATTCAGAACTGAAATGAGTGATATACTTGTGTTCACTCTCCAAAGAATAACACCAAGGTGTGAGTAACTGAGGAGAGCTTTGGACACATTGTGGCTTTCCAGGTTAAATAAGGAGCCAAGACAAATTAAGGGAATTGAAGATTATATGCTTCTTGGGGTTAATCATTAGGGTAAGAAGTCGACTGTGGCCACAGCAATTTCAACCTGAAAAAAGTTTCCTGTCAGTCAGCACAGCATTACTGGCTACAGGGATGCTGGAGTGTGTCCTTTTGTCAGGAGTGTGTCTCAAAGCCACAAATTCTGTGCTGAAACCCAGCACAAATTGCTGTAGTCATCTAGAGAGAGTCCTCATGCATCAACACTTGCCTGCAAACCCCGGCAAAGATCCAAGTCTCACTGATCCAGGCACAAACTGCACGAACATACAGACAATTCCTTCTGAAAAAAAATCTCCTAATCCAAAAATAAGACAGAAAAATTGAGAGGAGCACGTTATTCTTTTACAGACAGGGAAGTGGAGCAGAGATGGAATGCAGGACTCCTTGGGGAAGCTGTAGCAGAACATGGGAGTAAATCCAGAGCTCCTGAAATGTGCTGATCTACTAAAACCTTGAACATACCCATCTTTCCAGATATGGCACGGATGTGAAACATGGGCAGATATTCATGCTTTCCAAAATACAGCTGCACATCTGCTGAGTTTCTCTTAGCATGATGGGACTTCCCTGAAAGACCAGGGTAGCAGAAGCTCACGTAGAGCTCTGCAGTCCAGATGTGGCTCAAAGGCCCAATTTTACTTGTTGCAGCATTCACAGAGTTGAATGCTGCAAACATTTAGCTTTTAACCCTAGAAACAAGAGCATTTTAACAGAAAACAAAATTAAACTCATCCTAGGGAAACTGCGGTATTGTAAGGCAAGATTTTTGTTGTCATGCATAACCATAAAATAGATGCTAAGGACCAGAAACATTATCACTTTGTGGATGAAGAGAAAGAATTCAAGTACCATTATTTCTGCTTGACTTGCGCTTGACAACACAGTTTTCCTCCCAATGCTTATTAATGCCAGCATAAACAGAGGCCAACCACTGACACACACCATCAATGCTAATAAAAACCACAGTTATTTGGCACACAAAGATCCTTCTGAGAGCTCCTAATAACTAAGATGCCGCCGCTATTATCGCTACAGCCTCTATGACTGTTAGTCAAAGCACCTCTAAATGGAGGGAGTAAACTGCATGGGAGCCCTATCATCTCAGTTGACTTTATGGTAGCCATAACATATCAATTTCTAGTCCAACATTATTTCAAATGAGAAACTCTCCAAGCTAGAGCTCAGCCTCTCTCATTTGTTTGTCATGTTGCCCTTTACTTTATGGCAAGTCGCAGGCGGTCTCGCCACCGGGGTTTGTGATAGTTGTGCACTGATCCCTACACTGACCCAGCAATTGAGGGNTCTCGCCACCGGGGTTTGTGATAGTTGTGCACTGATCCCTACACTGACCCAGCAATTGAGAAGTCTGTAGCTGTTTGCTAGGTCCCATCCTCTGGCTCTGGGGCTTTATATCCAAATAGAAGAAGTCAGTAGTTCTGCCCACCCCTCACATAGCCACCGTCATTGTCCTCCACTCACAAACCCCACTTTCTCCTTGCCTCTGTGTCAGTGCAGGCCAGCACTGATTTATCGGTCCCTTCTGCTTCCGACAACTTTGAGAGGTACAGGCTCAATCACAAGTGTTATCTGGGGCATTTCTTTCTCACTGCAACATCTTTCCTCAATCTCTCAGTTCAATTAAAACTTTTTTTCCCCTAGCTTTGTACCCCAGCGAGCATCCTTCCTCTCGATGCCAGCTGTAGGTCCACCTTTGCTCAAAACAGCCTTGTAAGCACTTTGTTATGGGACAAAGGCTAGAGAAAGACCAAAGGGATTTTGATGAGAAATACCTGCAGTTACATAGCCCCAGGCTGCATCCCTGACAGATCTAAGACCTCATTAGCACAGTATTGCATTTATTTATGGAATTTGTAATATACTTTGGGATAAAAAGCGCTATATAAATGATGTATTGCCAGGAGTTATTAAAGATTAGGACGATGCAAAAAATCAGGACTTTCAGCATTTTTTTGACTTCATCCATCATCCCTTCCTCTGTATGACCCAAATGAGGGGTGGAGTGGGCAGAGTGATGAAAGATATTCAAAGGGCACCAGGGAGAGTGACTACATCAATTCAGTTTGTGGAATCTGTTAAAGAAAAACAGTGAAAATCTCTTCTATTTCAAATGGGACTAAGAAAAGAANGGTCTGGAGAATGTAGTGTTTGTACCAGTGCAACCAGTGATGGAAGTGGACATGTCTTTTATGGAATTTTGTCCTCCAGAATCTTACATTATAAAAAGGGCCACTATGGTGCCAGTTTGACCAGCATAGTTAGTTTGGTGTGTTGAAAAGGACCAGCATGGTATGAACATCTACAACAAGCCATTTGAGCTGCTGGTTTATACCCATTTTGGTCATGCCATATGCTTTCAACACACCAGCACTGTTGCACCAGTACAGCCCCTAGAGTGGGTGCAATTACAGTGGTGTAATGACACAGTTTCTGCTGTCTGCCTTGAGCTCCAGTGGTGAAACATAAGGCCTCAGGCTGCAGGCAAATGACAAAAAGAAAAATACATGGCAAAAAAGAAAAACTCTTCTGGATCCACAAGTGCTGGGAAGAGGTAACACAAACCACCCCATCATGGTTCTGCCTCCACTTTGTGCGAGTCCACTGGTGGTTGGCCAAGGTGCTTGCATGAGCCCTTCCAAATCACTGCAGGCAAAATCAGAAGAATTACCTCAGCTAAAATTATTTTGTGAGGACTTCAGGGAAAACGAGGTGCTAAGATGGAGGAGCCCCAACTCTCTATCAAAATGGGTTGAAGCAGGTAGGAAGGTGACTGTTCTCTTGCCTCGGGGAGGCCTGGGGGAAATGACCATCCACAATCTCCTTTTACTGAAGGGTCAGTTCTATGGGCTGAGTTAGTGCTTCTTTTTGCTGCAAAACCAAATCTGACTCTTACAAGAACAGCATGCAACGTGCACCTGAATAGTTTGGGTTTCCTACAAGGGTTGGTTTTTTTCTTTCTTCAGTGCATTTTTCCCTTATCTGCAAACATCTTTTCTTACTGAAAACATTTATTCTCACCAGTCTTTGAGAGGAAATTCTCACCAATGTGTTACTGCCACAGTCTTACACTGTTGTATTTCCTGTGTGCGTCTTAGCCATTTCACAGCACTCAAGAAACCTCAGTTAAGAAACCCCTTGGAGTTCCTGAGTCTGAGGCTGCAACGTAGCAGGAGTAACAGAGACCATTGTGGAGGAGGTATCAGGAAATATAGTGATCTCGAAAACCTCCGCAAAGCTGATAAACGACAGTAAGATGCACTTAAGGTCCTCATAACTGAGGGTTTCACCAAATTCAAAATTTTATTTTCACAAACCTTCTCTAAAAGCACTATGAGACTCACATGCAGATAAAAATCTGAGGTTACGTGACCTCTCCAATGAAATACGTTGTTTCTGTACTAGTAAACAAATAAAGTCAAGACACAGACACTTTCCGGTGATCATCCACATTGTCAGCATGGTCTGTACCTTGGTAGAGCAGTTCTCAGAGACTATCTGATGACACATGGGGAACTGCAGGGACAGATCTGGGTTAAACCGAAATGAAGGAGAACAGCAAAGAATACAACATTCACTACCAGAAAGACTTTCATTGAGGTGCTGGATGACAGAATGGAGAAAGAGGAGGAGGGCTTCCACAAGCAAAGGGGAGGGCAGCCCTTGTCCTTCCCAAAGATATCAGCTTGATGTGTGTGTTGTCTCTTTGAAAGCACTGAACAAGTTCACTGTGAGGATACGTCACGTGTTTCTGGATCGTGGCTTATGAGTACGTGTGCACGACTGCAATAAAAGCTTGAAACACCCCCTCACTTATCTGTTTATCTAAATGTTTTTGTTTCTCGCTCTGAGGTAAGCAATACGTCCCCAAACTTCTTGTTGACATTCCTGGTGGGTCAGCTGTTAGTGCCGTGCAATGGGCAGCTCCCCAGTCCAGCGAAGCTGCCCAGCCACAAGGAGTCCATGCTCTGAAGAGTGGGCAACGGCAGAGGTAAAGACACAACCAAGGCCCAAGCACAGCCATCAGATGACATAACCACACTATTTCAGAGCGGTCCTCAAGCCACTTCTTCCAGCGGTGTTTTCTCACCACAACTTTAAAACAGAAAGCAGATATCGTCTTGCGATCGAGTAAAGAGACTGTAGGTTTGAAGACTGGGAGCGCAAGGAGGAAAGAAATAGACCACTTAAAAAGAAAAAGGCAGCTCACCAGAACTGATGCTGCCCGAGATATGAAGCAGTTTGCAAATACTGACTGTGCTGACAAAACTCCTGCTTGTCTCATTCCTCCTAAGACTTATAGAAACCTCAGAGAAACCCATCTGCTGTGGGTTTCTGGCTGTGCCCTGGGTTCAGAAATGACACCTCTCCAGCAGACACCTGGAAGGGTGCCCCTGGTTTGGTCCCACAGCTTGCAAGAGCAAGAGCTGAGTTCAGCGCTGGGGCTCTCAGCTGCCTGCGGCATTTATTCACCTCTCCTTGATGTACATTTTACCTGGAAAAAACACACAATGTTTCCCAAAAATGTGGTACTGCTGGGATGTGAATTGACATGTCCTGAGTCCTGGAGTCAGGGCAAACCCTCCTCACAATCTCTCCTTCCAGCTGGGGTAACCTCAACAGCACTCAGTCTTCCTCCTGAGCATATCAATAGGGACATTTGTCTCCCTAAACTGGAGTGAGGTCTGGCTATGGGAGCAGAAGGAACAGGCAGCTTCAACTCAGAGCCTCCTTCTCTCCTTCCTTGTCCCATGGTAGAAGCAGCCTGGCTTTAGCTTGTACACAGCAAAAAAACAGAGACCCTGTGACTCAAAATCCACCAAAAGTTTTGGCCAGAGAGATTCATAATGAGCCAGGTATCCTGCAAAGAAAGGGCTGGAGAAACAATGAGCATCTCTCTCCATACCACCACATAGCCATGTGGCTGGGATCCAAGCCACAACATTTCCTAGGGACTAGTGGACAAGTTAGAAGGCGGCACCACTGGTCCTCTTGGACATAGCGTAGCTCAGAGGGAAGCATGCCCAGAAGATGCAGGTGGTCAGAGGCCAAAGCCGTGGCTGCAGTAGGAGAACGTGTTGCTGTCATCCAACAACTGCCACAATCCTGCCCCTTGTTAAAGTTCTCTGCACAGTGTGGGTACGAAGGATACCATCCAAAATGACAGCACAGAGATGTACTGAGGAGACAACAAATAAAATTTCTGGCACTGGCTCTACGCCACTGCATCATTTCATCCCAGTGAAATGGTGCCAGAAACCAAGCCTTTGTGCTGCTCTTGCCTGTGATGTAGGTCACAGGATTTTCCAGATAGCAAAGAAATGAAGATTTATCTCTTGGCCACTGCCATTTAATATCATTAGCAGAGCCCTGAAGAGAGCCGTTCATCAGTTGTTTGCCTTTCACTGACATTCCCGATCACAAAAGCCTAAATCCAGGCTTCACTCCAGGGCTACAAAGCCAGGCAAACCCTCCTCAGCATGAGAGCAGTCTACCCAGTCTCCAGCAAATTCTGACAGGTTAAATCGTTTCCAACCCCCAAAATGCTGAGGACAATTGTTTTGCCTCTACCAGCAGCAAATGCCTCCAAGCCATGAGACTCTGGACATCGGCTACAAGCTATGGTCAATCAACATGAGCTTTTAGACAGCTCATTCTCTGTTTTTCCCCCCTCACAGGCTGTATAGAAGTGACAACTGAGGATCTGAAGGGAGCAAGGCCAAACACACACTAACTAGCAAGGCAGATACAGTTCCTATTCAGGCTGGAGCTTGGTACAGTTCCCTTCCTTCACATACACTATTAATAAATTGCTTTGATCTCACAGTACTCATCAGATGGGGTTTTGCAGACCATGGTTCTGTTCTTCAATTAGAGTATAAATAAGTGGACATTTTCAATGTACTTCAGATCTATGAAACCACTAGAGTCCTTCTTTTGGGACTGGTTTTGCTCAAGAGAGCAACAGAAAGACAAAAGGGAGCTTGTGAGTTTCCTCCTAAGTGAAAATGCTGCCGTTTGTTATTAGTCACACTCAGGGATGAAACTCAGTTCAGCCCCCCGGAAAGTCAAGACCAGCTCTCTCAGGTCATTAAGAGGAATGGATTAGCCCAGCAGAGATGAACATGCATCCCGGGAGCTGTATCCCAGCTGATGCAGAAGGAAAACGGGTTTGTTTCAGCTCCCCAGCACCTCCAGACCATCTTGGCTTTTCTAATCAGTGGGACTCAGTCTGGGCATTTAAGAGGTCCCACCTCAGTCAGGATGACAGCACTAATCACAGGGACATATTTACAGTCTTGGCCACTTTCTGTTTTGCTTGAAAGAGGAAAAAAATGCGACAAACAGATGTCAATGGAAACACTGATGTCTCTAAGAAGTCATTTGCATGGCCCAAAGGTCACAATTTGCAGCCAGAAGACAGTGATGCAGCTATTTTTAAAAGGCATACGGGAAAAAAAAAAAAAAGATTGAGAAGATACAGAAGAAAACCACAAGGATGATTCACAGACGTGAGAAAATTCTTTACAATACTTAAGAACTGAATCTCTTCAGTTAACAGAAGGAAAAGTTAAAGGAGACTTGACCTGATGGGGGGGGCAACCCCATGTACTGGTGGGCTAATTAGCAGGACAAAGATTAAAAGGTGGAAAGTAAAGCTGGACAAATTCAATCCGGAAATCAGAAACACCTAAGGGGAATGGAGCTGGGCTTAGTGAAATGGCAGGTTCTTCCTTTCTCACAGCTGCAGACGTAGACAAGGAAATACTGAACCACTGTGCACAGGTTGGGGGTTAGCAAAATACAGTTTGAGCAGAAGTAAGAGGGTAAAAAGCTGTGTCCTGCTTCATATGGTCCAGATGTTGCTCCAGTACCTTCTGCTGTACCAGACCTGTCCTGCGCTCACAGAAGAGGCATGAAAGCATTGGGATCAAACTTTGCTGAGATATAGAGAATTTTTTCATGGTTGCTGGGTTATAAACACATTTCTGTGTTTACATCAGGAATAACCTGGTGAACTGCTCCACCACCCATTTATGTCCTTCGCTGAGTATTCAGCATTCTTTGCATAGTCCCCTTGCCACGGGAGGCTTCTGCCTATCCAAATATTTATGTGGGTGTCATCACTAGAGCATCTGAGCATTTACTTTTTTTTAAACAACCTACCCATAGGTGCAGCAGCTTTGTTCCTGGTCATGAAGAACATCTTCAGCAGGGTGCAAATTGGGATAAAGCAGTGTCTTTCATGCTATAACAACCTAAAGTTGGCTTTTTAATGACTCCAGGTAGCCTGCATTCCTAGTTTGTGCCTTTCAAGAGAAACTGGATCCATTCTGTTTTATGCTGCAGAGATTGCCTACAAAATAGGAAAAAAAAAAACCAACAAGGTGGTGAATAGTGAATGTACTTAACCCAGCAGTGCCACACCGACTGACAGCCCCTCTCTGGGGAGAAGCACTATAAACTGGTCCCAGTACTCAGGATGTGAAAAAATCCTAATTAACCCGGTGGCAACTGGTAAAGCCTGGGCTTTCTCCTGCCACCAGAGCAGCACAAGGACAGTATTTATCACTGACACGTGCTGGCAGCCCCATGTCTGCCCACTGACCCATAAAGACTTCTAGAAGTAATCAGGAAAATGGGGTGATGGCCACAGCTTGGTGTCACCTTCAAGGCTGGATAATACAGGCACTGCTAAATCCCTGCTGAGACAAGTTTTTATTCCAGCCTCTCCAAGGCTGCAGCGCACACAAATATGCACACTCACGCACGGACCTGTGCACTTCTGACTCCATCTATGGAAGGTTTCTTGATGGCTTCCATCTGCCCTTTCTTTGGGCCAATTCAAGAAAACTGTGTCAAAAAATGAAATAAATAGTAATGGACGTGGGGTCTCCTGAGCACCTGGTGTGATTTGGTGTTGCTCCTGCCGCTCTCCAAATGTTGGGGGGGGGTTTTAACACCAAGGGAGAAAGACCCAGCCTGGTCCAAGAAGAAACGTCCATGTCTCTGAAAACCAAGGGCCAGGTTTGATACAAGAGACCTTACAATTACACCATGATGTGAGAGAACCAGGTTAAATGAAATGTGGGTAATCCCTGGGTTCAGACTTGCCAAAACCAGCAGCTTGTCCAGACTCTGTCAGTGCTGTTTTCAACACCTCGTCCTCAGGCAACATCTTTTATTCCTTGCAGTTCTCCCCTGCCCCATTCACTGGCTGAGTTTGGTCTCAGGACTCAAGTATCATCATCTAGCTCTAAGGGCACTTCACATTTACACAGAGCAGCTTCAAAGACCTTAGCACAGGCTTGAAACTGGACAGGCTCCTCCAGAGGAGAAGGGCTGTTATTCCCTCACTGAAAAAAAGAAATAAGTCTGAGCAGGGGAAGAAAGGGAAAAAAGGCAGCATGCTGGCACCCAAGACACATGCTGAGAAGAGCACCCAGAAGGAAATACCCAGAAGGAAATTCTCTTTTAATAAACCCCAGGACCAGAAGCTTTTAATATTAAAACATTTGAACTTTTCAGGCTTTCATTCAATTTCTCATTGTTAAAGTCTGTAAAGATGTAAGGACATGCCACAGCAAAACTGGTTGCAGCAGTTTCTTACCCTCCAGTCCCGGTGCTGGCTTTTCTTAGAGGCTTCTTGGAGGCAAATCATTCCTGCGCCGATGTAACACTGGCTTGATCCCACTGCTGATCCCATCCATCACCAGCTTAGCTCAGAAAGCGTTATTTGAGGCTGAGGTTTTGCAGGAACAGATACCAAATGTCATAGATTTGGAGCTCCTAATCCTTTCAGTCTTTTCCTCCTGTAAGTTTTTTCAGCTCCCCCTCAATGTGCTTCGTTGAGCAGGACAGTGGAAACTAACCCTGTGGGATATACGGGGCAGATATGGGAAAAGATAAAACAGGTGAAAAGCAAGGAAAACATTAACTGTTGCATCAGAATAGGATTAGTGGCAAAAAAGAGAGTGATCGGGTCTAGTCCCTCACTTCTGGCACCGAGGAGGACTTTAGCCTTTCAATACTTAAAGGGGGCTTATAAGAAAGGTGAAGTGTTTAATAGGGCCTGGAGGGATAGGACAAGGGGTAATGCTTTTAAAATAAAAGAGGGAAGATTCAGACTAGGTATAAGGAAAAAAATGAGGGTGGTGAAACACTGGCACAGGTTTCCCAGAGAGGTGGTAGGTGTCCCATCCCTGGAAACATTCAAGGTCATGTTGGACGGGGCTCTGAGCAGCCATCTCCAGGTGCATCTCCCTGCTCATTGCAGGGAGGGGTTGGACTAAGATGACTTTTAAAAGTCTCTTCCACCCCAAACCACTCTATGAATCTATGACAAATGTTACACAGCAAGACATAGTTCCCACAGGGCATTCACAGTACCCAACAGGTCTCCTTGTCTGGTGATGTGACACCATGACACCAGTGAAGACACGACTTACCATTTTTGAATCCAGCCCATCACAGTTAATTGAAGACACAGAGAGCAAAGCAGCACTGAGATTTCTGCATGTGGCTGTTTGCTTATTCTGATTTAACTTTTTTCCCATTCCTATCAAACTTTGAGTTTTAACACATCAGCCCTGAAGAGACTTCAGTCGAGGAAGGTTTTGTTCCCAAGATCAAGCCACCGCAGACGTGTTTGGTTCACATACCTCCTTTCATCTTGCTCTGGCAGTGCCTCCCACCCCTTCTCACCCTCATTCCCTGCCTGTGTCAGCAGCACCGGAGAGAAAATCTGCAGAGCTTCATCTCTTTGCTCTTCTTCCTCTCCTCCCCTTGTAATCGCCCTACCAAAAACCTGAGTTTTGTGTCCTCTCCATCAGATGCTGTCTGCCTTTTTCAAGTGCAGGGGAACAGTGACTGGTCTGCTTCCCCTTCCCCAGCTCTGCCTCCTTCACACACACACAGCATCACCCTCCCTTATTTTTCATTTATTTAAGCAACCAACAAAAGCATATTTCCTTTGTGAGAAGTTTAAGGCATTTCCTGAT
This sequence comes from Nycticryphes semicollaris, assembly GCA_013400055.1. Taxonomy (NCBI): domain Eukaryota; kingdom Metazoa; phylum Chordata; class Aves; order Charadriiformes; family Rostratulidae; genus Nycticryphes; species Nycticryphes semicollaris. The sequence continues at coordinate 1,490,300 of VXBJ01000248.1, forward strand.
TTTTTTCTGGCTCAAAACTCTTTGGATTGTCTGTTCTGCTTCCTCCATCACCACCTAATGGCACGCAAGAAAATAGCATTTAGATCCCACTAAATTCTGGATAACTGGTGTTATAAGAGTAGACTCCCACAGAGGCACCTACGGGACTTTGTGTGCAGCTCTGCCCTGCAGATATGCTCAAGGGACCATCGCCCATACACGTATCCCTGCCAGAATAGCCAGAATTAGTCCTGCCCCACCAGTTCACAGACAGGACAGACATTCCTGGGGGAAAAAAAAATCAGGCAATAAAAAAATACTGTTACCATTTTACCATGGGGAACAGACCCAGGGGGCAATGCGGCACGGGGAGTTATCTCAGCTCCATCATGGTTGAAAAAGTGTACAGGGCTCCTTCCCTGCTCACACTTATGTTCAGTGCCAGTACAGCCAACTCATTCCAAGGAGATTGGTACAGACATTAAAAGGCACTGGGAAGGGACCCTCTGCCTCCCCCTTACACCAAGGCAAAAGCCACCAGTCATAAGGTTCTCTTCGACTAGTGGCCTTCCCCTTGTGTTTCTGGGGAGGATCACATCTTATCTGCCCACAAAAAAGGCATCTAAGCTTCAGCTGCTTGACCTGTTTTTTCCCCCAAAAAAGTATTCTTCTCTTTTGCATTATTTCTAGTCAAGTTCCAAAAGTCCTACGCAAAAAACATTGAAAATATAATTTTCCTGACATACTCCTGAAGACAGAGGTGATGCTGTACAGTTGAGTCTCCAACATGCAACATATTGGTGAATCCTGCACTTGCGTTCAGCAGGGATTTTTAGTACCAGAAGGTATTTAGTATTCCAAGATTGTTCTTTAATGAGGCGCTTAAATGCAAAGTTAACACCAAGAAGCCTGCCTAGGTTAGCAATGAAAGCCTAAGCAAGAAGAGACACTGGGGGTTTTCTCTCCAGAGGGGACAGTACTTGTGTTACTGAGAAATACAAAGCCAAAAGTTATTTTGGCTCTTTCACCACCCCAAAATTGCCTAAGAATGCGTTTTTTAGCAAAGAAAGTTAAGCCTAACTCGGGAATGATCCACCTGCTTTACCAGAAAAGCACACATCAAAGCTGTTCCCAGGCACTCCTGACTATTGATTCCCTCTAACCCAACACAACCACACACCTTGCCCAGAAATTTGTCTCCCTGGTTTAGGTTTCAGCCCATGCAGGGACAGCCAGCAGGTGTTGGGACAGCAATGCTCTGCTGGGTTGCTCCTTAACATCTCTCAGCAGAAACCATCCTCTGGCAGGCATAAGGAGAGTAAGGAGAACCATGCCTGGCTGATGGGCAGCTCAGAGTTGCTCTTTTGAGAGGTAACAAAACACTGTCTTCCTCCTCACCAGGCACAGCAGCTAATTAGAGCATCTGCCCTCCAGAGATCACCCAGGCTTAAACATTTCCCTGGATTAAAAACAAAACCCGTCATTTGGCACTGACAGGCACAATAAAAAGAGATGCTGACAAGTCTGCCAGAGCTGAAAGCCACTGGCAACGTAGGGAAAATAATCAGGCTATGTGGCATATCAAGGATGTCTTGTCCCTTGAAGGGTGAAACACATGGAGAGAAATCGCTTTGCTACAGCTAAGCCGCATCCCAGGCCTCTGAGAAGGGAAATCGCCCACCATTGAGAGACCAGCTCCATTAAAAACAGGCAATGGGAACTCAGTGCCCTGCTGTATTGTCCTCCCATCCCAGTAAGATCTCACAATCTCAGAGACATGGGCAGGGAATGGAAGGAAAGAGTCATGAGAATCATAGAATCGTCTGGGTTGGAAGGGACCTTTAAGATCATCTAGTCCAACCGTCAACCTAATTCTGACAAAAAAACATCACCAAACCATGTCACCAAGCACCAGGTCAACCTGTCTTTTGAACACCTCCAGGGATGGTGCCTCATCCCCTTCCCTGGGCAGCCCATTACAAGGCTTGATAACCCTTTCTGTGTAAAAATTATTCCTAATATCCAGCCTGAACCTCCCCTAGTGCAACTGGAGGCTATCTCCTCTTGCCCTATCGCCTGTGACTTGGGAGAAGAGACCAACCGCTGCCTCTCTACAACCTCCTTTCAGGTAGTTGTGGAGAGCGAGAAGGTCTCCCCTCAGCTTCCTTTTCTCCAGGCTGAACAACCTCAGCTCCCTCAGCCTCATAAGACTTATTCTCCAGACCTAGTTCAGGGTACAGCGGTGGGGTAGAGGAAATGGGGGCACAAGATTAGCATCCTGAACTCAAATATGACTTGAGCTACCTTTTTTCTGCTGCCCATGTTTCTCAGGGTGTTTGCAATTCCATTGCCCTGGGTCAGGGAGAGTAAAGGCAGAATGTGGAGATTTGGTCTATTACTAGGCTCAAGGACCAGAGCAACAAAGCTGTTAATTCTCTTTCTACCTCCACTACCGCCCAAACCTGTGACTGTTGTTTCTAATCTGTGCCTCAGTTTCCCCTGTTTGAAACTCCTGGTGTTGATCCTGACTGTAGAAAGTTCTTGATGAGAGCGAAACACGGCGATGAGTGCTGTTAGCACTGGGGTTGATGCCCTCCCATCACAATTCTGCTCCCTTCAGGAGCTGGTGATGATGCTAGAAGAGGAGGAAACCAGCAATGTTCTGTGAACACACATGGCTTCATTCAACACTCTGTCAAGAGAAGGCATCTGCTTCTACTCCATCCTCTCTACACCTCCAGCAAGACAAATCTGATTTTGTTTTTTCATTAAAAATACTTACAGTGCTTTGCATCATGCTTGATAATGCAGAGGGGTCTGTTCTGCTACCCACAAACAAGGTTAAATTTGCTTTATTCTAATATCCAGTTTCACAGTTCTATTTGCCTTTTTCCTAAGGACTTTGAATTACAAGTCACTGCATTTCACAGGTGGAGAAGAAGCAGTTTCTCCCTGTTCGGTCACATCTGACATGTATATTTGTTACCCCCTTGTTAGGAACACAGAAGAAAAACAAGCAACACATTTACTTTGGTCAAATAAAAATTATCCCAGTTCTCTGCCACTACAGAGCAAAAAAAAAAAAAGGGAAAGTACCAGCATTCTGGCACCTTTTACATTCAGTTTGTACACACATAACTGGCCGTGAAAATACAAGGGCAATCCATTGTCTTCTGTTTGCTAACGACATACAATTTTCTGTCACCTCAGGACCCATTATTCTTGAGCTCAGCTCTGCAGTGTGACACTGTAAATTTACGCCCCCATTACCAAAAGTTGTGTGGGGTTGGTGGAGTCCCTGGCATAATTTAAGCTAGTTGATAGGCTGCTTTGGTTTCTAGCTGCCTGCAAACCTCCCCAAGGGACTGCTGGGGCCAGGCAAGTTTGGAGTTCGGCCTGTCCCTAACAGACAGGCTTGGGGATGAGAAACAGATGTCATGATGGATGAGGTGAGGATTCTATCTGGAAGCTCTTGTTCTCCCCAGTGACATAGGGATATTTTTCCCATGCAGAAATTCAGTTTTCATAACCAGTATTTTCATTTTCCCTCTCTCTATTGATCCTGTCTTCATGTACTTGCACAACCCTCCTGACATCCAGGATTGGATTCAGAGGTCAGCTTTAACTCTGGCTTGATCATGACCTGCAACACTCTTCCCTAGGATTTCCTTCCCTTCTGGACAAAGGTGAGGCAGCCCAAGGGAACCATCCTCAAAAGCTTCAACTGCAGACACTGAGCAGCTAAATCCAGCTTTTAGCTCACATGCGGACACCCTCTGAAGCTGCCTGAATCTGCCAAGTGGCTCCCATCTTGAAAGTCAAGTCAGTTGCTTTCACAAAGGCATAAGCCCATTTTGGACCTCCAAGATATTCCTCCTGGCTTCCAGCTGCCTTTTCAGAAGGGCTTTGGTCTCTTGTAAATCCTGTGTCACACCTGCCAGTCCCATGAAAATGTCTTAGATACCATCTCAAATGTTTTTTGGCAGCTACGTGTAGGGAACTGAATCACACCTGAAGTTTGCAGGATAAAGGAGCTGAAGAATGTGCCACCGGTGTCTGGTTCTCTCCTGTAAAAGGAATCCATGGTGACTGGTTTAGACTTGAAGTTTAATTTTCACGAGTTAGGTAAGATTAATGCTTGCTGAGAATGCTGTGGTTGTCTAGCATCAATAAGAGAAAGCTCTAGGGGATCTTGTTAATGAGAACAAACACCTGATGTGGGGGAGGAAAGAAAACAGAGCCAGGCGCTTCTTGGTGGTGCCCATTGACAGGGCAAGAGGCAATCAGAACAAACGAAAATGTGGGAAATTCCACTTAAACATAAGAAAAAACCCTTTCCACTGTGAGAGTGGTCAAACCCTGGAGCAGGCTGCCCAGAGAGTTTGTGGAGTTTCCATCCTTGGAGATATTCAAAACCTGACAAGCACACAGCCTGCTCTCGTTGACCCTGGTTTCAGCAGGGATAGGGTGTGGAGTAGAGACCTCCAGAGCCCAGCTTTCTTGTGACTCCATTCATCCCAGTCATTCCTAGGGCATGGCCATAGGTCTCAGGCAAGTGTCTGAAGACTTCCTACTCTATCTGACATGATTGCTGATGAAGAAAGAGACCAAACTCAGACTAATAAAGCATAAGGCAGGTCCTAGCTTAAGAACAGTCTACCTAAACTAAACTAAACAAAGAGTGCTCTGAAGCCCTCTGCAGTCATCCTTACTCATCGGGTCTTCTCTGCCCACTACTAACAATGGAGCAAAGAATGTGACTGAAGAGAATTTGAGCAGCAGAGACCAGAAGCTGTGAGAAACCCAGAAGTTTCATGCAGCCGGGTGAGATTAAGAAGAGGCGTGATGCATAGAAAGGTGTTCGTTCAACTCTCTTTTCCAAGTCTCAAACAACGTTCAGTGCTAGACACAAACCTTTTTTTCTGGGTGGCACGTGTGGCTTTATGCATGTTCTTCTGGAAGAGCATGAACCTGCTCACAGTGTCACAGGCCTAGAGCGTAGTATCCTTACGTCTTTGGGTCTGAGCCCCTTTGACAAATCCATCCTTACTACACCCTATGAGTCCACAAAACCATTCTTACAAGTGGGAAGCCAAGGCAAGGAAAGGCTAAACAACTTGTAGGAGAAACTCAGGAAGTCTGCAGCAGGACAAGAAATTAATCCCAGGTCTTCTGACCTTTTTTAAAGTTCACCACCTTTTGCACAACTCTTAGAAATAGGTTTTCTCTCTGTTCCTCTCCCCACTTCCTCCATGAAAAAATGACTGAATAAGCCAGTGCTGGCACCAGCAGAGAAATGGCTTTGCCCAGCTGCAAGCAGCAAGAGGTTTTGTCCCCAATGAAAACCACACAGAACAGTTTTTAGATAAGGGAGGTTCTATCAGAGCTCTGTCCCAAATCCATAGCACAAAGCAAGGAGAATTCAACTCCAGAGGCCAAGGACCAGCTGATTACACCAGATTTTCTCTCTGCTGGTCTCCCGTGCTCTGAGCAAAGGGCTGAGATGCAGATCACAGTGTCTGACTTGAGCAGCTCTTTCCCTACAGCCATCTGGTGCCTCAAGCCAACAAGTAACTCCCGGCAGAAGGACGCTCCAGATAGTAGGAGGGAGGTGGTGCTGGCTCTGCCACTCCTTTGATCACTATTTCTTAATGGCTTTCCTTCCCTCGGGTTGTTTTTAGCTGTCTTTGATGTTAGAGAGAAGGACGGATGCAAGTCTCGATGATGCTCAGATGCGGATGTACTCATTGCCCTCAGCACTGGAGACTGAAACATGATGGGAAAGGATATCAGGAAGCCAGTTGTCCATCTTCTGCTTCAAGGCTTTGTCCTGATAATGTTTCATGTATCTCATAATGTGCTTGTAACTTTCTTCCTCCAGGGATGGAAGCCTTTCCCCAAAAATCCCTTCACGTTTTGAACTACCCTCACTATTAGAAAGATTTTCCTAACGTTTAACTAAAACCTCTCGTTGTAGCAAAAACCTACTTCTATCCCTTTTCACTTTGTATATGGAAAAGTTGATTCCCCTCACTTATAGTTCCTTATTGCCTTCTTGAAAGTAATAATATGCTCTCAGCTCTCTCCTCCAACACTTCTTCTGCACAGCAATAGGTCATACAGTGCTCTGACATGCTTAGTCCCACCAGATCTCAAAAAAAGCCCTTTATCTGATTCAGCCTTATTCAAAGGACCTTTCCATGTCTCCCCTGTTCCTTAAATACCTCTTCATTGACCGTTCTAACCTTGTGAATCCTCAGGATGTACGATGCATTTCCCCAGGGACAGAATAACAGCATGATATGGGGTTGGAAGGGACCTCTGGAGATCGTCTAGTCCAACCCCCTGACAAGGTAGGTCCTCCTAGAGCAGGTTGCACAGGAACTTGTCCAGGAGGGTTTGAATGTCGACAGAGACTCCACCACCTTTCTGGGCAGCCTCTGACAGGGCTCTGCCACCCTCAAAGTGAAGATGTTCCTCCTCATGTTGAGATGGAACTTCTTAATTCCAAGTTTGTACCCATTTCCACTTTTCCTGTCACTGGACACCACTGAAAAAAGACTGGCATCCTTGTCAGTACGAGACTGACATGCAGATGGTGACAGACATCTTTCAGAGGCCAAATATTTTTTGCTTCAGCTATCACGAGCAATATCACTGAAAAAGTCGTTTCACAGATCTAGGAGTACTTCAGCCATCCTTATTGTATAAATCTACAGAGCCCAGCGATCTGAAGGAAATTGCTTACTGCCACGTTTGCCAGTTTTATGTGATGAGCGATACCTCTCAGAGTCAAGGGCTTATCATCTGTTTGGATATGATCTTTTGGACACCTCTGAGTGGGACTTCTAGACCTATACCCACACTTGTGATTTAAACAGCACCAGGGAAAGTTTCTGGGCACTGAAACTTGTCTGTGCCATTGATGGGCACAAGCGCCCCTGGCAGAGATTTGACTGAGGTCAGATAGTTCTCAGGCACAGTTCAAGAACAATGAGCAGTGTTTTACAGGCAATCAATCTTGTTTTCCTCTTGGCTCCCTCAATCTGCATCCACACTACAGAGGAACTTCTTCTGAGTTTCCTGTGGCCCAGCAGAGTGGAGTTTGCACGACTTGAAGGTGAGGGATTGAGCTGCATGCCCTGGGGTGGGATGCAAAGACATGAAAGGATGTTGGAGAGTCAAGGTTTGCTCGGGTAGAACTGGAAGACAGTGCAGGGAGAGTGAGACTATTGTAGGAAACAGTCACTGTTGTGAAACATTCCCCAAGTGATGTCTTTGTCTTGGAAAGCAATAGCTGGAGGTGTCCAAAGCCCAAGAGTGAACAAGAAGTTAAGAAGGGAGGACAATCCAGCCTCTAGCCCTTGAGCTCAACCCCTGGATCTTTTATTTTGTAGCCTAGAAGAATCATTTTGTTTACCGTCGTGGAAAGTTCTTCCAGATCAACTCTGCTCACTGTTTCTTTTTAATAGGACAGTCTCCCTCCTGGCTTCATGCCCACACTACACACGCTTGGACAAGCATCTGACACATATGGCCACCCAAGTACCAGCTTCAGTAAGGGACAAGCAAACACACCCGTGTAAATATGTGCCCAAGCATCCTCACGGTCCATCCAAGAAACGTGAAGTCGACGAGTCTGCCTCTTTTGCCAGCTTCCCAGTTTGATCAGATCACTCTCATTTAGCTTTCTCCACTGCATCCTCATCCATTAGCTCATTTAATTGCTGCATTTCTGAATCAATGTGAGTTCATTGATTTCTAAGGAGCCACGCTGGATTTACGCTGGTCAAAGAGATCGGAACCAGTTGGCAGCTTTGTTAAATGTTCTCCCCTCAAATCAATACTTAATAGATGAGAGGGATACTTGAGACTGAATACAATTTCTCCAGAATGGAAGATACTTCATCACAACATGACTGCCCGCTTTGTTTCCTACAGCCAATTTGCAGTCTTTTAAAATGATAATGGATATAACTTAAATCAAAACAAAGCAAATATCCCATGTGAAAGCTAATGCAATAATGCTCTTGGCAAACCTCCCTTTGGAAAGACAAATGGGTTTCATCGTTATTTTTGAAGGATTCATCCAAGTTCTAGAGGCAAAAGTTGTAGTTTGAAAGTGAATTAAATCTGTTTAATGGGGACATGGTCCTGGGCAACTGGCTCTAGGTGGCCGTGCTTGAGCAGGGGAGGTTGGAACAGGTGACCTTCAGAGGTCCCTTCCAACCTCAACCACTCTGTGACGTCTCCCAGTACAAACCCAGAGAAGGAAAGAATCACTGTAAAATACATCCCCACACTGCTGCCAGCTCACAAACACGTGTCAGTCTTGCAGTACCAGTGGTTTTTCTAAAGCTTCAGATCTTGAAATTGTGCAAGAATTTAAGTAGATGGAGACTCAGCAGACCAAGGGCATTTAAGCCGCCTCCCATCCTGTGATTTTTGTTTGGGACAGCTGATGAGGTGAGAAGTGGTCCCACTGCTGCCCTGTCATAGAATCACAGAATCATAGAATGGTTTAGGTCAGGAGGGTTCATCAAGTTCAAACCCCTCTGCCATGGGCAGGGACACCTCGCACTAAACCAGTCCTCCCAGTCAAACCAGGCTGCAGCTGCCTCAAGTAACTCGACATAAAATGGTAACTTGTAAAACAACCCCAAAATTAACAAAACAAAGCCCAGCAGTAGCAATAAGAAACAGCTAAAGAAATAACTTCACAGAGGACAAGTCATGACTTGTCTGTACTGGCCACAGTGATAGACTAGACTGAAAATCTCAGTATAGAATAGGAAACCAGTTGAATGAACAGCCCCACTCAGCAGATCCCAGAGGAATTGGGCAGCATTAACCCCACTGCCAGTCCCATCAGGTGAGGGAATGCTTGGCAACATTTTTGGAGTGCTTGTGAGAAAGTCTTGTATTTTGAGGGAGAGGCGTTCTTGCACTCTGTTTTGAGAAAAGAGTGAATCACCGATGGAACTCCTCCTGCTCCAGATGTTTTCCAAATCACAGAGTGATGCAAACTGCCAGTTACAACACCAGCCATCAACTGGGACTGATGTACCTTACAAGCCACAGAAATAATGCTTAGTTTTGTAATTTGTTGATGTTTCCTTGGATAGTAACTGGTTTAGGTTCTTTATCTCTTGACTCATGGATGGTCCCATCAGTAGTGGTCTCTTAGCTTTAACTAATTGGTTTTCCGACTGCCTCAGCAGAAGCCAAACATTACCAGAGTCATGCAGGCAAACAGCACACGAGGATGAGGCCAACACAAGGCCCTGAAGGACATGGGATTTCTCACACTGTTTCTGTGGTGGAGAAGACATCTGAGCGGCAAAGAGGTTCTCCAGAGCTTTGAGTCCAGAACAAAGGGGAAATTACTTTCAATGTTCCTATAGGAAACTTTGGAGGAAATCAGACCTCTGCAAGACACTTAGTGTCCTGTGCCCCTGAAAAAAGTAGGCATTTCTACTGGAACAGAGCAGATTTAGCTGGTTAATATTGTCAACGTTGTCTCACCAAGACAATATAAATGGGGCTTGGCTTGGCACAGCAACCTGTCCTTCCATCCACACACCAGTTACAGGCACAGCCTGTGGGAAAAGAGAGCCTCTTCATACACAAGAGCCTTTCATAGTTGGCTTTGCAGCAACTCAGCTTGGCATGGGGACAGTGAGCTTGGCTTTGGTTAGAGGAAATGTTCCAGGAGATGATAGGCCTGAAAACAGGAGTTTTTCTGGGAAAATCACGCAAGTTTTGGCTGTGGTCCTAAAGGAAGGAGGAAACACAGGACAATAGACTCAATAATGAAAGGAGCAAAGTTTCACAACAGAGAGGTTAGCTTCAAAGAGAGCCGCAGTTGGGCTTTCCTAGCTGTAGCACAACTAACTAGGATGGGTGGAGTTAGAAAATCCTTGTCCAGCTACCTACCTTCCTGCCACCATCCCTGGGGCATCACCCGATCTTGCAGAGGGAAAGATCCCTACAAGCATTATAAATCTCCAAGGCATCAGGTGAAGCTATAGGAGACCCTGGCTGGGGACAAGACGTCTCAGCTGGTCCTCTCTGGGTGCACCAGCTCTCAGCAAGGACAGCAAGGGGTGCTGCTTATGAAGGACCTTGGGGCTGATGGGAAATTCTCTACAGCAAGACTTCATCTGACACAGCCCACTGCAAAGCTGGCCCCGTTCATCTGGGTTTCTCACTTACTGCAGGTGTAAATCCCAGCAGCCTTGTCACTGTAAGTAGGCACCACTGGTTTTATCCCAGCTGAGAATCCAGCTCTTTATTTTTAATTTAGAGGCATGAAAACAAGAGGTGACCTGAGCTACAGCAGTTATAGATGAGTGAAAGGTTAACAGAGGGTGCTGGAAAAATAACCAGACTTCAAGGGAGACGTTTTTCAAGTAAACATGCCTTCAGATTGGCTCCAGCTCCACAGAAGAAAAAAATTAACCTTCCCCAATAAAATCACGTGCTCAGCTTCTGCCAAGATATGAATGGGACTGGAGATATTTTTTTGGCCAGACAGAGCAAGGTTGTGTTGGCCATGTCAGGTTTGCAAGACAATGGACCTGTGGAACAGGATCACACACTCCCTCTCACGTGTATGTATCTCTGGACACCTACATACCTACACAACACATATGTCTGTACGTGCACGGCTGTGTCACCCGTGGATCCCTTCTTACTTCACAGAGCTCTGCCAAATGCAGTCCAGCTACAGATCACCTACTAAAAAAGGAGCCATCCAAGCAGAGAAGATGGACACGTTCCTCCCAAGCGCTGACGTGGATGGCCACAGGAATCTATATAAAAAGACTTCAATGTGCCAATAAAAAATTTAAAAAAAAATTAAAAATAGAGTGAGAATCTGTAAGAACAAGCAGAAATTCTCTCACTGTTGGAGCTGCTACTGTTGCTGATGTCCTGGACAGACCACAATTGCCACAAACCAGGTGAAGAATGTAGAATACATTTTAAAAATCCCCTTGCATCATTATTTTAATTGGTCTAGGTAAAATATCCACAACAACACAGAAGATGACTCTTGTTTTGTGACAGGAAGGGAGTGGACATTGTAGTCAACTTACTCCTGCTGTGATCTCTGTGAGCCTGAGCATCAACCAGATGGCTGCAACATCCAAAGTGCCACCAGGAAGAGAGCACCCAGCCTGAGGTTTGCAAAGGGTTTTGAGGACACAGTGCCTGCCTGGAGTTTGAAATGTCCCTCCTGTCCTATTCAGAAAAGGAGCAGTGATTCCATCCTACCCAGCTGAGGTGGCTCCTCTCCCTGTCCCCCGTTCTGGGAGAGAAGAACCCAGAGTTTCTGTAGAAATCTTCTTATGGTGATCTCTTTCAAAGGCCAAACTTCAGAAGAAAGACGAGACAGGTTCTCATACACGGGGCTCAATTCATTTGCCTAAACACAGAAATCTAGCAACATCTGAGAAATGTTGGGACATCTGAGATGTCCACACAGGAGTGACAGAGAGTAACCAAGAACACAACCTACAAGAGACCAAAGCCTCCTGGGCTGGCAGCATTGGACTAAATAGGAAACCCTCAAATGACATTAGACACTGATATTCAGACAAATGAATCCCAGTGTGACTAAATTAGGGAAAACAAATGCTTAAAGACACAAATTTACATGGCTCTTTACCAGAACCACATTAATATTCAGATGTTTATCACACCACTTATGCCACAAATCGTTTCTTTTTAAGCAATGCTTTTATATGCTTTGCAGAAATCTCTTTGCAGGAGAAAACCAGCAATTACGTTAAGCTCTCTTCAAGTAATTCAAGCCTTTATCAGCCCAGCCCCAGTGTCTGCTTGTCTAGGATGGGTACTATCACACTCTTTTTGAATTTTATGAGTCTAATAAACAATCTACATACTGACAGGTATTGACTACAATTCTGGATGAAAAAAAGCAATGAATCCGCATTGTAAAAGAGCACCCAAGACCCAAATAAGAGGAGAGGAAAGGCTCTGTAGCTTGCACCTGCAGACCTCAGGTAAGACTGCAAGCTTGTGAGACACAAGATGATAAGATTGAGAGGGAGAGACTAGGGATATAATAAATTATTTATTTCTTACCTGCCACAGCCAGGGGGAATGAGATACGGGGAGGGGGGGAAGTAAAATACCATAAAAATCAATGTCTATTGATTTTTCACATCTAGTAGATTTATATGTTTTACTTGATAGGCTCATGTTTCAACAGATTTTATAGGTCTTCCCCAGGGGATGAAGATTGATTGATCACAGAAAAAAGGGCCGTCTCTTGAAAAACATTTTCTCATGGACACCTGAGAGTTTCTGCCTGTAGTATTTTGCCCATCTGGCTCATCCTGGCTGGTTTTTTCCATCTTCATGGGGTCTTTGGCAGTCCTTGGTGCCCTGAACAAAATCTACCCCTTTCTGGTGTCTGCTTGAGCAGGACTTGATGGATTCGGGCATCCTGTGCTGGTGCACTTCTCATGGATACATCCAGATAGGCTTTGCATTTAGTTTATCACCTCCATCAGGCTCCTGAGCCCACACTGGTCCACGTGATGTCTCTAAACTCTGCAAGGAGGTATGGAGCAGACACCCGGAGACTTATGGGAGATCTTCCAGTGAAATCTTTTTTTAGGGTATGTTTTTCTGCGAGGATGCTTTTCTGCCATGGCTCTGGCATAGTTTGACACGCTAAAACACAGGCACACACAGGGACATCTCAAGGTCTACTACTGTTGGGTCTTCCTGCTTTGCACTGCAGCGCAGGTTGGTTGGATATTCAGGCAGCTCATGTTGAAGATGTGATCTATGTCCCCAGACAAGTGGTTGGGTGGAAGTCCTTTGCAGACCGGAGAGATGGGCCTCACAAATTCTCTCTGTACAATGAAACGTGGTGGCCACCACAACTCATATGGCCTCAGCAGTTGTCCACAGTGCCTTGGTGGGATTGAGGTGGTCAGTGGGTTTGAAGGTGCCATGGTATCTGCACGTGCTATGAGGGGTTTCTGCACGTGGTGATTTGGGGCTGGTTGTTTTTCATGCTGCTTGTGGGGTCAGAAAGCAGATACTGGGCTAGTGGGAGGGAGAGGAGGAGGATGAAAATGAGTCAGTGACAACCCAACACTAATGAGAGTGACAGAGAGTAACAAAGAAATAAGAACAAAGTGTTTCATTACTCTTATTATTTTATTTACATCACATTTAAGAAATAAAGTTATAGTGCAGTCAAAGGTAAACTTGGTGGCCCCAAAGCTATGCCTAAAATTGTCACACGCTGCCACCCCAGCTGCCTTTTAGCTTCCTAAATCAGCTGAACAGGAGGATAATGGATTGCTGGAGAGGGAGAGCGACTGCACACTGAGCAGTTGTTTCATTTGCTTTCTCCAGCTTATGAATCCAACTCCCCAGTGGCACTTTGCCCAGTTCATTTTACTTTAGCAGCTGGTAAATGAATATGTGATCAGGAAGCATTTCCAATAAATGTAATTACTCCTCTGCTGGGGAGCCTTGTGGCAAACACAGCCCCGCAACATTTTATATGAAACAATAAAAAAGGAGAGAAGAAATTAAACAAGGAGGCTTTTCTCAGGAAATTCAAGCTTAACTTGATTCTCGTGGGTTCAAAGGAAACCACCCTTCAGGTCCTAACCTGGTGGAAATCAGGAAACAGCTCCTTTAGCCACGGCAAGAATTTTCTCCAGTGGATCTACGTGCTCCGCAGCCACTACAATTTGTCTTTAGGGGAATAAGTTGCAGGTGGAAATAACAGTCACTTCAATAAAGCAGCAGCTGGAAGCTCTGCTGGAAAGAAGGCAAGGTGCTGTACGTACCACATGTGCTGACACACCGGCAGTGGATTTTGCCCTCAAGCGTTTGGGCACTGAAACTATGCCCATCTACTCTGCAATCAATAGATTGCAGGCTGTGATCGTAAAGTGTGGCCCCTCTCTGGGCAAATATGGTACCTGTAATAAAAACTTACCCGACCTAAGTTCACACAGTTCACAGGCACTCCTGAAAATCCTCCATTTAAGTAAAGAAGAAGTGAAGGATAAGAGAAAGGAATATCCGCGTGGAGATAAGATTATTCCTTTCTGCTTAGATGTGCCTGCAAAACATATTGCTGCTCCACAACAGAAGGAAAAAAAAAAAAAACCACCCAAAAAAACCAGCTAAAGTGGTTTTGGCCTTTTTTTTTTTTAAATATGATTTGCTCAGGGTCATTCAAATGTTCCCACAGCAATAAAAGGGAAATGTTGTATCAAAGCTTCAATTTATCTCTTTTTTTTTTTTTTTAATTGCCAAACTAGAAGTTTCAAAATGCTCTCTCTGGTATTTTTGGAGTGAAATTTCATCAAAACATTTCTGTGACCTTACCTCCCAAATATCCAAGAAGAACATGCAGTGGCCTTCAGTTCAATGCCACCACAGCACGAATTAAGCTAGCGAGGTTATACCCTGCTGCAGATCATAGAATCATAGAATCATTCAGGTTGGAAGAGACCCTCGGGATCATCGAGTCCAACCATCAGCCCTACTCTGCAATTTCCTCCCCTACTCCAGATCTCCCAGTACCACAGCTAAACCACTCTTAAATACATTCAGGGATGGGGACTCAACCCCCTCCCTGGGCAGCCCATTCCAGGCTCTGACCACCTCTGGCTGGGAAAAATTCTGCTAAGAATAATTTAGATCCATATCTCTGCAATTCTCCCAAGGGCAGTCATAGGCTGCCATCAGATTGTCCCTTAGCCTCCTCTCAAGGCCAAACAAACTCACCTCCTTGAGAGCCCTTTGTAGATCATGGGCTTTTGCCATCCCAGTGTCCATTCACCAGGTCCTCTCCAGTTACTCCACATTCCTTTTGGAATGAAGAGCCCAGGTGGACTCAATATTTTAAATGCAATCTCACCGGGATTGGGATCTGTATCCCCCACAGATCATGAGGTGACCACATCCTCTCAGGTCATTTCCAAGAGACATGGCACAAATCACTGCTGTGAAGAAAGAAGGATAGCGACAACAGAGAATTATTGGTGCTAAAGCTGATGCCACTATAATGCAGAGAAGCCAACGCAGAAGACGTTAAAATCAGCCTCAAATGGTTGGGAATCCAGTTCCCAAACAGCAGTAAAGGAGATGGTTTGCTCTACAGCCCTCTAGTTAAGTTCTTCCTCCAAAAAATGGAGGTGTCTGTCCAGGTCAGTAGAAAGCATCCTTCTCTGAAACACCTTTAGGAGGTGGCTTTTGTTCCGCTTTGTAATGAATTCACTTCCAGAGCCGAGTTCTTGTTTAGACATCAACTGGCAATTACGAGTTTTATTGTTCCTGGTTAAACATGGTGAGCAAACAGCTGGGAGCTGCCTCACAACAGAAAATGGTCTTGCTCAGTCAGCAACCCTGGAGTTAGGTTAGTTAGTTGGAAGAGGCCTAAAAAAGTAAAATCACTGAACAGAAAACCAGTTTGTTTTACCTCAAACCAGGACATATACACACAACGGGGACAACAGGGAACCCAAGGGCCTTCATTGCTCCTCCTCATCCAGGCAGGAGTAATGTCCCTGCTCTTGCCTGACCTGTCACTGCTCTGGGTCAGCACTCCCCAATTTCGGCCACGATCCTTTCAGAGCAAGCTGGCAGTTTCCAAGCAAGGGGCAAGCAGATAAATCTGTATGATCCCCAGGGTGCACGAGGGCGCTCAGGAGCTTGGGATTTTTCTAAAGAGCATTGAAAATGCCGCTGTCCCCTTTGTAGCAGGATGGCACCTGCTACCAGCTGCCATCTGAGAATAGCCCCTCTCTTCACCAGCCAAGACGTGGCGTGTGACAGCCTGTCACACTGCATGCAATGATCAGTAACAGATTTAAAAAAAAAAAAAGAAAAAAAAAAGGAAAAAAAAAGATAACTACAGGGGAAGAAATGGTTGAAAAAGCCGAGTATTTTTAGCTGGGAAAGGGAAAGCGTTTTATTGCTTATCACACAGTGATGCCAGATGTGGGTAACTTCTGGTGGACACCAACACAATTCTCCTCCCCTCAGCCCCCCAGCTCCCCTGCACCCCTCAACGGCAGCAAATTTACTGTGGGATTAAGCCAGGCAAAATCCATCCTGTTTACCTGGCCCAGCCTTGGCACTCAGCTGCGTCACCTCCTCTTGCTGATGCCCAGGTTTCTCCAGGAAGACACACTCAGTGTCACCTCTCCCTCCACAAGCTCAGGCATCTTGGAGACTAGGATGAAGCTGGAGCAGACGTAACCAGAGTGCAGCCTAGCAGTCCCAAGCATCCCAGCTCCCTTCTCTTCCTTGCCTCCTTCTCCTCCACGTGTCCTTTATGTCTCCACGTTGCCCTCTCCAGTGGGCTGGTATGTGTAGGATTGCAGTGAGGTACATCCCGTTTCTTTTTCACCTCAGTCCAACTTCTACCAGCCTGGAGGAGGGAAGACAGAAAGCCAGCAGCAAGGCAGGAGGAGGATGTGGTCAGTATTGATAGATAATCACAGAGCATACGCTGCTGGGAAGGAGAAAGGACTAATGGGATGCTGCAAGGTCCCTTTTAGCACCAGCAAAGCATCTCTCAATCCCAGTTCAGTCACTGGAAGCATCCTGGTGGTCTTCGTCAGCTCCAGCTCAGGCCTTTCTGCCCAGCAATGATGGGATACAGCCCAGGACAGAGAGCAAGTTTTCAGATCCTGCCTGGAAGGGTACCTTACATGTCTTCTATCCCTGCCACCACCAGAGCTGCCCATTGCTGTCCAGATACCCCCACCTTCCCACCCCCTTCTCGCAGCAAAGGGCAGCATCACCCACCCTTTGCCCGTGGATTTGAAGAGTTTTGAAAACAAGGTTTTGCCTCATATCCCTTTCCACCTGCCTTAACCTCCCAAGCAGTTCCCGCAGGTGGATTAGGTACCAGAAAAGTTACGTGCGCATCCCTTCAGAATTTCTCGTTAATTAATCCACTGTTGCTGGGGGATTTTTTCCTCAGAAACCTGCCAGCCCTTTCTGAGTCCCTCAGGCTGAGAACAAATCCCCAATGCTCAGAGCAGGAGCACCAATATTTAGCCTGAAGAATGACGCTTTGCTCCTTAAAGACTAGCAAAGCAGAAAAAAAAATATATATATAAAAGAAGCTGCAGTGACTCTGCTTTGGACAAATTGGTTCCAGCTCCAGCAGGTAAGTGGATTTGTATCCCCAGAGTGATTCCTCCTACCGTCCCCAGGGTTTTTTTATCGCTGTTTCATTAATCCCACAGCAAAATCTGCTGCTTTTTAGTGTTTCCTTGCAAGCAGGTAAAAAAATTCGCAGGTTCCCTGAGTCAGCTGCTTGGCTTGGCTTCCCTCCCAGTCTGCGTGCCCAGCCTTAGCTTGTGCACTGGTGCCTCCCAGTGCCTGCAAGAGCGAGAAGCAAGTATGTTTGAGAAGCAACATTTGAGAAGTAACTGTTAGAAGTTTTCCTTATTTTAAACCTAAATATTAGTCAGCTTAGAAGAAAGAGAAGAAAAAAACCAGCACTATGGCTTAGGTAGGTCTGGGCTGGACTGTTTAACATTTTTATCAACAATATAGACAGAGGGATTGAGTCCACCAGCAGCCAGTTTGCAGATGACACCAAACTGTGTGGTGGTGTCGATACACCAGAGGGCCAGGATGTCATCCAGAGGGACCCAAACAGGCTGGAGAGGTGGGCCCAGGTGAACCTCATAAGGTTCAACAAGAGCAAGTGCAGGGTTCTGCNGCTACAGGAAGGCTGGGGAGAGTCTGTTTACAACCTAGATGACCTTTGAAGGTCCCTTTCAGCCTGGACCATTCTATGATTTTCAACAGCAACATCAGGAATTTTGGCTTGTGAGTCTGAATTGGCAACCCGGCTCAGCTCTGCTGCCAGTTCTTGAGATGCCTCCAGGATCAGAGGTTCCTGCCCGGTGTCATTCATTCCAGTGGCCAGTCCAGCTCAAACCACAACACATCTGCATGTTTTTCAAGAGCCTGTGTGCAGGTGAAAGGCACTATCCATGGGAAGAGACCCATCTTCCAGAAGGATGCAAATTCCTGGCTACGCTCAAGGTATCCCACAACAGTCTGGGTTAGAAGGGACCTTAAAGATCATCCATTCCCCCCGCCCTGCCCTGGGCAGGGACACCTCCCACCAGACCAGGTTGCTCCAAGCCCCATCCATCCTGGCCTTGAACCCCTCCAGGGATGGGGCATCCCCTGGAAAGTAGGGGAAGCCTGATGCTGTACATTGGGTTCAGGTGACACCTAATTGATGAACACAATAAAACCCAGGGTGAGCAGAGCTGCTGGACAGAACAAGGGGCTGGATTTAAGTGGTTTTATCAGTTGGGTGGGTTGCATATTAGGAATAAGTTCTTGACTATAAGGGTGGTGGAACGCTGCAACAGGTTGCCTAGGGAGGTGGTTGAGGCCCCTTCCCTAGAGATATTCAAGGGGAAGCTCAAGGAGGCCCTGGGCAACCTGGTCTAGTTGGGAGTGTCCCTGCTGACTGCAGGGAAGTCGGACTTGGTGACCTGTGGAGGTCCCTTCCAGCCTGGAACATTCTATGAATCCCTGCCACCCAGATCCTCACCCGACTCAGCAGCTGTAGCTGTACTGCCACATCTTCTGAGCGTTGCATTCCCCATCTTTGGCCCAGGGCACACCACGTCCCATTAAACACGGGGCTCTCTACTGTCAAGAGGCTGATGTGAAGTACATGGGCTTATTCAGTGCTCCTGGCACCATCACTGCGGGGAAGAAGACACTGGAGCACGTCCACAGAAGGGCAATGATGCTGGTGAGGGGTCTGGAGCACAAGTCTGATGAGGGGAGGTTGAGGGAGCTGGGGGTGTTCAGCCTGGAGTAAAGGAGGTTGAGGGGAGACCTTATCACTTTCTACAACAACCTGAAAGGAGGTTTAGAGAGGTGGGGGTCAGACTCTTCTCCCAAGGAACAGGTGACAGAACAAGTTGCACCAGGGGAGGTGTAGGATGGATATTAGGAAAAATTTCAAACCTTGGAACAGGCTGCCCAGGGAAGTCACCATCCCTGGGGCTATTTAAAAGCTGGGCATACTGCAGAGGGACATGGTTTAGTGGTGGTTTTATCAGTTGGGTGGATGGTTGGACTCGATGATCTGAAAGGCCCCTTCCTAACTAGATGATTCTATGATGCACTGCAGCTCAACTTGGGGTTTTTGGCATCGTCCAGTGGGCAATTACCAACAGTTCTGGGCTGATCATACCAGGGCATCTGTGCCCTTAGCCCTCACTGAAGGCCACAGCAGGTGGGAGGAGGTGGCACCTCCCAGGAGAAGGCCTCTTGTTTGCTTTGCCCGGTGCATACCGATGAGCGCTAATGTATTTTAGAGCTGAACTTTCCACGTAATTGCTTTTTAGTGTTTCCCTACAAGAGCCCATGAAATGAGGGATTTTGTATGTTAATGCCTTGCCTTGCATAATGAGCCAATAAATCTCAGCCCTCCGCAGCCGTATGTCACGCTATACCGACTGGCTCTTTACATTTTAATGGTCATTATTTGAGCCTTTCTTACTGTTCTTATATGGAATGGCATTTATTCCACCAAAGGGAATTTTATACGCTTTGCTGTTTTGCTTATCACATATTTTAAGTGGGAACAGAAAACAAAGACTGTTAAGGGCTCTTGGCTTTGCATTATCATTGAATTATTTTTAAAGTGGTTCTTCCAAGCAGCCTGGGGGAGCCTTCCAAAGGCTACAAAACCAAAAAAAACCCCACCCAACAACAGAAAAAAAAAAA
>VXBJ01000248.1:1510845-1547888 GCA_013400055.1 Nycticryphes semicollaris
CATTTGCAGCGTATGGAAAACGTGGCAGGTACTCTTCAACCCCCACTTCCGAGGTCCTCCTTTTTGCCAGAGCAACGCTTGAGAGAGAAAACACCGCACAGCAATTGGTCAAGTTTAAAAATAAATAAATAAATAAATAAATAAATAAATATCACCTCGTTAAGTCTTTTGGAAAAGATGGACCGAGGGAGCTCAAACACACCTTCATTTTCTGTAGACATGATATCACTTCTTTCCAATATGTTCTCCCAAAGGTGATACCTTTAAGGAGAGGTTTATTTGCAGGGAATCAGGGGGTACCTGTAAAAGCCAGCAGACGCGGAATAAAGCTTCTGACCCCTTCAGCCCTCATCCTCAGTGGAGGGACCTCACTGCTGAGGGCAAGACATGTGGTCGATCGCTTTTAGAAGTGAACATAACTGGAGAAAGACCATTCCAACTGCCCCTGGTGTTGGTCTTGCTCCAAGAGCAGCCTTGGACACAAGAGCCGAGACAATCAGCATCACGAGGAAGCAAGGCATTTGAAGACAGAACTGTGTTTTTTCCTGTGGCCACAGTTTCCTTCCCGCTCCCCACCTCAAACACTCTTTACATGCAATTAGGTCAGGTTTGAAAGTCAGCGCACAGCAGAGGTTGAGTTACTTTGTTTAAAATAAAAACATGTATTTCTATCACCTCAGGAGTTGTTCCTCTTTTGGCACAAGGGCCCTCTGATCCTCCCACCTCCTTTTATCAGCATCTTCAAAAGAAGAACGAAGTTATAATTGCTTTCTCCCCTCACCTTAGAGGAAAGAAAAGAAAGAAAAAAGGAAAGGCTGCTGTTGTTCTCCATTGGCATCTCGAGGAGAAAGATGCTTTGAGCAATCGTTTATTTACGGAACAAAAATAACATCTAGATTTCAAAGGGCAGAGCAGTTGAGCAGAATAAGGCGCTCTCCTCCCTCTCTCCCTTTGCTTTTGCTTGTTCCCACCTCCTGGTCTGCAGGCCCCACTCTTCTGCCTCTCTCCTCATTAGAGGGGCACACACAGGCTTCGCTCTTTAGAATCACAGAAACACAAGGTTAGAAAGGACCTACACGACCATCTAGTCCAACCATCCTCCTACCACCAATACTACCCATTGAGCTACTAAATCACGTCTTGTAGCTCCTCATCCAGACACTTCTTGAACACTGCCAGGCATGGTGATTCTACCACCTCCCTGAGCAGGCCATGCCAGTGCCTGACCACTCTTGGGGAGAAAAAGGTTTTCCTGACACCTAATCTGAATTTCCCCTGGTGCAACTTGTGGCCATTCCCTCGAGTCCTGTCATTAGTTCTCTGGGAGAAGAGGCCAACCCCCTCCTCTTCACGACCTCCCTTCAGGAAGTTGTTAGAGTAGGGTGAGGTCTCCCCTGGGCCTTTCATCTCCAGACTAAACAATCCCAGCTTCCTCAGCCATAAGACTTGTGCTCCAGACCCCTCACCAGTTTTGTTGCCCTTTTCTGGGCACGTTCCTCGCGTCCTTCTTGTAGTGAGTGGCCCAAAACTGAACACAGCACTCAAGGAGTGGCCTCACCAGAGCTGAGCACAGGGGGATGATCACCTCCCTGTTCCTGCCAGCTACGCTAAGGCCTGATGCAGGCCAGGATGCCATTGACCTTCTTGCCCACCTGGGCACACTGTTGGCTCATGTTCAGCTAAAGCATCGACCAACACTCCCAGGTTCTTTTCTTCTTCACAGTCTTCCAGCCGCTCTGCCCCAAGCCTATAACGTTGTTCTCCTTTCTCTTTCGCTGCAGCACCGTAACTCTCTCCAACCCAGGGCTGATACTCAATTCCCTGCCACAAGCCAGGATCCCAGTGAGCTCCAAGGCCAAAAGGCCAAGTCCAGGCAAAAAGCGGGACAGAACTTTAAAGCAGAGGGATAACACTCAAGAACTTGCAGTTCTCCCGTATCCACTTTACCCAGAACCGCCTTCTCAATAAAGAATAAGCCTCAGAGATGAGAAAAGACTTCACTTTTTAGCACTAGAACTCAGCCCTTCACCCAGCATGTTTGGGTTTTTGCTACAGACATCTGTGTATTGGGCCTGTGGAGAAACAGGCAGCAGAAAAATGGGAAGAAACCAGCATTTCAACAAGTCAGGCCACAACAAAGGCCACGAAGACGATCAGAGGGATGGAGCAGCTCTCCTGTGAAGCCAGGCTGAGAGAGCTGGGGTTGTTCAGCCTGGAGAAGAAAAGGTTTTGGGGAGACCTTAGAGCAGCCTTCCAGTATCTGAAGGGAGCTACAGGAGAGCTGGGGAGGGACTCTTTGTCAGGAAGTGGAGTGACAGGGCAAGGAGTAATGGCTTTAAATTGGAAGAGGGGAGATTTAGATTAGATACCAGAAAGAAATTCTTTAGTGTAAGGGTGGTGAGACATTGGAATGGGTTGTCCAGGGAAGTTGTGGATGCTCCATCCCTGGAAGTCCATCCCCATGTCAGGGGGGTTGGAACTTGATGATCTTTAAGGTCCCTTCCAATTCTAACCATTCTGTGATTCTATGACTAACTAATAGGCCTAGTTCCGTTATGAGACTAGGCTGCACAACCTAACAGCAACCTGCAAGACCTCCATTACTCACTTCCAGGCAGCTGGAAAAGGACCTACTGGGCCGTGTTACATCTTACTTCACGTACTTCAACACTTCAAAACGCGAGTTCTGCGGGAGAAGCCTCTATAACACGGGCTCTGAAAGTAAAGAGCAAGACATACAAAGAGATGGTATCGCAGCCTACTGCAATCTGCTGCTTGGGTAAGCAAGTTTCCATATGCATATTTATAAATATATTTCTACAGTTCAAGCTGATGAATCTGTCACTCCTCAGTACGTAGCTGTCTGAATAAAAATCCTACCTAAATCCCTCGGAACAAAAAGAGCTGGTGTGGGCCCAGGGAGATTAGGGAGCAGAGAGCACACTCGCTCCCAGAAAGCAAACCCTGAGGACGTACGATGCAGCAGGCACCACGACAGCATTCGAAATCACCCTGATCTTGAAGCTATTTGTTAAAAGAACTGAGCTTGTTCTCCAAACATTTGGAACGCTAAAGGTGCACACAAAAATGAAATGACTGACCTACCTTGTTTCTAATATAACCAGCTACTTCACAGCTATAAATGAAGACAACCATTACCAAAAACAAAAAAAAAAGCCATTTATTAGATATATGTACATATATACATATACATGCAAAATGATTTTATACACATTTACACAGGTTCAATTATTAATACAGTGCAAAAAATGTCTAAAAAGGTACCAGCCCACCTTCTACAAACTTCACAGGTCTTTGGGAGAAAGGAAATGAAAACCAAAAACCACCGTCCGGAAAACAATCAGCTTCATCAAGTGACTAAGCATTTTAATTTAATGAAGTTTATTCTTTGCCAATTTTCTTCTGCTGAGCTGCTGAGTGAGGAGAAGAGGTTCCAAAAGACTTATCTTGACAAGTGGCAGAATTAAGGGGATGCAATTCAAAGGATGTTAAACAGTTTAAAGTCAACTAAAAAGGGATGGATTCCTGGTTGGGGATTTGATTCGATACAGGCAAAAATCCCACGTTATGAGTCAGATTTCATGTACTCAAACTGCAAGTCATTTTTTCTTTATTCAGTCTTAAAGCACTGAGATCAACGTAATCTATTCTATTCCTCTTGCTGTTTCACCAGCAGAAAAGGTTTAACTGTATAAAACCCAACCAATACAGATACAGGAGTCATGGAAAATACTGACATTAAAAAAAATATAAGGGAGGATTAAAAAAAAGAAGGTAAAATAAGGTCCAACTCTGCACGCTCTGCTTCATCCCTGAATCACAATCCAGATTCTAACATACACATATTAATCCATATAGATTCCTTAATATGATTTACACATATTACAGGAAAAAAAAATTAAAAACAAAAAAAAGGTTGCAAAGGGATTAAGACTAACAGCAAACCAGAGCTTTGTTCATTCAGGAGGAAAGATCTAGTCGCATCCTCCATCTAATCCATAGAAAATTCAACCAGAACTGAGCCAACAGGTTTTGCTTGATTATACTCAAACATTTTCAAGCAAAAGAAAATCTTAAACGAAAGCTCAACTTGATCTTCGGCCACTCTAACTATGTTAATTACACAGGCTACCTAAACACCTCCTTCTCCCACTTTTATTGCAGAGCTGTTGCTATCCTCACCTTGCAGAGGGATTGATTTGTTTTATCCTAAAAGCAAATCCTTGGGAAGCATCAGGGATGTTACAGATTCTTCCAGTCAGCTCAATACAAGGACGAGGAATAAAAAGCAGACAATGGTTCACTGGCCCTATGCCAAGTTGTCAATGATCTGCGTGCCTTAAAATTACAGAAGATGAGCTTTATCCCAGCTTCTGCAGAACTGGGAAAGCTTTTCTGGATTCTTCAGCCTGATGGAGGCTAAAAGTGCAGGAGCTGGGAGTTGGGTCTTATCCCCAAGTAAAACTGGGGCTGAACAGCAGGGAAATGTAAAGCTTCCTAAAGTACTTCCTTAAAGTACTAAAACCTCCCCATCTGTGGGGTCATCTGGGTGTCTTAAGGACAGTGGTTGAATTTTTGGCTTCATCTCTCTTACACACTGGAGTAATGACAGACAACTTTAATGCACTCCCTTATAACAGAAGAGCATTCCCTTACAGCACTCAGCCCTAGTTGCTCTTTTAAATGACTGGTTAAAAATACTCCTCCATCACTCCTACTGGAATTTGCCTCACAGTTTAAAGGATTTCATTACTTCGCTGGTGCAGCAAGTGGGCTAATACGGGGTGGAAGAGAAATACCTACATTTTACAACTGGGAAAAGCTCTTTCTGTGCTAGAAACTGTTTGGGTTGTAACAGCCTACCTGTCGATGCTGTGGTTGCAGTCACAGAAATGCTTCCACAACACAGCACCACGGGTTTTGGGCCTAGTAGCCCACGGACACTCGTGTTTGCAACAGGAGCTTCCAGGAAAATTCAGTGAGATGCAAGAAATCAATTTTGTTAAGTGTTTCTGCGAACTCCGGAAGACAACTCTGCACCATGTTAATCACTTTGCAACCGCTAGAGGTAGAGACACGGGAGAGGAAATTAAATCTTTGGTGAGAGAAATGGGGCGACCAGAAAATTATTTACTAGGAAAAAATAAAACCATCACAAAAAGAAAAGGAAATCTAGGACCGTATTTGCACAGTAACACACCTGTAGTTCCTTCATCTTCTCCGTTTGACTCTCTACAACCCTTCAAGGGCAGCTGCATCAAAATGCGGTGAGTTATTTATTATTATTCTTTTTAAACAGCCTAAATTATTCACGGTTATGTTCTAAAATGCCCCACAGACACCTCAGTACATTCCATACAAGAACACCCAGCGCAGCAGAGGTTAAGGATTTCAGCTCTGAAGTACTACGTTCAAAAGTGCACACTCATAAATTCATCTTCGTGTAAGAAACTCAACACCATTAACTAAAGGTGTTTTATATAATAAAGAGAACCTGCTCTTGCTTTCCATTACTGGAAATGGCTTTCTACTCACCAACTACACTATTTTTTATTTATTTTTATTTTTTTTTTAAGAAAAAAACAGTTGAAGGAGTCAGTGGCCTGTCATAAGTAGGCTTGAAAGATTTATTATCCATACAGACCAAGCGAATGTGGAATTACCTTTATACTAAGGGTGGCCTTACCCAAGGAAATAAAGGCTGCTTGAGCTGAAAGATCACTCATATTCACTTGGTTTATTTTATGCTGCCCCAAGCGTATTTGCAATTAACCAATGAGCACATATTTAGCTACAACACGCTGTTTAACCAGGAGATATTTATAGCCTTGATGGTTTTTAAGAGAGCCACAGCCTTTTCCTTTCCTTCAAAACCCAGACAAATTACCCTGAAGCTCCTCTGAAGAATTTTCCCCACTGATACTGGAACTCAGCTAATTATGGCAAACTCCTTTATTTACATGTACCAAGAATCTTAACGCTTAACAAATCCTAGAGACCAAAAAAACGTTACCAACCGCTTTCTCTCCACTTTACAATTTCAATATTTTCTGAAGCGTTGCCCGGGTGAGACACTGACCTGCCAAACTGTTACACAGCCAGTAAGATGAACGGTGAAACACTGTCTAGATGGTATTAGTCAAGGAGCAAAAGCCTGTTTATGGCAAGGAGAACCTCCTCCCGGCCGATGACACCAGACAAGACCTGCCACACACCATCACCACACTCCATGTTGAACACAGCCACATTCCTCACTGCGTGTTTCACACAAAAAAAGACCAAAACCCAACCCCAAACCAGTTGTAAAAATAGAGCAGGAAACCCCAAAGTCTTTTTCATACTCCACAGTCAGGTTGTTTCTCCATCAGTTGCCTTGTCAGTATCTGATAAGAAGAAAGAGACGCCACTCCTATGTGGAAGGCTATTTGCCAGGGGTTCCGTAATCCGTGCAAGTAAATGTTGCATAAACAGACAGCAAAAAAGAGTACAAACGTCTTCACCTTCCTTGATGAGCTGTAGAAGAGGTACAAGTAACACTACGAGAGGATCAGAGAGAGAGAGACAGCGTTAGATCATGTATGTATCGACAAAGGACATAGCGTGTCACTTGGATGTGCCTGCCATTAAGGTGATCCCCATGAAGCTTAAAGCAGGAAAACATCAAATCCAAACCAGCTTCTGACGTATTTGCTCTCGGGATAAGTAAAGGATTTTCTTCTCTAGACTTGACTTGGTGGAAAGAGCCTCAATTCCTGGGGTCTTTTTAAATTCAAGAACAGGTGGAACCCGTTTGCTAAGGATGTGTGAAGAGCAACAGCCCTTTACAGGAGAAAACTAAAAAACCTCACAAAGTGCTGGCAGAAGTTACTTGTTTAACTCGGGCAGTAACAGATCACACTTTCTCACTTCAGGTCACAGTTTCCAACTGTGCTGATGACACAAGTGGAGATCAGCACCTAGAAAGCTCTTCACATTCAAGCTCAATTTATGCACAGGCATTTTGTGAAGATGACTGTTATAGATCAAAAAGGATAAGAGAGAACTCTTCTTTATTTAGCTTCTCTGGCTTCGGGTACTAACCGGAAAAAAACCAGGACAGAGCCTTTCTTTGGGAATAATGACTTGCACCCAGTATTTAGATCCCAATTAGCATCTCCATCTTAAAGCTCTGTCGTGAGCAGAGGTGTAAGGCAGCTGAAAGATGCTAAATTTTAGCTATTAGGATACAATAAATAGATAGGTTTAAGTACCACAGATAAATAGAAGTCTGCAGACATAGTCGTCCCCAAACCATTAGCCAAATGCCTTAGTACTAAGCAACAAACACAATGTAAGTGTTAATAATATTCCTTCCATCAATTAGTGAGGCAACTACAGCAGCTTCCTGCGATGACAGCCTAAAAATTGGAGATTTTGCAAGCAACATATTGCCCTCAAGTTATGGACCACTGTTTGGGGCATTTAAGGAACCCTTCAAGAAGAACCCATTTGCGGCATAATATGTATTTTCCTCATTTAAACTCTTCTGCCTAAGGAGGTCAGAAAAAATAATCCATTAGGGGAAAAAATTAACATCTAAGGAAGTTGGGAACCACATTTGTCAAGAATAAAAGCCATTTTAAACATAAATTAGAACATTTTCAATAATGTTGCTATTGAGTATTTGCTTGGTCTTTCAACCCAGTTATGCTACAAAACCCAATCAAGAGGCACTGTCAGAAAGGCATTGAGTCTATCCCTTTGGAAAAAACAAACCATCTTTGGGGGAGCAGCTGATCTATCACACTCAGCCCCATTCGGTACCTTAAAACATGAAAGCGCGGATAAAGCTCGTAACTGCAATTTGCCAAGGGTCAGGTTGTGCCTTTAAGGGTATTTGTGGCCCTTCACTGGAATACCTCAGTGGAAACACCTCGGAAGGGAACTGAAAAATCACACTGATCCTCTGTTCAGTTGAAAATTATTTTCTCTTGCACATTAGAATATAAAAACAATAAGAAAGGGGTTTATTTACCATTAACGTACCTGAAAAACGCAGGCTAGAAAAGGTAGTAAAAAAGCTATGACATTTCCAATTCCTTCATGGTCCTCCTGTTTGGATGAAAAGAAGTTTTTAGCAAGTGCTACTTGATATTTCAGAACACTGTATTTTATGAAGTACTTCTCATCTTGGTTTATGCTGATTGACTGTAACAGCGTTAAACAGCAAGATCGATATCATTGAATGAAATACCAAGAACTGAGGCTGATGTGGCAATTCCTGCTAAAAAAACCCGTCCCACCAAACAATCAGGACACTCCTTTTCATTTTCCAGTCAGCCTGGCAAGACTGAAATATTTCTCTAAATATTAACGGCCCTAGAAAAGAATAAAACACGATGTGCTATGATATATAACAAAACGCACAAGGTCTATAAGGTGAGCAATCAGCTGTACGTTCCTTGGACAAACAGAATCACAGAATCTCAGGGATTGGAAGGGACCTCGAAAGCTCATCCAGTCCAATCCCCCTGCTGGAGCAGGAACACCCAGAGCAGGTCACACAGGAACGTGTCCAGGTGGGTTTTGAGTGTCTCCAGAGAAGGAGACTCCACAACCTCTCTGGGCAGCCCCTTCCAGTGTTCCCTCACCCTCACTGGGAAGAAGTTTTTCCTCATATTTAAGTGGAACATCCTCTGTTCCAACTTGCACCCATTGCCCCTTGTCCTATCATTGCCTGTCACTGAGAAGAGCCTGGCTCCATCCTCCTGACACTCACCCTTTCCATATTTATAAACATTCAAAAGGTCTCCCCTCAGTCTCCTCTTCTCCAAGCTCAAGAGACCCAGCTCCCTCAGCCTTTCCTCCTCTGGGAGATGCTCCACTCCCTTAATCAAAACACCTCTTGTGGAAAGATGTACACTCTGCTGAGAAGCAGAAATCCCTTCATCTGGTTACCCAAATAGCTCTCACCCTTCGAATCATTTACAGGTTTCAAGTCAGTCAAGGGTTACCTGAAGGGAATGCTCTGCCAGGTGAACTCCTCGAATAAGATTCAAAGCTCCGCACATGATGTTCAGAACAAGTGAGAGAATCCCCAGGGGAGTCACAGGCTGCATTCTGTAAGTAGGGACTTAAAAAAAAACCAGAAAGAAGAATAAAAAGTGAAAGTTAACACTATTCTTTTGAGTCTTTTAACTTAAAATGACTCAAATCAGCTTATGCGCATTTTAAATGTTTTCAAAACCTTTCATGTTTGCTCCAGAGAAGACCAATTATGACCAGAGGAAACATTTTTGGGTTGCATTACACCGTTCAGTTCTTCAGACATCTAGAAATCACCAACAGCTCCAGAGTACTTTGTTTTTTTCTTAAACAGATTAAGCAACAGAATATTTTCCTGAGCTATTTGGTGATCGTGTTCTTCTGTTACGGGGCACACGGGGTATTTTTCAGCTATTCATCACAGCAGATTACCACACTTCAAGCCCTTCACAGGTCAGTGGAAAAGCTAGATGTTTTAAGCACCCAAAGGTCTGGGAAAGAGCTTAAGATTTCTGCCACCCATAAAAGCAAGACAGCAACTGAATCTCTTCCTCAACTGGTAATTACGTATTTCTTCCCAGTGACAGTTTGAGGGCTCAGGCAGGTATATGGGAGTTTAGTTTCCATACAGCATCTGGTGTCCTAATCAAGCAGTTGCCAAAATACACCTGGAGGAGCCAAGGACTTTGATCTGCTGTTGCTGTAGGAGGCGTCAAGCCGATACCACCCAGTCGCAGTTGGGAAACGTCAGTCGCTGAACCCGCCGCTCTTAACCTCTGGGGCCCCTCAGATGGGCAGAACACGGTCAAAACTGAGGCCTAGGAATTAAACTGAACACTGCAGTTTTGGGACTTTGAGCTACATTTTACAATGCATTACAATTCCCTTTCTCCCAACCTGCCCACCTCTCACAGGAGGCGAATCACCCGTCTCCTTCCTTTCTCACCTCCTCCGTTACTACTACTTAACACCTACACCACCATTCCCAACACCAAACACCATTTCCCCAGCTTGATCTAATTGAATACACACCTAATGAAGGTCAAAGCAATTATAATAAATGCTTATGTAACTTTGCAATCTGCCTTTCAGGGTTTTGGTTGTTCAAAAGCTCACCTGGGTTTTTTCCCCCCTAGCCATACCAACCAGCCCAACAACAGATACCACACCTAGATACTCACCTACACGTCATCCCTGCCCTTGCATCACCACAAGCACAACACTGAGAATTAGAAGGTTAATTTGCGGCTCAGATACCAAACCCAGATCCTTTCCTGCACCAATTTCATAAGATCATGAATGAATGAGTCCTCAAAAAGTCTCCCCAGCCCTCAGGATCTTCTGCCTCCTGCCCAAATGGAGTCACCTCCTGACTACTGTAGATAAACGAGGAGACACAGGAGACATAGAATGGTTTGGGTTGGAAGGGACCATAAACACCATCGAGTTCCAAACCCCCTGCCCTGGGCAGGGACACCTCCTGCTAAACCACATTGTTCAAAGCTTCATCCAGCCTGGCCTTGAACCCCTCCAGGGATGGGGCAGCCACAGCTTCTCTGGGAAACCTGTTCCAGGGTCTCACCACCCTCACAGCAAAGAATTTCTTCCTGAGATACAACCTAAATCTCCCCTCATTCAGTTTAAAACCACTACCCCTCAACCTATCGCTCCACTCCCTGGTAAAGAGTCCCTCCCCATTTCTCCTGTAGCTTCTTTAGGGACTGGAAGGGGCTCTAAGGTCTCCCCAGAACCTTCCCTTCTCTTCTCCAAGCCGAACATCCCCAACTCTCTCAGCCTGTCCTCACAGCAGAGGGGCTCCAGCCCTCAGACCATCTCTGTGGCCTCCTCTGGACTTGCTCCAGCAGCTCCATGTCCTTCTGGTACTGAGTGGTCCCACAGTGAATCTCTGGGCACATACCATCTCTGCCTTCATGTCAGTGAGAGACAAAACACTGTAAGATTAAATATTGCAGCACTGCACGGTTTAAGACAGGAAAAACACATCTCCTTCAAGAGAGATTTTGATAGATGGATGTAAAAAGAGTTTGGTGCCAAATTGATATAGGAGTATAAGGTCTCTTTTATGAGTGTCTATGGAATTAATCTGTCTGCTATGCATTCATACATCCCTAATTTCCTCTCCAAAGCGCTGCAAAAGGAACTGTATTAATTCCATTTGATACAGGTCACATTATGCAGCCATTACTGTATATTATTGTCATACACACGCTCACGTAAATAAATGGTGCAAGTCACACCGTCATTCACAGGCTATTTTGCTTTTTTTATGCCTATGCAGGGAAATTTAAGGTCCAAACAGCACAGCGAGCAGAAGCTGTACCAGCATGTTCATTCATTCACTGCCTTGAGTATTCAGCATCCTATTATTTCTGATAAATTAAATAATGTTCAGCTATGCTGAACGGAAATCTCCTAATAAAGTCTGCTGCTTCTTCTTGCTCAGGTTCTAAGGTTTACTTCAGAGGCACTGAGTGTCTCCCAAACAAAGAGAAATTAGCAAGCACAAGTGTCATTCATTGTACAGGATCTTGCAAACCACACACAGCAAGCATTTCCAGTCCCCAGGGAATAGCAGTGCAAGTCTCAAGATATTGCTTCTGCAGGCACAGAATATTATGTAAAAGTTACTTTTTTTTTTTCCATCCAGGAGGATAAAAGGAATTGCTACCAGAGATGCAGGGGAGATTACAGTATCCAGTTCCTCAGGGTTCACAGTTTGTGAAAACCGAGCTTTAAATTGTTTGCTGTGGAGCTTTATTTCTGCTGTATCATCCTGAGGTTTATTTCCCAAACTGAAATTGCACTGAACAAGTCAGATGGGCACAGCTGGGAAAAAAAAATTATTACACTTTCTTGTATGAGTTCAATCCTAATTTCTATAAACAGAATTTCACACTAGAACTTCTCAATACATTAAATCAGGGAACAAGAGAGTACAAGCGCTCAGTCCAAGACGGCACAACTTGGCACAAACACAATTAAATACAAATTGGGATTCGAACTGATTTGACTCTTCAGGTAGGAAAGCTGTGCACTTCAGAGTGCAAGAACCATCCACAAGATATTCTGGGCGCTGGGGATTATCTAGCACCCAGGAAAAACGCACCTCTGGACAGAACAATTCTGTGAAAACGCCCTCAGGCGATGTGGAAATTGAAACTCCTGCCTCTAAAAGAGTTTTCTGAGGCGAGGCTTCTGGGTATTTAACAGGAGACTGACATGAAGGCCTGGACCACGCTCCGTTCTGTCTCTTCAAGGCAGAGCACAACAAGGGTTTGACAATGAGTCACATACTCAAAGCTCCGGATAAAGACAGCACAGGGAGGGTGGAGGGGGGATGACAAATAAAATCAGATTCAAACATTTTAAGAGAAAATCCGAGCGCACAAAAGGCAGAGATGTGAGACACCTTCAAAAAAACACCTCAAAAAGGATTCTGTGAAGGACTCCCCACGTGCCTACAAAAGATTAAGAACATTCATCAAGGGGAGCCCGCTGCTGCATAATTTAACAGCACGCTTAGTAGCCGAATAGCACAAGTTGTTCTTCCACTTCACAGGGCCAGTTCTGATGGGAAAACTCTCCCTTTTCACACAAAGCTACTTACACTTCACATTTCTTCTCCATACACACCCCACCAGAGCTTTACCAGCTGGGCCTGTATTGAGGCACACGGTAAGGCTTTTGCAAGAAGAGCTGAGGTTGTGTAGACATTGATCAAGGCTACAATGCCCGTGTCTCTCTAGCAAGAATTAGGTTTAGTTAATGAAGGAAGGAACAAACAGCAGAAAGAATAAAAATAAAAATAAAAAAACCAAGCTTTTGTTCCTATACATACTAACAAGGACAAAACTGCCCTGACTTTTCAGACGCCTCCTCCTCTCACACGAAAATGAAGAGCCAGGGGATGCGATCACACAGACCAGCTACAACCACGTAGAGGAGACTGATGCTTTGATCAATCCACTGATTGATCTATCTTCATTCTAGAACGTGGACACAATTAAATTCTGCTCCCCTGCAACAATACCACTTCGATGCATGCTCAAGAATACTCAGCTGTAATATCAGCAGCATTAATATGGGAACAAACACTTATCCACGGAGCTAAACTTAGATTCAGCTGGTAGGTAACGATGAGAGGAGAGAGACATAAGCCAGGAAAGCTGACTCCAGCTGAGGGAAACAGATGATCATAAACACCATCCTTAAAATAAAGGCAGAACAATCTGTAAGAGGATTTGGGTTAGATCAGAGAGAAGAGCCAGAAATACAAAGCCAGATGGAAAGTGAAAGCAAGCAATTAACAATAAGGGGAAACTGAAAATGCATTTCTGATCTGGGGACACAAACCAGCTTGCAAATGTTTACTGGCGCTGAAACTCTTCACACAAGTGCAAAAAATTTCTAATCCCTGTCACGTTATGCAAATATTTAACCTTCAAGCACAGTTCTGAGGAGCACTCACAAATCTGACTGGCAAACAAAATGTTCTCAATTCTATTTTTTCTTCCTCCCAGCCACTGCCCCCTCTATATTTGAACTTCAAATACCTACTTCACTTTAGATTCCAGCTCATCCATCAGAGACAATAAGACCGAGCAATTGGGACTTAATTTTATTAGTGTTTCATAAGCCAAGAACAACAAAAAAAAAGAGGAAATACAAGCTCATGGCACCACATCTGCATTTAAACAGCCACGGTAATAGGATTAAAAGCATTTCATCTCGTAGAGGAAGTAGGCAGGACCTTTGACTATGCAACTGAAACACAAATAAGATGCCAATTTCACAACAAGTAGGGGTTAGTGCTTCTAGAAGCAGGCAAAATGTCAGTATTCCTTACAAAAAGATCTCTTGTCAAGCCTCTGTGGGTTGCTTATACAGCGTTTCGGTCAAATGCACTCAATTTTAAAGAACGAGGGAAAAGCAGAGAGCAAAGAGGGGAGAACAACCCAAGGTGGACAGTCCAGGAACAAGAGTTTCACCCTCAGCTCATATTCTTCTCATCTTTTCTTTCTTCAAGGCTGAAGCAACTCATTGAGACCGTAATTATGTCTCTCTCACCATTAAGAGTTTGCAAAAAAGCAACGAATTAAGCAGAGCTGCTTTTGTCGTACAAAATTTAAGAAACACCTACTTCAAAAGCAGGAGAATTAATTGAACATGGAAAATGCCAAGTCCAGTTACAATCACTTATCCACATAGAGCTGCTGATCTGTGGTGGGAAAAAAGGACACCACCACGAGTCCTTAAAGGCTCTGATGCAGACCCTCTATGATCTAAAGACCGGATGGTGTTTGCTATGAGAGAAAGGCAGTTTTTTTTCCTTTTCACAGGCATTATCTATCCATTTCAAAAGGCACATGTTTTTCTGGGAGGTAGGTTCAGGAAGTCTGCTGTCACCTGGGCGTAGTAGTAACTTACCAACCTCCACATGAACACCTGCAGGGCCACCGTTCGTCACCCCATTCATCAGCTCCGTGTCTTCCAGTTTCAGCTGAACCGGAGGCTGGAACTTCAGCTCCTCCTCGATCTTCTCCCAGTTGGCCTTCATCTGAGAGCGACTCGCACGGTTAAAATGGTGCTTCACTTTCTGAATAACGTTATCTGAAACAATTGAAAGACATGCTTCAACCAGCTCTGCAAGTTGAGTGCTTTAGGTACATTTTAATCAAATTATGGCAAGCTCTTTTGACTGTTTTTAGTTTCTCCCTTCATTTCTTTTTAGTTTCAGGTATAAAATTCCACCACCGGTTAGGGAACAAAAGTACCTCTCCCAGGTATTTGATATCACACCCCACTCCCTTTTTAGTACTTTAAATCTCAACATCTTGCCTACCGGTGGACTGAAAACAAGCTTTCATGTTCCAGGGTGGATGTGACACGTATCTTAAGCTACTCATGTACTACCATGAGAAGCAATTCTACATTGTGCTTTAACAATGTCAAGGATTAGGCTTTCTCCAGCAGAGAGATAAATTAATTTAAGCTATTTTTGAGTCATGAAGCGACTCTGACTGGCAGAGGCAAGCCCACAGTGATTGCACCAACGTCCAAGCCACAGATCTACGTACAGATCACCTTGCTTCATCTCTCACGCTTTAAGCGTAATCCCATTTGCAAGCAAATCCCTTTCCACAAACGTGGCTGCTGGATTGACAGGAATTGCACTGAGACCAAGTAGAGAATGTTGTTTCTCACACCTCCAGAGCCCAAGTACCTCACTGTTACATGTTATTGAATCATGCAAAGATATTGGAAAATTAAGCTATTTCAAACATTTAGGGAAATAAAATGCAGAAATATTTGTGTTAAGATATCCTGTAAGAAAAATCCATATCCTTAAGATACTGTTTACACTAGAAAACTTGCAGAGGTCGACCACAGCTACTACTGGATCTGTAATAGCTTAAGCACAGGTTTTGAGAGCACACAGGAGGACTTTATGCTGTGCTGGGACACACAGAGCCATCAGCAATCCGTACTGAAAAAATCCTGTGTTTTACCTTAAGACAGCCTGCTATAATTATCTGTAACTACCAGGCAAAAGGCTAAGATCTTATGCATCATGTGCATCTTAGATCCATACAGGGAGGAAAAGAAAAATACAAAAACTAAACTCCCCCCCACAGCAACATTAGGTAACCTCAGTAAAAAAACACAATATGACACTAAAAATGGGGAAAAAAATAAGCTTTTTTTTTTTTTGCTTTAGGAAGAGCCATATGCAATTAAAAGAGGCTAGAAATTCCCAAATTCCTACTTAAGTTTTTTTTTTTGCTTTAAAAGGAGTCATTTGGATCTCAGCATAAAATTACATCACACCTGGAACGTGCCCTCAGGGAATCCACCCAAAACACAACATGGCTGTATAATATGCTTTATATATGCTAATATGTGGATTTGTCATTTTTTTAAGCATGAGCTTCACACTGTCACCAAAACCTGATAGAAATGTGCTAACTCACTCCAATATCTTATCCTTTCCCAGCAGCCAGTTTCTCACTGCAAGGGAATTGTGGTTTTCAAAGGTGTGAAGTTCAGTGAAGCAGCTGCTCCTTGGCATAAAAAAAGGCATTTATATCAGGTTAAAAAAAAAACCCAGTAAGTATCATTATGAAGCATTATGTGAATCTAAGTCATGCCAGAAGTAAAGCTGCCCATAATAATTTATTCTGTCTTCTTTCTTTCCTGTACCCATGTGTCTATTCTTGTCAGACTGCTTTTTCTTTTTAAAATCAAGATAGAAAATGTTTGAGATACCGGTTTCATTCTCTTTTCTGTTTGTTTATTAATCACCACAGCCTTTTGTTCACCTGTTACAGGGGTTTATCTATTACAGGGGCTCTCAGGAACAGCAAAACAGCAGAACCTGACTGTTTAATGCAGTTACAAGATCTCCCCCTCCTCCTACACCTGCACGCAAAGGCACACCAACAGACGCGGTTTTATGATCAGGTTTTGGCCAGGAGACAACGTTTCAGGTCATCAGAGCAGCAAAGAATTCTTCCTATTATGTAAAATAAAGATACAAACCGAATTCAAGAAAAGCATACGGTCTGGAAGCTAAAGCGACGCTCGTTGTATCGTAGGAAGCAGCAAATTCCCACTGAAGCTCTTCCAGGAAGCAAAACGCCATGACGGTTGAGTAACTGCTGGAACAGATTGCCATGCAGGCCATATCCCCAGAAGAAAGGAAACTGAGATAGGAACAAACAAAAGGTTAATGTTAAAAGGTCGAAGAGAGGCTGACCACGAGAAGTAAACTGTGCTTTCTGCGAAAATCAAACTGCACAGACCGTGCTGAAAGAGCCGGCTGCAAAACAACGTAGTGTTCGCGCTGTCGTGATAGTCCTGCAGCCCCTGTCACTCTAACACTTACCCTTAGCTCACAGAGTGTGCCTCAGCATATTAAAGATCACAATAGAGACATTATTATATTGTTACATCGGTAAAAATTAAGGACATTGTTTTTCCAGGTTGGTTCTAAGTCACGTCAATAAGAAAAAAGATGGCAGATGCCTCGTTCCCCTTGAATAGGACAATTTCATCTGGAATCATGGAATCATTCAGGTTGGAAGAGACCCTTGGGATCATCGAGTCCAACCATCAGCCCTACTCTACCAAGTCCTCCCCTACACCANTTCAAGGTGTGACCTCACCAGTGCTGAGCACAGGGTGACAATCACCTCCCTACTTCTGCTGGTCACACTATTTCTCACACAAGCCAGGATGCCATTGGCCTTCTTGGCCACCTGGGCACACTGCTGGCTCATGTTCAGCCACTTGTCAACTAGAACCCCCAGGTCCTTCTCTGCCAGGCAGCTCCAGCCACACTTCCCCAAGCCTGTAGCCATGCACGGGGTTGGTGTGGCCCAAGTGCAGGACCTGGCACTTGGCCTTGTTGAAGCTCATCCCATTGACATTGGCCCATCCATCCAATCTATCCAAGTCCCTC
The DNA here is from genome assembly GCA_013400055.1 of Nycticryphes semicollaris. Lineage (NCBI taxonomy): Eukaryota > Metazoa > Chordata > Aves > Charadriiformes > Rostratulidae > Nycticryphes > Nycticryphes semicollaris. The sequence continues at coordinate 1,528,373 of VXBJ01000248.1, forward strand.
TGTAAAGCTTCCCTGCCCTCCTGCACATCAACATTCCCACTTAGCTTAGTGTCATCTGCAAACTTACTGATGTTACACTCTATGTCCTTGCTGAGATCATCAATAAAGACATTAAATTTAAATGGTCCCAATACTGAGCCCTGAGGAACACCACTTGTGACTGTCCACCAGGTGGATTTAACTCCATTGGGCATCACTCTTTGGGACTGTCCATCCAGCCAGTGCCTTGATCCAGCAAGATATTAACAGCAAGAGATAATTGTTAACTTGCACAAGCCAAGATATTAAAAAAAATGTTACTGCTGAAGCATCTCTAACAAATAAAGGTTATTTTTGCATCAGAAACAGCACAATTAAAAGGGTCCCTCTTACGCCAGAGCCGTATTTATACAGAAGTTTCCTTTTACAGATGACACAAAAACATTGTAGGAAACTGAACAGGGGATTCATCCCACCGAAACGCAGGCGAAACGGATGCAATAAGTCACTCTGGCCCAGGATTCATGAAATAAGACAGGAGTCAGGACACCCACTTCAGGTGTCACCACTCATAAGGTAGACAGCTCAACTTCCACAGCCCCCACCATCATTAAGGATTTGAAATTATCTCCGAAAGCAGACTGGGGAAATCTTCCCCTATAGGTCAGCCATTTGTTAGCAATATTTCAGCATCAAACCAAAGTTCTGAAGATGAACAATTCCCCTCTGCATTTTCTCTTTTCTACTATTTCTCTATTTCACTCCTCACACAGAAATACTTGCGGTTCCTATTTTCTCACAGTTTTATTTATTTGTTGTACTATGTACTTGGGATTTACGGCTTTGATTAGCTCCAGTACAGCCCAGTTGCACTGGGGACGTGTTCCCTAAGTGTTTCTCGTCCCCAGCTCAGAGCTGAGGATCAACCTTTCCCAGTCATCAATAATTTAGAGCCTTTTTGCCACGGCTCTGTTTGCACTCTTCTCATTTCAGAGCCAGATGCAGAGCCAGACACTTCTGCAGAGACTACAGCAGATTAAAAGCAGCAGAACATGGTAGCATTAAAGGGCACGAGCTCACTTTGAGGGAAAAGGAATTAAAACACTCATCTCTGCTTTTCCAATTGATTCAGTATAAATTCATGTCTCTTCTCTCTCCAGTCGCTCCCCCAAAAAGCAATACTTAGTTTTTAGCTGAGGGTCACTTTAAAGTTTCCTTATATTTGCTAAGCAGAAATGCAATCAAAAGCTAAAACTCATTTTTTGAACGAAATTGAAATCAATAATAAATGTGGATTCTCATCCCTGAATGAAACATTAATTTCTTAAAATAAAGACCAGCAGACATTTCTAATTTCTCCATGCTGGCTCTTGCTCCAGGCCTCCTAAAGACACACCCGTCACCCTGAGCTTGGGGAGACTTGAACCCCGCTGCTGTTCAGAGAAGAGAGAGGGCAGCAGGTAGGAGGGAGGCCGGGCAGTTCTGTGTGAGCTGGAATCAGAACCATAGGTGCCCGAGAAAAGGCATCAGCAAGGCTTGACAGTTACTGAAGATAAAGGTTTGGGGTTTAGACTAAACTAAGGAATTCCTAAGCACTGGAATGCCATTAGTACAAGTCCAAGAAACTCCAGTTGCTAATAGTAATAACAAGAAGGCTTAGTAAACTGCTATTTCCCAGCTCTGGTGCTGGGAAATAAGGTTACAAAATACTTCTTTAAGGTTACCTTCTAGAGGAGAGAAGAGAGACCTTATAGCAACCTCCCAGTACCCAAAGGGGGCCTACAGGAGACATGGGGAGGGACTCTTTACCAGGGAGTGGAGCAATAAGCTTTAAACTGCAAGAGGGGAGATTTAGATTAGATCTCAGGAAGGAATTCTTCACTGTGAGGGTGGTGAGACACTGGAACAGGTTGCCCAAAGGAGTTGTGGATGCCCCATCCCTGGAGGTGTTCAAGGCCAAGGCCAGGCTGGCCAGAGCTTTGAGCAACCTGGTCTGGTGGGAGGAGTCTGGCAGAGGCTGGGGGTTGCAACAACATGATCTTTAAGGTCCCTTCCAACCCAAACCATTCTATATTATAATCCAGACATGCATGGCTGGATTGCAGATTGGAGTAAGGCACTATGGAATATACCCAATCCTTCAAGTTCAACTAATGCCCAGGACAACCATTTGAAAAATTAAAGTTAAAAAAAAACAAACCCCAAATTAACAAAAGCAGGGACTTACTGAATGCTAAGGTCACGTCCTTTTGCCGTGCCTCGACTTGGATACTGCGCCAGAATTGAGGATAACGCCTTTAATCTCTTTCTGCATTCCAGGAAGTCCCGGTTGAAATGAAAATCTGTGGAGGCTGAGAGGGGAAGTCCATCCCTCACCCGCACCACGCAGGCAAAGAAGATCATGGACATTCTCCGCTGGAGTACTCATGAGGACAAGCTGAAAACGAAATATTAAATTAGGTAAATGGCATGTTAATGGCTATGATATTAATTATGTAAAATCTGATATTCTAGCCAGAATTAAATCAAGGTAGGAGCTTCACCACTGCTACTGAATACCACCTCTTGTAACAACTCCACCTCTGGAAGGCAATCAAACAGTTCTCAGAGATCACATCTCTGACCATTTTCTTCCCCTCTCTCAAGCAAAAGGGTGAGGCAGGGGATTTGGCTGGGGAATTATTTACTTGAAAAATATTATTTGCCCTCTTTCTGCTTTACTTCAAGCATCGGAAATGCCAAGTAAAGCTCTTGAAAGCATTCATGGAAGGTGGCCAACCCCCACTGACACGGTGCATCTTCACTAATGTGGCAAATATCATAGAATGGTTAGAGTTGGAAGGGACCTTAAAGATCATCAAGTTCCAACCCCCCTGCCATGGGCAGGGCACCTCTCCCTGGATCAGGTTGCTCAAAGCCCAATCCAGCCTGGCCTTGAACCCCTCCAGGGATGGGGCAGCCACAACTTCTCTGGGCAACCTGTTCCAGTGTCCCACCACCCCCACAGCAAATAATTTCCTCCTTAGGTCTCATTGAAATCTATCCTGTTTCAGTTTAAAAACGTCACACCTCATCCTATGACTCCACTCCCTGATAAAGAGTCCACCCCACCTCTCCCATAGGACCCCTTTAAGTACTGGATACACAAACAACAACAATCAGCTGCCTTAGTGTTGCAATTGTCTCATTTTTCCAGTCTAAATTGCAAATACAAAAATAAATTTTAGGCTACAGCCCCTCAGGTTCTTTTTACAGAATCAGCTGGGACTAAATACAGGCTAAAAGTTGCCCCCTCTTGACTTCTTACTCTCTAACAGGTCACAATCTCCCATGAAAAGTTGTTATTGGGACTTACCTGGTATATTCAGAGCACACAAAAGATCTGTCCTTCAGACACACCATGAGTATTCAGTGCAAGACGTCACAAGACCAACGCAGCAGCTCACATAATCTCTGAAAGCTAACCATAATGAACATTTCAGACAACTCAGTAATGACCTACACACATATTTACAACAGAAGATGTTCCGTGCAGTGGGTAAACATATCCTGGAGAGTAGTTTGGCTAAAGGGAAAATGACAATTAACTTTCTTATCCGATACATCCATTTCTAGATGCATTCAAGATCACTACGAAATTATATGCAAAATATTTCTGATGGTGTTCATAAGTTGTCCTAGCTTCCTGTAAAAGAGCAGCTCTAAATCAGAAGACTTTAAATGATTATTACACACAAGAAAAAAAAAAAAAAGGGGAAAAAATGGCATTTACTCTGCTCCAGGCAAACTACATAAATGAATCATTAGGGGGAACAAAAATAAATCGTACTATGAACTCAAATTTCTGATAGAGGGAATAACTGCTTTAAACAGCCCCTATCAAACAGCTCATTACAGGGCTCAAAGTTTCTTTGAAACGTGTCTCATCCTCAAGTGGTTTTGCTGTCGAAGAAAGTAAGAGAGCAAAGTCTCTTCTAGTTCAGGCATTCATAAACTTTCTTGCCTGTAGAGCTGCTCTAGCATCTAACAAGGGTTGAGCTCTTTCCAGGAGCAGCACCAGGAGCTTCCTCTCTGCTCCACAGGAATCACTTCCACGTAACCTGTAGGAATTATGCCTTTGTCAAAGGTGGTTGCAATTTGCTGGTGCATTAAAGCAACTAACAACTGTCAGAAAGTGTAATTGCACACAACTTGTTACCTTAGGAAAGGAAATGAAAACTACAGAAGGTCACACACCACTTTGAGCTTTTAAAATGGAGATTATGGAATAATTAGACCTTAATTTTTTTCACTATCCCTCCCACAGTTCTTCTCCGATAGTCATCATCCGAGTTGTAAAATCAAACTAAGCTCACTAACTTCATTCCAAGATGCATCAAAAAGAATTTGGGCAATAATCAAGATTATTACACATCAATTTGAAACATCTCATCAGTGTGCTGTGCTAGGAGGCACGAAAGCAACGACGCAGAAAGCTGCTTAAGCTTCAGCGTAAAAGTGCAATTAAAAACTAAAAGGAAAATTCAGAAATATTAACTTTAACACAAGCAGCACAGTGTTGTGGTCAATGGTTGGTAACGCTGATGAAGCGCTGCTCCAAAAAAATCCCACTTGACAAAACACCACGGAGGCACCGAATGCTCTCCTTAACCTTTTGGAAACAGCCAGAAGATGAGCAGGAAAATGGAAAGACACCAAATTTAGAAACCAAAGACACGTTCTAACATGTACCCAACCTATGAAATTATTCAACTTGCTGTGCCACTAACAGCAAGAGTTTAAGATTGAAAAAAAGAAGTAAAATACATATTTAAGACTAGGGATAATTTCACCTACAGTTAACACACGTATAAAGGTACAGAACTTTCCAAGACATACGGACAGTCACGCTTCAGGGAGCTTGGCTTTCCCTAAATAACAGCTGCCCACTAGAGGGATTCTCTGTTCTCCTGGGAAAGATCTGGAATCGGTCACCATCAGGCAGACTTTCCAGCTGAAATGCCAGACTTCACCAGCAAAACAACCCAACGCTCCTTCCTTGCAGAATACACCCACTGTAACACTCTACCAGACAATCACTACTGTGTCCATCCACAAGGCTTGGGTTTATTACTTTTTTTAATTCTACCTGCCTGTGAATTTTCAGTTTTGCCATAAGCACAAGAGGGATAGATATTTTACATGCCTTTCAGTTTTGTGAAAATAGGCATGTGTGTGTGTAAAGGAAAGGTAGATTCTCCCCCCTCCCCCCCCAGGACAGAAAGGCTAAGGCAGTGATTCAAATCTTAACAACCCCAAGGTAAAACAACTGGAAATGTGTTCACTGGTTCTGCTTCTTACAGAGGTCACGTCTACATGGTCTACAGGAAGGTTTGCAGGAGTAACACTGTACTCCCCAACAGAGCAAAAAGGTGTGAGATTTGAGAACAGTACCCATAAAGAGTAAATATATACACACACACACACACATATATATATATATACACATGCCAGGGGGTTTTTTTAATTCAGGGCTTTATTTGAAAGACAGCATGGGCTATGCTAAAAGAGGTGAGAGCCAACATGACCTCAGGGAAGCAGGCAAAGCCTAAAAATAAAGTCATGCAACTAGTTCACCCGTCTCCTCTGTAACTCCTGTCACCAAGCACCCATCGCTCAGACTCATCGAGCCCTCTCCTCTCCTTTTCCACATTCCCCAGCCCACCTACCCTGGCACTGTACCTCAGCCAGACTTTGGCTTTTCTTCTTCCTTTTTCACGAGCCTGTTGTTACTTGCACATTGGAAGGTGTTCCGTGCCCGTGGCAAATAACTGTTAATACTACCGTCACCTCCCTCGACAGTTTAATTACTTGCAAGCCAATTTGCCACGTCACCTGTAAGCGAACACATACTATCACGACTTACTGGTCAAGGTGTGCACATAACCAAGAGAATCTATGATCTTACTATTTCAGATCGACCTACCCTTTCCTCCTCCAGCCTCTTTTTATTTACATATGATTAGCAGCCCAAAGTATCTGCAATGGACTTTACGTGCCAGACCTTTGAACTCGGGTCCCAAACCTTGACAATGTACTTGTGCCATTTGATTAAGCAGATATCCAATCTTCCTGTATGCAGAATAATTACCATCGTGACAGCTCAGCCATTTCACTGGCACAAGGCAGGCAAGACCCTGAGAAATATTTTAAGCCACCGTTTCAGGAGAACAACTTATAATTTAGGAGTCAAGTAAACGAAGCTTGTTTGTTTCATTCTTTGAAGCACCTCACAACACTCACAGAAGAAAACTACTTAGTGTCAGACTCACTTAAACAGTACATATTTACCAGCCTTATAACAAACAAGACTCTTCAGGGTATTCCCACAGCAGGCATCTGAGAAGTTACCTGAAGCACAGCTCCTCCATCCCTCGCTCCCTAAGTAGCGGCCAATTCTCTCCAGGGACTACACAGGGATTATTAAGGCAGCCTTAATCGGACCTCTTACACTTTACTACACTGTTATGCAAGCTCCTTCAAATAAGAAGATTAGACCCAATTCTCAAGTGCCACACTTCCCCAAATGCCAGACAAACTCCTACCTTATTAGGAGTACTGTATTTCCTGTACTTAGAAAACAGTCTCCTCAAAATACCAGTACATAGTTCATGGAGGAAATTATCTTACAAATACTGTTCTTCAAGAATTTATTGCATCTAACCATCAAAAGCAGATGTTTCCTCCTAAGAATGGCATTATACTAACAAGGAAGGTCTCATTACCAGGACCTCTCTCAAGCATTTGTCTTCTCTCCCTGTTCAGAGTCACATCTCCCTTCTTCCCAGAAGCAGCACACAGGACAGTTCCAAACCCAACAATATCCATCTATTTTGTAAAAGTTCTGAGATTCCTACTGAAGGAAGAGCAGAAAACTTTCATGGACATTACCATAGTCCAGGAGGTTCCTGAAGCAGCCTGTGAAGTTTTTTTGGGCATGTGATAGTCACAATAGTAACTATTGCACCTAATGCATCTTTCCTCAGGTGGGTCAGCTCCAGAGGGAGCTCCAGAGGGGTACAGGCAGGATGCCAATTTACAAAAAGATGCAAGTTTACTCAACCAAACACAAAACATTTAACCGAGCTGCAGCTCAAGTGCTGGTTTCACTCTCACCCAACAAGAAGAGAAAAGGAACTGAGACATAGTTTACGAGGGAGAGTTTTTACTTCTCTGCAGGGTCACAAGGTAGATTTTATCCTCTTCTCACATATATAAAAAGGCAAATCTGAAACCCTGTTAATTTTCTCATCTTCTAAGATTTCAGTAACTGTATCCACCTGCTTCTTCCCAACTGCTCTCCCTCAATACTCACAGCGGTGCTGACCAAGCTACTGGTATCACAGACCTACAGCGCAACCAGGGCCACTCTCCAGATTTAGCAGTGAATAAAAACAATCTGAAAGCTTGATGCTATCTCAACTTTTAAAACAGGATTTATGGCTAACAAGAGCCTACAGGCTCCTATAAACCCTACAAGCTTTTTTTTTATCCCCAAAAGGAAGCATGTACAAAGTCCTTACCATCAGAAACTTGCCTAGACACGCTCCTATGAATTACCATAAATAACACATATTACACAAAACTCAAACCCCAACATTCAGCTCCCCCGTTAACCACACTGCCTCAATGCACAGTGCTCCTAACCCTTGCCCAAACCACACTGACACAACTCTGGGAGGCTCTGAAGCTCTCTCCCTACATTAGTCTCTCAGAAACATCATCCACCTTATCTGCTCCTGTATACACATCCACCCCCACCAACCTGTACCCTGAAGACACCTAAGAACCCAACTCTGTACTTCCACCAGCCCACCTAATTAACAACCCTTCCCATACCCATCCTGTTCCATTCGTCATATTACAGTTGCCTAACTTCTATGCACCTCTTTTCTCCCAGACATTAAGTCTCCACAAAATACCCTTTCCCTACCTTCTTCAGTAAACTCAGACACCCTCCACATTAGGGCACTCTTTAGTACTGAGAAGTCTGCCCATAAACCCCTCAAGCACCCTAGAAAACTCCAAGCCTTACTCCAGTTTCACTGATCCCAAACCCTCACACAGAATCATGTAGGTTGAAGAAGACCTTTAAGCTCATCAAGTCAAACCATTAAACTACCACTGATATGGTAGTTTACTAAACCATGTCCTGAAGTGCCACATCCACACAACTTTTACGTACCTCCAGGGATGGTGACTCAACCACTTCCTCAGTCAGGCTGTTCCAGTGCTTGACAACCCTTTTAGGCAAGACATTTTTCCTAGTATCAGATATAAACCTCCTCTGACACAACTTGAGGACATTTCCTCTTGTCCTATCACTTGTTACTTGGGAGAAGAGACCAGCTCACCTCAAGACATCCCCAGCCCAACCCAAGCCCTGCTCAGAGTCCCATGTCCTCCTCCCCCCTACACCCCTCAAGCACTCCAAGAAACCCCCAAATCCTATATTCATATGACAGGATGCCCACACCAACACACGCAGTCATGCCCGCTCACCCACCCTCTGTTTCCTCCAAGACCCCAGCCCCCCTTCTCTCCTCCCCACGCCCCCCTCAAGCACCTCAACCCTACCCGAGGACCCCACACCCTCACACTACCCCTGCTCACCCCAGTTCCACGCCTCAGGGCCCATCCCTCCCCTCACGCTCTCTCCGACACCACACACCCCCGGGGACGGCACGACTCAGCCCCGCCCCGCCAACCCCCCGTCTCCGGGGACCCAGAAGGGGATGGAAAAGGAGAAGAAGGTCCCCTCCCTGAGTCCCGGGATCCCTCCGTTTCTCACCTGCCGCGGCCCTCGACCTCTCCCACCGCACGACAACAACGGCGACACCACAACACACCCCACCCGCTTCCGCCCACAGAGACGGCGGAGAGAGCGTCCGCCGCGCGGGGCACGCCGGGACGGGGGAGGCCGGTACAAAGGCCGGAGGGGGAGCCCGGGTCCCGTTATACAGCCCCGGCAACGGGTGGGGGGTAACGGGGATATCGAGGGAGGTGGCTGCGGGGCAGGCTCGGATCTTGGCTGCCGGTGGTGGCTGGAGCCCGACCGCGGGGATGTGGCGGTTTGCAGAGGGTCTCTCAGCGGCGGGATGGGGTCGCGGCCTTCAGCCCCCACAGGCTGTTCACAGTGGGTCGTTACACACGGTCGGGGCTGGGCATGGGCCTGAAGAAGGACCCCGGTCGGGTTGGCAGGGCATCGAGACAGCCGGAATAAGGAGAAATATTCCCCAGCAGGATTAGGGAAGTGATCCCCCCCCCCCCCCGTAATGGGCACTGGTGAGGCCCCACCTCGAGGGCTGTGTCCAGTTTGGGGCCCCTCACTGCAAGAAAGACATTGAGGGGCCAGGGTGGGTCCAGAGAAGGGAGATGGAGCTGGTGAGGGGTCTGGAGTCTTTATGAGGAGAGGCTGAGGGAGCTGGGGGTGTTCAGCGTGGAGAAAAAGGGCCTTGGGGGAGACCTTCTCAACTGTCTACAACTGTCTGAGGGTTGTAGAGGTAGCTCTTCAAGATATTCCTGTGGCCAGAAGAATGAGTGGGGGATATCACTCAGGCAGTGACTGAATTGCTACTGGCCCAGGGGGGTTAAAAAGACAAGAAGTTGTGTCAGATGGTTAGCAGAGCACAGCAGAGATTATGTTCCACTGTGCTTATATTGACTTAGTGACAAAAAAACCTTCCTGCTCCCCATTTCCCCTAATGCAGCACAAAGTGCAAGGTTCCTCTTCTTTGCGGAGAGTGGAGGGTTGATCTACAAAGTCATGGCATGTTTAAAAGTGAACTTATCTTACTGCAGTTTAGCAGCATCCCAGTGAATGGCAGGTAGTGCTTTCACTCAATCACAGAGTCTTGATGGTTGGAAAGGACCTCTGAGATCATCAAATCCAACTCTCAGCCACTAGAGCATGCCCTGAAGTGCCACATCTACATGTTTCTTAAATACCTCCAGGGATGGTGACTCAACCACCTCCCCGGGGCAGGCTGTTCCAGCGCCTCACTGCTCCTTCAGTAAAGTAATTCTTCCCAATATTTAATCTGAACCTCCCCTGCTCCAACTTCAGACCATTTCCTCTGGTCCTGGCATTATTCCCTTGGGAGAAGAGGCCAACAGCCCCCTCTTTACAACCTCCTTTCAGGGAGTTGTAGAGGGCAAGGAGGTCCCCCATCAGCCTCCTCCAAACTAAACATGCCAAGTTCCCTCAGCCTCTCCTTGTTCTCCAGACCCCTCATCAGCTTGGTAACTCTCCTCTGGACACGCTACCTCAGGTAAGACATCAAATCTCCCTTCAGAAAACGATTCATCTTCTCAAACATATTTTCACTGGGGCTGGGATTACTGGACGTGTGTAAAAATCGAGCGTGCTGAGGTTTTCGTTTGGGTTCGGTTGGTTTTTCTTTTTTCTCTCTTTGCATTCACCCTTGAGTCAAGCAGCAACTTGGAATACTTTTATCAGCAGGGAGCCCTTCGTACTTTGACTTTTAAACAAAGCTTGAACAGCATAAGCAATAAGCCAACGTGTGCTTTTCATCACATGTAGCCCCATCAACGGGGCTCTCATCCCATGCTCCCTTTGCTGTCCACGCGAAGCAGGGACTGAAGGACACAGTGTCTCTGCAGGAGGAATTAATAATCAGTTACGCATTTATATGGGCAAATAATCACACCATTTTAGTGCTGACTTAAATGAGCAGAGTGGAATTAAGCCCTAAGTTTTATTGTATTACTCTGACCACTGTCTCCTTCCTTCCCTCTGCCAGGAAGCTGAAAGGATGGCTCGGCAAAGCCAGGCAGGGCACAGCCATACCTGCATCCCAGCTCAGGCAAGGACCAAGGGCAAGGGATGGTGTTGAAACACAGCTCTCAAGTCCACGGTTGGAGGATTCTTGGCCAAATACACCAGCCAGGACGTGTCATAGCACTTTCTTCCAATTTAACAATTTCCACAGCAGCCTGATCCAAGGTTACAGCTGCCCCACGTCAGGGCTGACCTTGAGCACCAGCAACTAAAGCCTTCAGAGAAGTTGCAGAACCTGTTGGTGCGCTCAGCGCTGTGACAGCCACCTCCCTTCCCATCACCATTGGTCCCCACACCTTACCAAGGTCCAGCTTTGAAGAGGTGGGTGTTGTGAAATTCTCAGTGTGCAGACACCATCCCCCACATGCCAGATTCACCTTGAGGTGTTCAAGGGCCACCCATTCAGGGTGCAATGCTGTGTAGATGTCCCCAACAGACTCAAACCACTGGGGCAACCATACTGGCGGTGAGGGTGGCAGTGTTTCCATCCCTGTTGAATATGTTGGTAGTCACTGCATTCATCTGGGAGTGTGGCTGAAGGGGGGAATCCTGTGCCTGGGGCAGGGGCATCGTCCTGGGCATGCAGGATAGGGCAGAGTTTGGTAGTGCAGGATGGGGAATGGGCCCTTCAGGTGTTACATATTCCCAGAATGGTTCTGGTTGAAAGGGACCTTAAAGATCATCAAATCCCACCCTTCCTGCCATAGGCAGGGACACCTCCCACCAGACCAGGTTGCTCCAAGCCCCATCCAGCCTGGCCTTGAACCCCTCCAGGGATGGGGCAGCCACAGCTTCTCTGGGCAACCTGTTCCAGGGTCTCATCTAAATCTCCCCTCTTTCAGTTTAAAACCATTACCCTTTGTCCTATCGCTCCACTCCCTGAGGGAGCAGTGGCAGCTGGATTGGCTTCCAGACCCTGTTGGCAAACTTGGAGACAACAAAATTATGGGATGACCCAGGTCCACCACAGCAGCAGTTTGGGTGGTGCACCCACCCCATGGGCTGATAGTAAGGGGTACTGTGAGGTGGGCAAGTGGCCTTGGCCACAGCCATATAGCTTGTGATATACCCCAAAAATATGACCCAGAGCCGTGCCCGTATTCAGGATACTTTAGTAAGACATTGGGACATTTAGTATCGCGCGTTACTCAATCCAGGGTCCTCTCTGAGATATAGGATGTCATTTTTCTTGAACAACTAAAACCAGAATAGGTGGCCAAGGTTAGTCGCATCTGACCAGTAAACCCCATAGCCTTGCCTGATTCCCATTAAGCAGTTCAGAGGTTGAGGGATAGAGACTGCTGTGGCTGCAGAGGAATCAGGGAAGCCTGCAAGGTCACCTCTGTAGGCTGGCTAGAGTTCCCTGCAAGGTTTGGAGGTCATCCAGGAGCTGTGGAGTGGGGCTGCCCCACGGCAGAAGGGAAGCCAAGGGTGGCAGCAACTTCTCAACATAGGCTTGATTCCTTGGGAAGGAGAGTAGAGCAGGCCCAGGGAGAGTGACCAACTCCAGCCAAGGGTCCAGCAGATGCCAGAGAAGACCATAGCAACATGGAAGCCAAGTCAGGGTCAGCAAGGTGTGAGACAGGGCATGGACAACCCTCAAGCATCACTCAGTCAAGGGTGCAAGCTTAAATGCAGCTCCTGAAACACAGGAAGGAGACCTCACGTGGATCTTCTCACAGCAGCTCCTCACACAGTCATGTCACAGCAGGCTTAAACAACGCTATGGTTGCACCATTATGAGCTTCCTCCAGCACAGGCAGCTAAAGCCCTTTCTTGAGGGGAAGGGAGAAGGCTGTAGAGCTTAGTGGCACATGCAAGCCCCTGATGAAAACCTCCTCTTGTTCTTTACATCCTCTTGTCATGCTGTATTGATATTTAAGACCAGACATTTGGGCCAGGAGCCTTTCAAGCTGACAGGGAGTTAGTGGAGGCTGCGAGGGAGCTGGTTGTGGCTTTGTGTTCCTTAACGCAGGAGGTTCCCTTCCCTCTGTTCCCTCTCCCCCTTCATTGTAAGTCACGGCATCTTCAGACTTTAAAAGATGGCATCTGCTTGATATTGGAGAGCTTTCCTGTATCCTGGGACCTGACAGGACACTCAGCTCTGGATAAGTGTTATGACAGCTCTTCCTCCAGAGAGCCCTTGTTGCTCCTACTCCTCGGATGATGCATGGCATCTAAAAAGCATTTGCAGGAGGTATTTTAAAAGCTCAGGCATGGTTTTTTGGCTCACAAATAAGCTAATTGATTATATCTGTACCCGTAAATAAAAAAAAAACATCAGGGCTAATCTTCTGACCTGAGATCAAACACCATGTCAGGGCCCTTGTTTATACAGCTGAACCCTGCTCCTGTTCTCCCCCCGTCCAGGATGGGGTGGCTTCTTCCTTCTGCTGGCCAGGAAGAGCCGCTGGCCCACCACCTTCTCAAATCATGCCTGGGTCAGTCAGCAGAAGCCAACGCCACACCAAAAGCAATGTCAACAACTGAACAGCATGGGCAAGTGTTCAAACCAGTGCCTGGCCCAGTTTACTGGTTTGGATACGTCCATCCAGTCCATTGGGTAAGTACGTGCATAATTCTTTGCAGGATTTGATCCTAAAAAAATGTTTCATTTTCTCTTCTGATTCCCAACTCGAAAAGGGGGAGTTTTCATTTACCTACCACCCATAAGTTACTGACTTTTAGTTCCCCTTTAAATGCCAAGTTACCAGACTTTGTGGAGAAATAACTAGGGGTGGGTGAGTGGAAATCTAATCACAAATGAGGTCACAGTGGGTAATTCCCGTGTCCCTCGTAGCTCTCGGTATCTGAGGATTTGGGTGCTGATAATTCTGCCTTTTTTCCATGCTTTTTTTTGTTTGGATTGGTTTGGGTTTGGGTTTTTTTTTGTTGCCTGACTGGAATCACTCGATCGGTTTGGCAGTGCTGGAGGTCCAGCTTTTACTTCTGTGCCAGGAGGAAGGAAGGAATGTAATACTTCAAAGAGGGAGGCAACGACCTTGGTTTGCAGGCACCCCTGGTGGCACTGTCAGAGAGCAGATAAAGAGTCTCTGTGCCTGATGAGCGCTTTCTCCTACCATCTCCCAGCCAGAAAATAAATATCTCACGGCCTGCCTTGCATTTGTTAACCCTTCCCTACCTTTTGGGGTGTTCTTCCCAGTCTCCGAGAAGATGCAGGTGGAGGTTACGTTTGCCTAATTAGCAGGAGGCAAATATGCAGTTTTGTAATGTTCAAAGAACCTTTATCCCCTGGGGACTCCCTTTAGAGAAACAACGTCATCTTCCACATAAATACACCCTGCTTGTAGCAAAGTCATGCTGATTGCACAGGGATGGTGGACTGCAAATTAAAAAAAGAAACCAAAAACATATCAAAAGGGGCCAGTTATAATTATGGGGGGAATTGAAGTCGGACAGCATCGTCCAGGAACATCAGAGCTAACATCCCACGCTTCAATGAATCCTAGGGACAGGTACAACGTGGGAGGAGGAACTGTGGCACCTACACTGATACTCTGTGATATAGCACACCCTGCACAGCCAGCAGGAGCGTGACAGTGGTGTCACCTCCCACCTCTGCTTCGTGCCCTTGGGTCTGTGTTCAGTCCTGAAGGATGCCCCGTTTCCAAACATCAGGAACCGCGTGGCCCAGCTGGACTGGGTCAGTGATCATCTCCCTGTACTGGGCACTGGTTTGTCCAGTTTGGGGCCCCTCAAGAAAGACATTGAGGGGCTGGAACGGGTCCAGAGAAGAGCAATGGAGCTGGTGACGGTTCCAGAGCACAAGACTTATGAGGAGAGGGTGAGGGAGCTGGGGGTGTTCAGCCTGGAGAAAAGGAGGCTGAAGGGAGACCTTCTCACTGTCTACAACTCCCTGGAAGGAGGGTGTAGAGAGAGGCAGGGGTCAGTCTCTTCTTCCTGGGGGACTGGAGAGGGACTCTTTGTCANTAACAAGTGACAGGTCAAGAGGAAATGGCCTCAAGTTGCAGGAGGAGAGGTTTAGGATGGATATCAGGATATATTTTCTGCCCAAACTTGCTTCTGCAACCCCAAATCTGCATAAGAACAGAGAGTGAAACTTTCACATCTTGCTTCCACGAGTGTGAAAGTGGAGACCTCTGTGTAGTGTGATCAAGAGCGATACCCACCCATCACTTCCATGCTGCAGGACACATACTGGCCAAACTGGAGGGTATGAAGCAAGGAAGAATGGAGATAATGATGTTGCACTTGCATTTATGTAAATCCCAGAAGTCAAGGAGCCAGACTCAGGAGTGGTTTCAATTTTCTCCGTCTTCCTTCAAAGAGCTCGCGTTTCACCGCCTTCAGCAAATACGCCTCGGCTCATGAATACTGTTTATCCTAGAAACCTGCCTTCTAGGGTAAAGCTTATCCAGCCGTGGCACTCCTCTTCTGACTAATCCAAATTAACTAACTTGTCTCTCAGTTTTAGAGCATCAGATATGAACGGTGCCCGTAAGGGCCTATGAAAGTCCACACGGGAGGCCAAAGCGTCAGGAAAATTAGTTGGAAAATCTGATCGAATAGGGGGAGAACGAGAAAAAAAAAACCAAACCCCCACAAACCCAGAAAACTCAGGAACACAGAAGAGGGAACAGCGTGTCCGTTAGAGAGGTTGGTTGCTGTAAATAACGCGGTGCACACACGCTGACTTTTGCACACACCGCACTTACTGTCCGGCTGCCCTAAATCTTCGCACTTGTCTCGGGAGACGTTCTCCGCGACAAAAAGCCACGGTGCTGAGAGAGGGTGTGAGTGAGTTCGTGTGACGGGACGGTGACGGTTCAGTCAAGTCAAACCTCAGAAGGTGTTTTCTGACAGCGAGTTCATCCTACGCCTGTTTGGGACAAGTCAACAGCAGAGGTTGTCTGTAGCGAAGGAAAATGATTGATGTAGCGCTCTGGCAGAGGGGGAAATAGGAAGGAAATTAAGGCAGAGGCACATGTTTGTTTCAAGAAATGATTTGCTTTCAGCTGAGAATTCGGGGACGCAGTTTGCTCCCATGTGTAGGCCCAGGAGAATTTGACTTGGCTGCGTCTCCTCAATGCCAGAAGGGTGTGCACGAGGAAACGTGGCCGTGAGGATGTGATTGCATCTTCTCTAATGAAGTTTTCCGATGATTTTCTGCATGTTTTAACCAGACCTGAGTGTTTCCGATCAGAAATGATATCAGAACTAATTTTTTTCTACCACATGGACCTCAGTTTGGGCGGCTCAGCGGGTGCTGGCCAGGAACACTAAAACTCAACTTTACAGAATGTGGAACAAACGTTTCCTTACTGCAGGCAAGATCTAAAAGCCCAGGATTATAAGTTTATAGATGCTTGTAGATGAGCTTGTAACAACTAGATTTATAGATTGGGGGGGTTTTGTGGCTTTCTATTATAAATTCAACATTAAGTAGATCTTTTTGAGTTAGAGGTTTTTTCACTTCTGAAGTCTTTTTTATTTTTTTTTTTTCCTTTTCTCCTCCATCCTTGATGCAGTGAAGTGTTTCTTCTCCTAGAGAGCACGTATGTGCTTTCAGGGATTCAGTGCAACCACTGGCACAGGAAGATACTGAAACGTATTTAGGATAAACAAGGAGGATAATAAAGATACAGGCGATCAGGAAATGAAGTTTCATAGCCTTAAAGCCGCTAAATCCACCCTCAGAATCTGAGGCTGAATCTGTGCAGCCAGTGGTTTTTATTGATTTTGATTTGTGTTTATAGACACGGTGCCATCAGATCACTCCTTCGTTTACCCAGGTGCATTAAGGCTTCCACATCTGCCTGTGCCGTTAGACACTACCTGACAACGATGGCTGCGTGGCTGGATTTTTGACTCGTTCTGTTCCTTAATTCACCCTTAATACTTCGTTAGGATTGTGACAGTCAAAAGCTCCGTTGTTCGTTATTACTCTCACGAAGGGCAGGCAGTTACCTCAGATGAACACCCGACAGATTTGAGCGCCAGGACTAAAAGTAATAGGGTGCAGCAGAATGTAACGTGACTGAATTCCCAGCTGATCTATAGCCCTCCGTCAGAAAAGAAAAATAATAATTATTTTTTTTATTTAAAGCTCTTTCTTTGACTGACTGATACTCACAAGTCCATCAGGATGCCTTTGCCAAGCTGCAGGATACCTCACCGCGATGACACCTCTGTGGTTCAGGGTCATCCTCCTTAACCTACGGGATGCACCCAGAGGTGAAGTTTTGTGAAATTCCTGCTTGTTTGTGGGCTTGGTTTTCGGGTATTTTTATTGCCATTTTTTCAGTTGGGACAGTTTTCTGCTGGTTTAGATGGTTTGTTCAGGGTCAGATAAGCGCCGTAGGGAGAGCAGAAGCAGTGGAAGATGGTTGGGGACTGTGGCGTGGGATGGGGTTGGCAGCCTCGCCCCGTGCTCCCGCTGTGGAAACTTGGCGTTGGGATTAATAGCCTTCTCCTTTTCTCTTCCCCCCACCCCACCCCCCCCAAGCAAATCCATTCTGGTTATAGCAAGAGAAGTCTTGATTTATGCGCAGAAACTTGAAGGCCCCATTTTGGAAGTCTCTGTGTGATTTCATGATGATTGAGGGATTGGAGCATCTCCCTGATGAGGAAAGGCTGAGGGAGCTGGGACTCTTGAGCCTGGAGAAGAGAAGGCTGAGGGGAGACCTTACTACTGCTCACAAGTATCTGATGGGTGGGTTAAAGGAGGATGGAGCTGGACTCTTCTCAGTGGTTCCCAGTGACAGGATGAGGGGCAACGGGCACAAACAGGACCATGGGAAGTTCCATTCAAAGATGAGGAAGATCTTCTTTGGGGTAAGGGTGACAGAGCCCTGGCAGAGGCTGCCCAGGGAGGGTGTGGAGTCCCCTTCTCTGGAGACCTTCAAGCCCTGCCTGGATGCAGCCCTGAGTGATGTGCTCTGGGCAATCCTGCTTTGGCAGGGGAGTTGGACTGGGTGAGCTCTAGAGGTCCCATCCAACTCTGACAATTCCCTGATTCCATGATTCATACGTGGCCAGTCCTATTTTCTTGCACTGGGAGGGAAGGCTGGCTGCTCCCTGTTTTGAAATATTCTCCAATTTCTCTTGGTCTTCATTACCAAAATGCCTTTGCCCCAGGATTTTAAACCAATCGAACTGAAAGATGACACCACCACCGCCTTCACATCACAAAAGTGCAATGTTAAAAGTGCAGTTACGGTATATATTTTAAAATCCCAAGCACTTATCATGTGTTTATAGCAACCATTGCAATCCGTGAGATGAATATGTCGCACACCTGATGGTAGATCTGCAATCATTAGCATCCTGCTCAACCAGAACAAACCTAGGCCGTCCTGGCCTGCATTCCAAGTGGGAGCTAGAGGAAATAGTAAGCCATTTAATTCACATTTTGGGAGCTGGAATTGAGAGTCTAAAGTAAGTACCAAACCTTTTGATTTATACACTTACGGTCAGGTTTTCCTTTAAGCCTCTGCCTTATCATAAGACAAACTTCCCGCGCGGAGGCATAAACAAGATTCTCCCTAGATCATGTTGGCAGTTTTATATAGCTCTGTCCACCGAGATTTTTTAGTATGGAATTAAGTGAGGCCAGAGCTTCTGAACCCCCACCCAGCACAGGTATTTTGCGGTTGTTGCAGAGAAGAGAAGTTGTCATTCCCAAAGGGATCGATGCGGTATCCTGTCTCTGACAGTGGTCAGAGGTGAAGGTTTCAGAAGGAGACAATCTACATCCTCCCCTTCTCAAGTCTGTTAAGTGCACACTTAATTGTACAATCTGGAAAAAACCAATATCTTCCTGGCCTGAGCTGATCATAATTGCATATAGCTTTATTTATATATCAACATTAGCATTAATCCTGATGGCTATTACTAGCGCCGTTACCAGGAGGCAGTGCTGATTTTACTACTACTGTTCTCGAAACTCACTGCGCTGAACAAGGACTCCATTCCCCGGCAAGTTCCTCCTGTGGAAACCTCCCACTTCTTTGCAGGAAGATTCCCTGCGCGAATCCGTCCCTCTGCCTCAATCTCCTGACAATTCTGCCTGTTTCCACCACCCAAAATCTCTCTGTGCCCGGGATTCTCTGTTCTCCCCCCAGGTTCAGGGGCAGGTGACTGTTCCTTTTGCTTACCCTGATTTACGAAGGATTGCCCGCCTCGCTGCAGCCACGGCTCTGCCAACCCCTCAGCCTTTTGGTTTTTTTCCTTCTTGGCACCCTTCTTGCTGTTATCATCACTCTGCTTCGGAGCCTCAGCTGGAGATTCACAGCTTTAACAAAGCACCGTATCAATTAGTCTGACCTCCCACTACATTTCACCCGGTTACCTTTGTGTTGCAACCAGAATTCTTCATGTCGAAAGCACAGCCAGCAGTCTGGATTTAGATGTACCCGAGATGGCTTTGTGCGGAGTCAGCTTGGCTTCGATACGATTTACTGGTTCAGGACCAGCAGCGCATACAAATGGAGCCGGTACTTGTTCTGGGGCCAAGTTGAGTCTTGGGAGAGAGCTCAAGCACCTCAGTGCTACACACATCGCAATCCCGGAAGCGGGTACTGTGGGAGGAGGGTGACAAGGTGTCCCACCAACTCTACGCAAAGTCCTTTCTGGTGCAGTCATCTCGGATGAATCTCTGCGGGTGGTGGGCTGGTCTGCAGGGTTACTTTGATCTCTCTGCTCCGTGGTCCCCAC
>VXBJ01000248.1:1553454-1574702 GCA_013400055.1 Nycticryphes semicollaris
TCACGGAACCCCCACCAGCCCTCACGCCTGCACCGCCGGGTGTCGTTTTACCCCTTCGGTGGGGAGGAAGGGAAGGAGGGAGGGAAGGAAGGAGGGAAAAAGGGAGGGAAGGGCGGCCGAGGGGCGGGATCCGGCTGGGCCGGGCCGCTCCCCACCCTGGGCGCCTCTTCTTTGTGTCCAGGTGGCGAGGGGCTGCCGGGCTGCCCGCCGCCATGGGGGTGCAGGACCGGCCCCAGTGCTTCTTCGAGATAGAAATCAACCGGGAACCAGGTAAGGCTCGTCTCTCCGACACAAACACTCCTCTCGAGTGTTGTGTTTGTTGGTTTTGTGGGGTTTTGGGTTTTTTTTTTTTTAATCGTGTTTTTACCTTATTAATTGGCTCAAGCCGTTTGGCCATTAATGTGTTATTTCTGGGTTAGTTTTTAGTAACTTTTGATGTTTACTAGGGTGCTGGATGCGGTTTTTTCCTCTCTTGGGATTGATTTTTATTTGAATACGTGAAGAGGGAGCTTCAGTGAGACAAACTACTCCGAAGATAAAAACGTTTCTGTATTACAAGTGCTGTCTAGTGATTTGTTCTGCCTTTACGATTCTATATACCCTAAAAAATCAGGGCAGGTTGTGAGGAAACCGGAGAGGTAGTCCTGTCATAGAAGTATTTTTAATCCCACAGTAATTAAAACTGGAAAAGGACCTCAGGAGGTCATCTGGGCTAAATCTTTCCTCTTCCTGCTCAAAATGAGTCTTCTGAATGTAAATGAGGAACTGACCGTAGAATGTTTCACCAGGTGGCCTGTTTAAAAAAAAAAAAAAGAAAGAAATTGAAATAAAGCCACCTTCTAACTCGTATTTTCCCTATGGGAAGTGGTGTACGTGGGAGACTGTGAGTTTTGATCCTGGAATAGCAACTTGATTCCCTCTTCTGTTTTTCCTGCTCTGTAAAAATGGTTGGACAGATTTGCTTACCCATCTTGTTGAACGTGAGTTTATGGATGCAGATTAGTTGTCTCTCATATACTCCATGCTCTGTATTGTTACTATTTGTCTCTCAGAAAAAAAAAAAAAATGAATAAATGTGATGGCTTCATTATGCTTTCACTTTCATTTTCGGCTCCAGTGTTTCTCTGAAAGCCTTTTTGAAATAGGAGTTTATTTCTCTGCATTTTCAAATTTCAGTTGCATGCAAATGTAACCGTGACCCATTTAACTTGCTTTTTATTTTCAGCAAAACTTGAAAAGCAAGATTCAGTTCTAACTTCAGTGACCTGATAGGGCATATCTATACTTCAGCTGCTGTTCTAACTCCAATTTGAAGTGCTTTAATTAACAGTGTCTTTTCTGAATACTTTTATTGAAGAGAAAAATGTTAATGTAAGTGGAGTTTCAACATTTTCTGTTGCTTCAAATGCAGATTTGTTATGGATTGAGAATAGAAATGTTGTTAGATTGGGTACGTTTCCAGTTTAGAAGTAATGTATGAGATTGATTTATAGCAAAGGCAATCCATCATCTTTCATCTCATTTGCTTTCTTTAATCTTTGTTAGGGTGTTTTGTTTTGACCCTTCATCCTGAGGAGTCTCTCCCTGCGCTGTTTTCTTCAGCTCTTTCTCTGGACAACCAGCTCTGCTCCCATTTCATAACACCTCTTGTCGCCCGCCTTCTCCCCTCCTCAGCCTTGCGCTGTGCATCACCAGTGGAAGTGGGTTACCTTGTTTTCCCTCGCATCTACTCGGGTTTGATGACTGATAGCGGTGTCGGAGAGGAATTGCAGCGTTAGTGTTCTTCCTGGTGCAGAGCTTTCGGAGCCCCTGGAGTAGGCGCAGGGGTTTTGGCAACGTTCGTGGCTGTCGGTATTTATTTTCTCTTTAAAGTAACAGGAATCTCACATCTGTCTATCAAATTCAGAGCTGGTTTCATTGCACCTGACAAATGACTTGTATTTTTTTGCAAGGAAACATGCCAATTTGTGAAATGTTGGTATGAGGACTCCCGTGCAGTTTGGTTTTACTGCTTTGTTCTGGTGTCTGTTTATTAATTCAGAATGCAACTCTGTCCTGGGATTTAAAGTTATATTTAAAAAGCTTAAACATTGCTCTTCTAGCTGTAAGATGACCTTCAAAAGCTGAACCCAGTGTGAATGATAAAGCGGTGCTTCCAGATGACGGGAGGCACTAACTCTGAGAGATGTACCCTCCTGCTGCTACTAGTGAGGCATTAATTCTAACTTTCAGCCTGCCAGTAGATTTCCTAATTAACGTTTTGCTTATTTGGTTCTATATACCATAAGCTGATCTGCTTGTTCATTGTTATCAGAGGTTGGGGAAAAGAACAACCTCGCATTTTGTTGCTGGCCACGAAATAAGGCATTGCCCCTGCCCTGTCCACACTGAAAAGCTGAACTCGAGTCTCTCCACAAAATGTGGAGAATAAGAGGACGTGCCTCTCGGTACCGGAGACATCTCTCTGCCTGCGGAATACAAAACTGAGTCATTTTTAAGAGTGTAGGTTGCTTGGAGTCCCAAAATATTCCCCCAGGCAGCTGCCAGCTCTTAGCTTTCCCCTTAACAGGCTGTGCTCACCCGGTGTTCATCAAGGTACGTGCGGCAATTAAAAATCAGAGCGGTGCAAAGAGGAGACGAGAAAGAGCATCAAAGGGTGTGGGGGGTGAGCATATGTGAGAGGGGAGGGGACTGCAGGGTTCAAATCAGTTTTACTCTTTAATTAGATGCCTTTAGAAGATGCAGGAGTGAATGCTGTAGCTTTGGTTGTGCCTTCAGAAGCTTTGTTACAACTTTTGTCTCCATATTTTTGTTTTAGCTGCAGAATCTTGGAGTAAAACTTGATGCCTGTTTGGAAGAGGGGCAAACTTTGCAGGCTTTATGTCAGTAGTTTTTAAGGCTGTGTTTAATAAGATGCCTGTGAAGCATGTTATTATGAATGCATATTCAAGTTTTCCTAATTTTTAAAAGGCAAATGGAGATTACATCAGGAACAAGCATTTATTTTGATACTAGCACAGGCTCTCTCTTCTTTTGGGTCCCTCCTACCAACAGATTTGGATGTGTACAGCACGCTCATAGGAGTGACCTACCTACAGGATGCCAAAAAAAATTTGGGGTGACAGCAGATGCCTGTTTAAATAATTCTGTCTTTACTCTGTGGTGCAAAGTCTGTGTGGAGCTTCAGTCCTTCAGGTACCATGATAATGAGAACAGATGTCCGACTGTCTGTCACCCACGTAGTGTGCTGCTGTACCCGTTCATGTGGCCATCATCTCCCTTCCCCAACCCCCCCCAACCAGCTTTATCCATCATAAACCGTGTGAGATTTATTCATTGTCGCTTCATTTCATTGTGATTCACAGAATAATTTTCATTATTTTTATTTTTACTCCTATTTCTCTTCTTGTTTGACCCCTCGTTCGCTTTTTAATTCCACTTCAGTTTCTTTCCTTTCTGGGGTATGTCCCTTCCCTCCTCGATTGGTCTGTTCTTTGGGTACTTCTCTCCTTCTGGTCACTTTTGCCTCAATTTTGGTGTATTTTGGGATTTCAGCTGCTATGAATTTATCTGAAATAAGCTCTACTGCAAAAGTTTTTGTAGTACTGTGCCTGTGTTAGTTAGTAGAAGCGGGGAGGCCTCTAAGGGGTTTTCATTACCTTTCCTGAAGGCAGAAACTGTTCTCGACAGGATTCCCTTTTAACTTTTAGCCCTTTGAAGGCAAAAAGTTGTAGATTGGCAGAAAACAGAGCGGCACGATCGGCGACCCAGATGAGTGTGGCACGAGAGGAGCCAAGAGGGCGTGGGATGATGGGGGACCCCCATCGTAGGGCGTGCGAGGATGGTAAGACGTAGGTTTGGAGGGATCTGGTTTAATAAAAACTGTGATCCAGTCACCCCAATAGAACTGGTGTCAGCTCTGAAGACTTGGTTTGACATCTAGAACAAGTGGGATTTGGTAAATGGGAGATTAAACCCGTCCAGCTCTTCTGGTAGGAGAAGACGGAGTGTGTAGTCTCTGGCTTTGGCATCTCAAGCCGAAGCTGGTGAATTTCTTGCTCTGTGTGGTCGCTTTTGTGGCAGATTGGAATGGGAGGGGAGAGCTTCAGGTAGTATTTGTGGAGGACTGGGCTTAGTAGAGAGCTGGGGAAGGAAGTTTATGGAGAGTTCCCTCTGCAAAGAGTGCAAGGTTGGGGTAAGGAAGCGTTAACAAAGCGTTAATGTGTCAAGACTGTAGATCCCTGCTCAGGGGAACTGGGACATCCATTGTTTTTACTGGTGTTTTAAATAAAATCTTTTCTTTTTCCACAGTTAAGCTTTTATTTTTTTCTGAAAGGAGTAGCCACGTTTCTATTTTAAAGCTGGGGTTTTTTTTTTTTCAAATTTATATGACTTATCCTCAAATTGGTGAACGCTAAATAAATTAATAAAAATAAAATACAGTCATTTTAGTGAGCTGTTACAGAAGCCTCTGTGCAAATCTGTGGAAGCCATTGGGCCCCTGGCAGGCTTCTGGCCTCTCTGAGGGATGTGCCTCAGTGTCTTCATGGTTGTAACCCCTACTTTCTCCTTCAGCAGGATATTCCTGTTGATACACTGGGAAAAGCACTGCACTAGCCTTTTGCTTGGTTTGCTCTAAGAAATTGGGGGGGGGAAAAGACAAAACCTATGTATCTATACATCTGGAGATATTCAAGGGGAGGCTCGATGAGGCTCTGGGCAACCTGGTCTGGTTGAGGCTGTCCCTGCTGACTGCGGGGAGGTTGGCCTAAATGACCCTGGGATGGTCCAGGCCAGAAGGGACCTCTGGGATTCTATGATCTAAATTTAATTTTGAATGACTAGGGTTATTTTGGGAACATCTATCTGAAATCGACACCTTTATGGCCAAAACATGACACAATCTAGCAAAACAATTTATATTATCTGGAAAATACATCTAAGCAGTATGTTGTTTCTAAAACCTTTAGCAGATAAACTGAAGGAAGTAACTGGATAAACATTTGAAATCAGTTATAATTTGGTGAACTTTGTTAACAGGAGCCCTTATTATGATATAGCTTGGCTATACCCACCCTGATTTTTTTACTGCTTAATTTGAATCAAGTCCTAGTTCTTCCTCAGCTGAAAAAAATGATCAGGGGTTCAAAACCAAACCAAAAGGAAAAAAAGGTTTTATCTTTGAAAAGCAGATTTCTGAAATCGGGGTTTTTTTGGTTGTTTTTTTTCTGGTTATTATGCCTCGTGGTTTCTGTAATTGGTGATAGCTCATTATCTACAGATAACAACTTATGGAATCAAACTTCAGGATATCTTAGACTTTATTAATGCATCATTTACAGTATGTAATTACCCGTAATGTAAATACTTCTTTCATCACACAATCTAATTTCAACAAACGTGTTTAATTTACTACTCAAGTGTTATGGTTAGTCACGGGAAGCCTGTTCCCCCGTCAGATAACTTCACCTTCGTATCAGGGGAAAATGATGCTGAAGAAAGTACTGGAAATCTTCTCTGAAGTGAAGGGGAATCATTTCAGAGAAGAGGCGTCTTAAATCTGAGGAGAGAGGAACGATCTGATCACGGTGTGAGAATGTGTTTGATCTTTCTCTGGCACGTTTCGTTGACTGTTTGTCAGTGGAAAATACAAGCTTGAGGTGATAAATCCATGCAGTTTAGGTATAAAATACAGACAGTGACCCACCAGATGGATACGCAGCGTGTGGGCTTACGTATTACAAGCACACGTTTGTAGGTGGCTGGGTGTAACCAGGTAGAGCAGCACCTTGGCTCACATGGAGCTTTTTAAAGCACATCTCTATAACCTTTCGATGTCAGGTGTGTGTGTCACAGGTGGTTCCTCAGAGCTGATCACCATGAGGTGGTTGCAGCCGTTGTTATTCACAAAGCACTAATGAAAAGATTGTGTTGATGCTGTTGAGATCACGATGCCTTCATTATGAATATCTCTTTTTTCCTGTTCTTCCTGGAGACCTTCAAGAACTTTAAGATGATGTTCTTCCAGCAGAGGACAGATGAGGTGTGGTGTCTGCTGCTTAAGGTGGTAAATGTTGGGGGGTTGTATGTGAGGGCCTTCCAACCAGGAGGACTTGTGCAGTTGGGGACAAAAGTCTCTCCTGGAGCCCACAGGCAGAGAGACCTGTAAGTTATTTGCCAGCTCTCACCTTCATAGATCAGCAGCTGGTCATTATTTCTCTACTCTTGGTAGAATGGGGATAGTGACCTCTCTTTTTTTTCTCTTTTATTTATTTTTATGTTTTTTCCTGAAAGGCTTCATACAGTGAATGCAAGAGGAAATCTGTACGTGGCTTTCTAAAGCGCTTTGTCACCATTCAGCTCGGTGCTGTCACAAGCAGAGGAATGGGATTCCTGCTCTCCTGAATTACTGGGTTTATAATGAAAATTGATAACTCTCTTGCTAAATTGCCTTCTCTATTGTGTTCTCCCAGTGAATCTTCACTCCGAGTAGCTTAGAATGGTTTCCTCGCTCCCAAATAGCTGTCTTTTCGTAGTGGTTTAATGCAGGGTCTTTGAATATTTGCTGTTCCTTCATTCTTTGGAGAATTGGAGAATCTCTACCCGCTCTCTTTAGATTTTCTTGCTGCAATGACAAATCCAGAGAACGTTCTTCCAGCAGTTAATGAAATGCAGACATTTCGACAGCTGAAGGCATCTTGAATTTTTATCTAAGCCCACAACATTCAGGTGTTCTCTGTGTTATTTCTTTCTGTCTTTTTTTTTGTTTGTTTCATATTTCCCATTTTTGAACCGACACTGCAAATTGCTGGCAATTGTATTCATTTGGACAAAGCCCTAAAACTGAACACAGCTTCTCAGGAACCTCTTAAAATTCTTCTTGGTGATTAAAGTATTGGATAAAATACAGTTGAACTTAAATTATTCTTATTTTTTCCCCTGTAAGTGGAAGAAAAAAGTAGTAATTCCTGGAGTAGTTAACGTCTTAAAAATGATCTTTGCGGTGTTACCAGTTTGCACCAGTAGAGGGCAGTGCTCATTGACAGATCGTTACTGGTCGGCTGGTGATGCTGGCCACCAGTGTGGCTTTTATGGTTTAGTTCACGACCTGTCGAGATAACGACAGCTTTTTCTTTGCTAATTATGTATTTTTAAAAGCGGTCGTATATTTGGGAGTTTTCCCGCTTTTGTTCTTTAGTAATCTACATCTTGGAAAATAACATAGAAAACGTGAATCAGTTCTGAAATAGTTTGGTGGGGGTGGTTTTTTTGTATTAAACCTCTCTTCAGCAGTATTTTAATAGTTTCCCAAGGTATGTAGTGTAATTACCGCCCACTCAGCTGCACTGAGAGTGAGAATTACTCCCATTTGCTTTTTGCAGAGAGTGAGTAGTATTTGGTTGATAGTATCTGGCAAGTGGAGCGTTAGTCCTAAAATTCCTAGTATTGTTCTGCCTGCATTTCATCTTTCTTATCTGGCTCATCTAGTTTTATACTATTATTTTGTTTCACTGAAGGATTTTAGGCCAAGAGCGTTACCCCAACTCTCTGAGGACCTGTATTTATGGCAAAACTTTTTCAATCCGGAAATGAATTGACAGGATAAAGTGTTTTATTCAGTTTGGCTTTCCAGGTTCAAATCAAAATGAAATCGTTGGGATTCTGAATAAATTAGATGTAATGATGTTACTTAATTTTCTTTTTTATTTGTTTTTACAATTATGATATTGTTCTTTGCTGCTGGTTGTTGTAATACATGTGCATTTGAGATGTTTTACTCATCTCAATACAATAACTTTTTCACAGAAAACTGTTTTCAAAGCATTCCATTTTATTTACACGCAGATTTTTCTAATGCCATTACAAAGAGTTAGAAATTCTTACTTTTTTTCCTTCTAGTTGGTCGAATTATGTTTCAGCTCTTCTCAGACATATGTCCGAAGACTTGCAAAAACTTTCTTTGCTTGTGCTCAGGTGAGTAGAAACCTTATATTTAAGATTGTTTGTTTGTTTCTTATGGTTATTATTTGTTTATACAAATATAAGCCACAGCATAATAAAAAACCAACAACAACACCACTATTTTTCCCCTATAAACAAAGCTGAGACTTGTTAGTGCTGAGGAGGATTTGAAAGGAAATAGCAAGGTATTCTCTAACCAGGAGGTTGAGTAATGAAGATAATTGATGATCACAGGATACAAAACTGAATTTATGGAACAAAGATGTTTGTGGGGGCTTTTTTTTGGTCCGTAATTTGGGGCTTCTGGAGGTAGAAGTGATTGACAAGGCTGAGACTACGGTGAATTCATTGATCGCTCAAGTTACACAAATGCCAGAAAGGCAAGAAATTATTTAGGAATTATCAGGGCTTTAGGACTTAACCAGGAGAGACATTAAGCAGTAATGTCACTGCACAGTATAATGGTGACATTTGACTTGGGATATTACATAAAACTTTGAATATATATAATTTTTTCTTCTATAAAAATAAAGACTTAAAGCCTGTATCTAATAAAATTTTGAGTGTATTTCAGGTTCATAGAAGTGCTAGGCAGAGGTCAGAGGACAAGAGCTTCTATTAAATGTGAGAAAACTTACTCATTTTGAGCTGAATCAAGGACTAAAATGAAATGTGAATGGTCCCTTAGAAATCCTGGAACGGTTTGGTGGGAGAGAGGAGAGATCTGTGGAATCAAAGGGGCAGCACTGGCAAAAGAAAGTCTGGGTGTAACATAGCACCCTCCAACCCATTTTTTTAAGCAGGACTTAACTTTTATAAAGGATTTCTAAGGGTTTGGTGGGTTGGTTTTGGGTTGATCTGCACTGTTTCTCAGGGATTTTTCAGCTGTAACTTGAAGGTTAATCTTGATTAAGTTACTATAGGAATTGGTGGGTTTACTTATGTGAAGAATTCAAAGGTTTTTTTATACCTGAATGCTCAGCAACTCATAATATACCTTGAATTAACTGCACCAGTGAAGTCTTTACCTTGTACATGAAACAACTCTTTTTCCAAATCATTAAAATGCTTCAGCAAGACTTTCCAGGCAGCATTTTAACATCTGGCTTTAGTGAACAGCTTTTAGGAAACCGGTTGTGTGAAACAAATTTGTTGACCTCCTTATGTGTTAACTTCTGAAAGTTCATCTTATCAGAGCTCAAATCCCAGAGTGTGCTGTGTTCTGGATAACCTGGATAATCTCTGTGGAATTTAGAAGAGCTGTATAATACTGTGAACTTGTGGGATGTAGAGTAGGTAACTGGCTTTTTTGAGGTCTGTGTGCTGATGCCTCCTCTTTTTATTCTACTTTCTGATTGTTTTTTAATAATTTATGCTCGTTTGAGAGATCCCTGGGGATAGACTGAGAAGGGGGAACTCGTAGAAAATCAGGAACTCCTTTGAAGTTTATCGGAATAGACAAGGAAAGATGAATAAAAAGCAGCAGTACCATGTCTGAGCCTTGTGTTCTGTACCTCTGAAATACTGTTTAAATCCTTACAGCACCTTTGCAAGAAAAATGTTAGGTGGAGAGAAAGGAAGGAGAAGGTGTTGGAGACGATGAGGGATGAAACAAACAAGCAGAAGAGAACATTTTTCTTTTTATTTAAAAAAAAAAAAGAAAGTCTGCCTCGTTTGTATTGCATCCCTGTTTGAATTTGGATCTACAGCTGTACAGGTTTCGTTGCTGTCTCAGCTGGTGCCTGTCCTTAACTGGAAAGACATTTGAAAGTAAGCACAAAGTTAGGACGTCTACTCGAAACTCAGACTCACAGACCTAAAAACTACCTGAAGCTTCTGTTTTATTCTTGCAAACTGTGTTTGATACCTGCTTACTTATAGGACAGGAGCACGATTTGACAGGTATCTTTAAAAAGTTTGTAATAAGCACACGATAATGACGTTATTTGGGGGAGAAAATAAAGCGCATAGAAAAACCTGAAGTGATTTATTTTTTTGCTCAATGTAACATTGAAGAGAATTAAATTACATTCATTTCTTTTGCTGGCAGAAGCCATCTCTTTTCTGCTGTTGTCGTTTTCAAACTTGAACTCAGACTGGCTGAGCTTGGAGGCTGGGGTCACGTGGCTGCCATTAATTCTATTCTTGTTTGCACCAACTACATCACCTTTTGCTCTTCAGTTTGCCTGAGGCTTTTGGGTTTTTTTCCCCCTATCAGCTGTTCTATCCGCCTTTCTGCTTCTCCTGTACAAGTTCTTCCAGTGCACTTTGTTACTGCTAGTTTATCTGCAATATTCATGCCATTTTCCCTGCCCTCCTGCCTTGTACTGTCAGCACCTTGACTGCTTCAACATTTAAACTGAACTCTCCACACGAGGATGTTGTCTTCCGCATCTTTCCATGCGTGAGAACTGTGGCCAGGAGCGGTGGGCCAGGCTTAGGGTCATCCACGCTCTTCGCAGTAGGATCCAGCAGTTCTTTGGCACATCATTTCTCCCTGTCCCCGTGGGCTGATGTAGCATTCCAGTTGGGCTGCCAGGTGTACTGGTAAGATTGCAACGACCTCTGGCAACCACAACTGTGAGGGGTTGAGTGAGATTATTTTAGAGCCGTGAGCTGCTATACCATCTTCTGAGACCACGTATATGCCATTTGCTTCCAGGAGCTGGGCTCTCCTGACTCCTCCTGCTTTTCAGAGCAAGATGCTTTGGTAAAACTTCAGTCATTAGTAGTTTGAGTTCCTGTCAGGTAAATCTTTTGTCCTTATCTTTTGGTCTTTGTAAGAAGTCCTTGAATTGCTGCCGGTTTATTCTGTAAAGGCTTGTTTTCAGGTGCTGACATCTTTACATGCAAGGTGCATGCTCATCTAAGAAAGTATATAAGTGGAGGGGCTCTTGATCAAGGGGTGGAGTGACGAGACAAGTGGAAGCTGGTAGATTTAGACTAGATATTGGAAGAAATTCTTTATTGTGAGGGTGGTGAGGCACTGGGACATGTTGCCCAGAGAAGCTGTGGATGCCCCATCCCTGGAGGGGTTCAAGGCCAGGCTGGATGGGGCTTTGAGCAACCTGGTCTGGTGGGAGGTGTCTCTGCCCATGGCAGTGGGGTTGGAACTTGATGATCTTCAAGGTCCCTTCCATGGAATAGTATCCCATTCAGGACCATACAGTCTACATAATGGAATATCTTAGCAGACTGTGAGAATTGTATATACTTCTGCACTGTGCAAATTCAGGATTCTGTGTGCTAGGCCACTCCAGTGGCTCCTTGCATTTAAATGAGAACATCTGGACTTGCAAACTGGCATTCGCAGGTCCTTCAAGTCAGCCCACCTATTGAATAAGCACGAGCCCATCCGCTCTTCGGGGCTTTGTCAGGAGCTTTCCTTCTCCTAATCTCAAACAGAGACCACTACTGGGAACCTACTTCAAAATAACTCCCGTTGGGTTGGTGGTGCAGGGGTTTAACGGGGCATGAGAGGAAAATTTGCCTGTCAAAAGGAGAAGGGCACTTTGATAAAGGCCCTTGTGTTGTGCCTTCCTCAGCTAATGAGTTATCCCTTGCAATCACTCAGTTCTCCTCTACCATCCCATTTCTGACACATGGAAAGAACTGCTCCAGGAAGGATGCAAGTAGGTGGGACTCAAAGAAAACTTTTTTTTTTTGTCTTTTTCAGACAAAAATCAGGCAAATTTATGGCAAAAAAAAAAAAAAAAAAAAAGAATAAGGCTGGTATTTGGCCACAGACAAAACCAAAGCCCAGTGAATTGGCTTTGTACTGGCTGTTATGGAAAAGTGAGCTCAGGGAAGTGCTGCAGCTCTAACCAGTGGAGCAACTGGTCTCTGTCTTTTGCTTGCTGGGAACCCAAGGATTGGTTTTGAAAAATCAGAGTGGTGTAGCACAGTTTTTGCAGGAACCTACCCCTCCACCATTTGGCCCGTAGCTTAAGTGTATTGGCAACAAGTGTCTGTCTTATGGGGAAGTAATTGAGTTTTATGATTTTGCCCATGGTTGTATCATCCCTGAAAGGAAGGGAACATCACAAGTGTTGGCATTTATTATTTATAGGACTGTGCTGTCTTGCTGATACTGCAAAGGAGAGTAATGGAAGGGACTACAACTTCTGCCTAAGGTCTCTCACCTGACCCTTTTTAGGAGGGGAGCAAACATTTTCTAAGTAAAAACCTAATTTTTACATGAGAGTCTCCTTGTAAATGGGTTCCTCCTTCTATTAATGGGCTTTGAGAAGACAACAGGTAGGACTGTGTTATCTTTTATAGTTGTGCTCTTCTGATGGCTCTCTCATCCATTAGCACTAGGGGGGTAAAACCCTTGGAGTTTGTTCTGCCACAATCTGTAGATTCTTTTTGTTTACCCTTCTTGCAGGTGAAAAAGGAATTGGCAAAACAACTGGAAAGAAGCTGTGCTACAAAGGCACTACATTCCATCGTGTGGTTAAAAACTTCATGATTCAGGGTGGGGACTTCAGCGAAGGTAAAATAGACTTTTAAAACGGAAATGTTTCAAGTAGAAAAGAAACGTGGTAACTGAAGTAGCTACAAGGTCATTTTTAAAAATGCCATGGACACATTGCAATGCCATAAAAGCACTTTGTTTGCTGTGAAGAATAGTATAGATCACCCAGTTCTTTGTTAATATTTGAAATTCTAAAATGTTTCCATTGAAGTAACATTTACTTAGAAAATAAGTTAAGATGAAGAAGGGGAAAATAAAACCCCCACACCACCACCTTGCTGGAGTTAACACCAGTCTTAAGACAGAACTCAAATCCAAAATATAGTCTTACTACACAAAAGTAAAAAGCAGTAAGAGGCAACACTAGTAATGCCCTTTTGATACAGGGACCTAACTGTTATTGGGAGTAAACGAGCTAGAACAATTTAATGGATAAGCCACCAAAAGTAGTTTTTCCCAGGAGTTTCTTTGTTTCCTTCCCTGCAGTATGTGAACAACATCATGTTTTAGCCTCTTGTCCTTCCCTGAAATATCTGTCCTTACCAAAATGTGTGTCGTCTTCACCGTGTCCTGAGAAATACCCGGTAAAAGACGCGGTGAGGGAATATCTTGATTTGAGAGTCAAGCAGAAGTGCCTTTAAAACTGCCAGCTACTTTCTTATCTCATCCATTCGAGTGGTTTCTCAGCTGCTTTGAGCTGGGCAAGGTTGTCGGTTGTACCTCCTGTGGTTTTTTTTGCCTTGCTGTTGTTTGGCCGACTGCTGCTGCTTTAGTAAATACAGGTGAGGATTGGCCTTTGGAGCCCTGCTCCAGATTTCCTGGTGTTCAGGGGCACTAAAGGCAATCGTCGCCGTCGGTATTTTGAGTGTCAGCAGGATAATGCAAGGCTGTGATTTTTAATGAAGGAGCTTATGCTCGAATATTAGTAACTGGTCAGAGTATCTTGTTGTGTTTGTTTGTGTTCCAAAGTTGTGGAATGTTGCATACAGCTGTTTTTCATAAACTAAAAGACTTAATTTATGCTTTTTAATACGTAGGTAATGGAAAAGGAGGTGAATCTATTTATGGTGGCTATTTTAAAGGTAAGAGGAAATATGTCTTTGCGGATTCTTCATTCAGTTCTGAGATAAACAAGTCTTGATTTCCAAGCTACTTAATGAAATCAGGTCTACTTATAGATCACCTTTTGCATGAAACTAATGTTGCATGAGAATGATTTTTATATGCATGACTTTCAGATAATTTTTTGGGTAATATTTAACTTTAACTGACAATTAAGAGCTAACGTTATTGATTAAACGTGACTTTCAGCATGGAGGTTAGGCAACTTTATTCATGAATAAACTCCTATCTTCCTGCCTAAAACTGTCAACATATTCTTTTGTTTATAGAGAATGTGGTCTTTTGCAAAATGAAAAGGTAAGAGACAAAAGCTCAGTAACACAAATTCAAACTCTATTCCCTTGTACCCTTCCTAGTAAATATATAAACAACTGATACGTCCGTTTGTAGATGGGTATCTGTGCTGCTTGGAGAAATGGAGAGTTCTGTGTCTAACCTTTCTGAGAGTTAATGACTTTTATTCTGAGAAAGAATACTGGTGTCATTTCCAGCTCTGAATGGTTTTTTTTTCTTCTTTTCTTAATGTCCCTTTCCTCCCCTTCCCTATTCAAGGTTTGTAGGCTTAGTGTTCATTCCTAAAAGTATTTTGGTTTTGTTCATGTGCTCCACAAGTTATTTGACTTGCAAAGGATTTGTAGAGAAATGTACATTTACCTCTCTCTAAAATCTGGTGTTGGAAAGCAAATGGTGAGTTTCTAAACCCTGTGTTCGAAGAACGTGCGATTCTTTCTTGCACAACCCGGGTAGTTATTGTGCCATTGGAGTGGTTAACGAAGGCACTGCCTGCGTTGGTGTCCAACAGCCACTGCTTCTCCCATGGTTTTTACGAGTCACTGTGGGTTGTTAAGCACGTGCCGTTGAGTTTGTCCTAAAAGTAGTTTGGTTTTGGAGTCTCGAGGCCTTCAGTCCAAAGAAAGCATTGAATAGATCCAGTTGTGAAGCGGTTACTAGGGTTTGCTCCTAAAGGTGGTGAGTGCTAAACACCAGCATTGTGCTTTGACCTGTAATCTTCCAAACGACAGCCTTGGACACTGAAATGACTATTTTTAGCTTTGAACAATAACTTTGGAAGATCTGGTTTGTATTATTCTGTACAACCAGAAGTCCTCTTTAATTCACTGGAATATAAAACGCATGTTTAGTTTAGTCTTAATTGATTGAATACTTAAGTTGCAGGAAGAGTGTTTTCCTTAGTTTCTCATCCAGATATCTAGGTGGGTTTTTCCCCTTGTATGTTTTGAGACTTCCAGTCTTGAATCGATGGGTGGGCTGTCTTTTAACGTGCCATCCCAGGGGAAAGGCTTAGATCCTTAGATCCTTCTACCTGAGGTGCCTGCTGTGTAAATAACAGTATGATGTCTGTTAAGTCTTGTTGTAGGATGTCAGCAAGTCTGCCAACCTTGGTTTTTATTCAGAAAATGCTGGATTTAAATCCAAGGCTACGAGAATGTAATGTTTAAGACGCTAATAATGACTTTAAATATTTTCATTAGAAATGTTTGCACTATGTCTGAAGCTTTTTCTTTTAGAAAAAATGCTTTCTGTCTCATAACTGCTTCTACTGTAACTTTTGAGAGGCTTGTTTAAACTTGAATTTTTGTTTGTGTTTGGTTGTGGTTTTTTTTTTTTTCTCCCAACCTGTTCATGTTCCTTCAGCAGCAGAAGAATTTCTCCTTATAGCTTCCATAAGTAACTTAAGAAAATTAGACTTGCGTTCCTCGCCAGGGAAAATCTGACAAACATGTTTTTTCTTCAAACAGATGAAAACTTTATTCTCAAACATGACAGAGCGTTCCTTTTGTCAATGGCAAACCGAGGGAAACATACCAATGGTTCCCAATTTTTCATGTGAGTAGATGTAATGCCACAGTTGAGCTTTTCTTAAACAGAGAAGCGCTGTTCATGAGAAAGATGGTATTGCTAAATTCTCTATAACGATGTTACCTGCCTGATTTTAAGTAGGGTTGAGGGGGCACCTGCAGTGTAAGCTCCAATAGGAAACATCACTCATTGCAACTTGCTTGTGACATTCGTGTGGATTAGAAGCTGGTATTATGTGCATTTGCCTTGTTTATATCATTTTACCCTAAAATTGTGGCTTATGCAGGAAGTTCCTAGTGTCTGGGAAAAATAGATTCTTTGGTTTTCTGTGGGCACCAACCAAATCTGCAAAGATTATCTGCACAGGAGGATGTTGAGCGCTGTATGCCAAAGGGAGTGAGATCTACAGATAATTTATATGGTTTGGCACGTGCTTTTCAAATGATGGGGATTTATGTTTTAGTTTGGGGTGGGTTTTTTTGGTTTAGGTAACTTTTTTAGGGGAAGGGTGGGTGGGAGTTTTGTTCGTTGTTTGCTTGGGGGTTTTTTTTGAATTTAAGAGTGTTTCCTCCTGACATCCTTTTCTTGTGTATTGCTGCATAGCTCTGTTTACTTGTGCATAAACCAACTATTTTGTAAAATTACGAGCTGATAATCAGGTTTTTTCCTTTATTACCTTAAAAATAAAAAATAAAAATACCCATTCTAGTATGTAGCTGTATTCTGATAAATTGTAGAAAACACCTGACACCACCACCAAGAAATACTCAGGTCTGATACGTCAGGGTGTTCTGGTTAAAGCCGTTATGTTCTAGGTTCAGTATGAGCATTTTTTACATTTCTTATTCGTACGTGACCTTCTCCCCTTAACTCCATTTTACAAATTGCTTTCTGTTAACATTTAAGAAGGTTGCCTTTGGAAAGATCTGGATTACAACTTGAGGCTGAGAAGAACTTTGTGAAACACCACTGGTGTTCTCAAAAGTAAATTTTAGGGTAGTTACTTGACTAGAAGAACTATTTTCTCTTTGCCATCTTTCTTGGGGTGTAAGAATGAACGGCGCTTCGCTGTCTTCAGTAAAGGAGTAAATTGTCTTCAAGAATCTTTCATATTGCTTTTTCTTTGCCTGAAAAAGATCTTCAGTATGATACAATGAAGTTCAGATAAGAGACATTTTTAGGTTTCTTCCTAAAGAATGCTCTAAAAATGGAAAATGAACAGGAACCTGAAAGGAAGTCTTTCACAGTTACCACTGTCAAAACTCCCCCAAAACCAAATTGTTACCTTCAAATCAAATTTTAGATACTTTAGATACTTCCTTATAGTAAATCTGAATGGATATACATGTGCACTGATATGGAATACAATCTCTATGTATAATCTCTCTCCTTGTGGTTTAATAAGGTCTCTGCAAGGCATTGGTTCACTCCTTATTACTTTGTGACTTACCTTTTGGTTCTCCTCTCATAATTTTCCATTTTTAAGCTTATCTGAACACTATACATGAAAACTTAATGATGTCACATCAGCAAGAAGCTATCATTTGAGGGCTCTAAAGTTTCTTTTCTCTCCTGCATTTGGAGTCGTCTTCCTTCCCTTATATTTAGTAGACTCAGCTTACTTGTTCAATTAGATTTAACAGGTATAAATGCTTTCTCTCTCCCCACACACTGAAACCACCTGAGGTTGTGTTAGATGCTAAATTATGGTTTGCATGGGGCAATAAAATGGGTACTATTTAAGAGCACTTCCACCAAAGTGAAACGAATGAGAGGGAATGGCTTCAAGCTCCAACAGGGTAGGTTTAGGCTGAACATGAGGAAAGACTTTTTCCCAGCAAGAGTGGTCACACCCTGGAATGGGCTGCCCAGGGAGGGGGTTGAGTCCCCATCCTTGAGTATGTTTCAGAGTGGTTTAGATGTGGTGTTGGGGAATCTGGTGTAGGGGAGAACTTTGTAGAGTAGGGCTGATGGTTGGACTCGATGTTCCCAAGGGTCTTGTCCAACCTGAATGATTCTATGATTCAATACAGAAGTATTTTGAAAGATGCAGGTTTCTTCAAAAATGCTCTTTTTTCCTAAAAATCACTGTGAAAAGGAAGTGTTAGTTTGGTGGGATTTCAGGCAGAGTAAGATGCATAAACATGACCATCTCTACGTAAACCAGATTCTCTGAGCTCTCTGTGGGAATCTAAAGCCATTTTTAATGTCCTGGGGCATCCTACCTGGCCTTTAGCTGCTGGGAGAGAAAAATGTGGATGTTCTGAAGGTCTCAACCTGCCTGCCCTGTGCAGGTTTCTTGGATACCCTGCAGTGTCTTCAATGCCACCAGCTTGCACTCGAGTCAGGCGAGTAAATCCAGCCCAGGAGTAAGCTCCCAGTATAATGGAGGAGGTTTAGGTGGGGTGCTAAATCTTTAAAGCATGTTTTTATGCTCTAGACCTCTGTGACCCTCTTGACATATGCAGAACATTGCTTTTTTTATTTTACCACATGCAGAACATCTACCACTGTTCCAAATGCCCCCAGGGCAGGGCGTGCAAATCTGATGCAGCACCAGCAAGACACCCTGCGCTCTTGGAGCAGCAGCTGGAAGCCAGGCAGGACACAGCAGGGGAGCTCAAGATCATAGAATGGTTTGGGTTGGAAGGGACATTAAAGATCACCTTTTGAGCCTTCTCCCTAGATGTGACCAGCAGCTGAGATGCCTTGTTCACTTGTGGATGCCTTTACTGTATCCAAGTTTATCCATTTAAGCTGAAACCCAGTTTGGCCTCCAGTACCACATGCTGGTGCTGTGAATGAATATGGACAATTCTGGAATCCATACAGAAGCCACCGAGGCCAGGGTTGTGTACTTGGAGTCAGCTGCAAAGTCAGGGTCACGTTTGATAACTCAGTTTATGAATAGGCTGAGGTTCAACAAACTGTCTTTGTGTATGGGTTTTCAATGGTGGAACTTGATTTCCGTTTGGTAACGTGGAGAGCTTGAATTTCAAGGTTCAAAGTAGGAAACAACCACTGAAGACTCTATCTAGGCAGTTTGTGACTTAACTTCAAAATGCAGTATATTAAAGCAGTTAGTCTTGCTTGGTGACATCTGCCTGATTACTTTAGGGAATGTACTGGTGCATCTGTACAGCTTTCCTGTAATGAAATGTTTGTTTCCTTTAGTGGAAATTAAAATGAGTTTCTTATACTCAAAAGAACGCTCAGTTTTTCAGTAGTTTGTCATCAGGAAAAACATTCCTCAAATGTGTAACCTTCAAAATTGTGTGAAAGGCAGTCTTTAGATAATGCTTTTTTTTTTTTTTTTTAATGGTTTGAACTTGTTTGATTTTCTTTGTTAGATTTATAGAGAGGGAAATAGTTCCTGTCCATCTGAACTCAGATGTTTGCGGGTTTTTTCATGGATAATTCCAGGGTTCAGAACTCCATCACTCTGTCCTGCAGGGGTCTAATGTGGCAGATAAGGAGTGCAACCAAGTTACTTTTGTGTAAGTATTTGTCCAAGTAGGGCTAAAATAACGGCAAGGAGCCTGCATCTGACAGTTTTGCTTACTCATCAGGAGTGCTGCTTAGCACAGAGAAGTGTCATTTGGAATAACCAGCCTTTACAGAAAGTAATTGGGCAGGAAATATCTTCTTTGGCAGCCTGGGTCACAGCAAGGCTCTGTGCAGTGCCTAAAAACTGTGGAAAAAATTGAGCAACAGCGGTCAGTTCTGCCTCAAAGAGAAGCTTCAGGCTAATCTGGATGTCAGCAAGGCCATCCTAAAGCGTCTTCGGCTTTCTTGGCTTCATTGGGAATTTCTCTGGCCTGAATGACGTTGCAGCCTTTTTACGCGGCAGTAGGGAGCGGGGCATGGAAAAGGCAGTGTAAGGCTTGTTAGGAAGCTCCAGTGAGGCCAGTGTGACAAGGATGAACTTAAATTACAGCACTGGTAGAAGCTCTCAAGATGCAAAAGTAGAATAAAGAGTCCTCAGTGTGTAGGAGGATATCTAGATACAGGTGTGTGTGGCAGCAGTGCTGTGCTTAACGTTCTTTGAGTAATTTTCTCCACTTTTTATCTTGTTTTTTTTCTCTAAACTGAGTAGGACTAACGGCGGGCTTGAAAGGATGATGTTTAGCTGAGGCAGGGCTGGTTTCCATACACACTCCCTTTTAAATAGGCCGAGTCTATTCACACGTGTCTTAAGAAACGTTTCCCGGTGTGAAGAAATGCCGCTCGATGAAATCCAGCAGAGAGGATCCGGAGACTTTCCCTTTCCCATGGTCAGATTTGTGAAATATTGGAATTTCCACTTTCTGTACCTGAAGGGATCTGTTGTAAGGTTTTATTCAAGGCCTCTGTTGAAGACTGTTGTAAGGTACCAGTTAGGAAATCAGCTATTTGTATTTTCAGGCAGCACCACTATTCGTTTGCTTCCCTTTGTGTGAATAACTTTATAGAGCTGTAGGTTAATTAGCTCTAAGTGCCACCTGAGCGTGTTAATCTTTTTAGTTGTCCTGCTTCTGTCTTGATGCTCAGGTGTAGAAATCCCTCAGATGGGGGAGGGTTTGACAGGAACCACTTTTGGAATCACCTTCTAGAGCGTTTCAGAAACAGCTGAAGTCTTTAAGTCCCTGATATCTTAATATTAGCTATTGGGGGGAGTGCTTCTAGAGCATTTCAGAAACAGCTGAAGTCTTTAGGTCCCTGATATCTTAATATTAGCTATTGGGGGGAGTGCTTCTAGAGCATTTCAGAAACAGCTGAAGGGGAGTAGTCAGCCTGTTCCTGGATCTTCCAGCTTGGTGGCCTGTTATTATGTGGTGGGTGATGTTCTTCTTGAGCAATCTGTTCTGCTTCTCAGTCGAGCTGATCCGATAACGCTGTCTTGTCTCTTTCGAGCAACTCCATCGTGCCCTTGGCCATACCCAACCTGCTAGTAAGGAAAGTTGCAATGCAAAAATAAAGCCCTATAAAAAGTAAAGCACTATAAAATTACCGAGAGCCCCGATCCTACACATTCTTGCATGGGCTTAACTTTGCTTCCGTTGTCATGCAAGAATCTGTCAAGCTGCACACTCACTAGAAAAACAGGAATGACTGTGCAGAATGAAGCATAAAGAAAACAAGAGGAGGCAAAAAACCCCCTGTAACTGACCTCTTTGCTGTCATTGGGAAGTTTTGTGTAATAATTAATTTATTGCCTTGATATTGAAGCATGTAGTTTGCTGAGGAATATGTCCTTATTACAATTTAAAGAGGAAGCCTCAGTTGTGTTCCTTATCAGTTCAAATGCTTGGAGTGCTTCCCTCTGTGTCCAAAAGCTATTTAAAACTTGAGGCTGTTTTGTTATTACTGCCAGATTGATATTTATTTATTTTTCTCTGCATTGAGGTTATTGCTGGTTTAATGTGTCTCTCAAGTTGTGCATTCTTGCTGCCAACTAAATAGCTTTCTTGTTTTAGAAGCGTTTTTAATGTGTGGTGCCATGCCTAGTTACTAAATCCAAACAGACTAACCACTTGGATCTGCTAAATGAAGGATAAAATAAATCCTGAGGACCTCTTTGTTTTGAATTTAGAAATGATTTCGGAATGTTACCAGCTTATCAAAAAATCTTCTTGGTGTCCCACAACAGGTATTTTTTTTCTAAACAACAGTTTTGGGTTTTTTTTTCTTTATAAGTGTGAATGAAATACCTTTGAGCTGACTTTTGAACAACTGTCAGTAATATCAAATCCTAAAATTTTCAAATTAAAGGGGCTGATGTGGCATTCTCTTGGAGCAAAAGTGGTCCCTGGGCACTTACTGCACAGGCAGGTCCCCTTGGCTTGATCAAAAGTTCGTGTGAGAGCGTTCCCGGGATGCTGTTCTG
>VXBJ01000248.1:1579092-1589683 GCA_013400055.1 Nycticryphes semicollaris
TCTGTAGGTTTCTTGCTTTTAAGGAGAACGTGCTGCAGTTTTCAAAGTGCCTTGTATTCTAAAGAAAATTTAGAGCCCTCTTTTAGGCATCCTTGTTCTGCATACAACTTGATTAATATTAAACTTTAAATTTGTGTTTAATAAAACGTAGACGCAGTTTTGTCTGAAAATGTATTACAATTTATTTCTGCCGTTTTTGTGTAAAATTTACAGAAACAGTGTTACATCGTGCGCTCCAAAGGTAATGTCTCATTCCTCTAAGGCTGTGTCCTTTCCTTTTCTTCTTTCTGTTTTTTAATCTCTCGTGTTTTTCTTGATCATATTTGTTATGTGCATTGAATCCTTTGTTAGGACTGAGGTTCTTGGGGGGGAGGGAGTGGGGGGGTTGATAACATGCTTTTATCAAAAAGATGCTTTTTCTCTTCAGCAGTATCTTAAAGTAATTTACTTTAAACTTGAGTGAAGAAAGGTATTTCTCTTTCTGTAAATAACATAATACATACTATAAGGCAGATTTGGGATGTTTTATATTAAAACATGTATAGAAGTGGATAAAATATTTGGAGGAGGAACTTAGGACTAGATTTCTATAGTGCTCAAGGCAATAAGTAGGTTTTCTCCTGATTATGGAGAGATTCAGGCAAAACGTAGGCAGAAAGCTTTGAAGTGGTCTGTGCAAGTGTACACGTGCAGAAGAAATACCACGTTACAAGCCCGATGTGGAGATGAGAAAACTTTCCACAGCACGATGAGGAGCTGGGTTCCTGCTTCCGTAGGAAGTTTTCAGGCACCTTCCTCCTTGCCGTGCGTCTGAAAAGTTTTCTTTCTGGATAATTCTCTTCCTTGTGTTTTCCCTTGGGGAAGGAGTCAGTGAGGAATAATCCTACCCATTTTATCTTACCTTTATTGCCACTCTAAAGGAGGGAACCTCTAGGTGGGTTTTGATGTACCAGCTGTCCCTTTCTTTGCTGATTGAGGCCTAAAGAAGTATGCACTTAAGTAATTTGCTTAATTGGAGCACATGACTGCAGCCCTCATATCCAGTGTGTTCAAACCTGTTGCTGTTTCCAACTAATTCTAAGCACCAAGTCTTCCTTATTATTGGTTTCATTGAAGTAACACACTTCTGGTTTGTTTGGGTTTTTTTTTCCCCACTACTTTCAATCAGCTTGATAATTAAGCCCAATTAAGCTGTTTACTTAACAGCAGGTTGTTAATGCAGTTAACTTTTGCTTAAAGAACTTCACAACCTGTGAGAATGTTTGTTGGGAGCAGTGTGCTGTATTAGGAAGGGAAAGGCAAAAGATGCCCCTTACTGTTGAAAAACTCAACATCATCTTGTTAGCATTTCTTCCCCTGTGTTAAACCAGAGAAGTTTTCTGTGTTAATTAGTATGACAGAAGTGGAAGGTCTGGCTGGCATTTGGAGCTTAAAAAAATAATACAGAGTGTAAA
The DNA here is from genome assembly GCA_013400055.1 of Nycticryphes semicollaris. Taxonomy (NCBI): domain Eukaryota; kingdom Metazoa; phylum Chordata; class Aves; order Charadriiformes; family Rostratulidae; genus Nycticryphes; species Nycticryphes semicollaris. Next base: position 1,580,547 of record VXBJ01000248.1, read on the forward strand.
CACTCCTGATTTCCCTTTTCCATCTGTTGGCAAGGATTCCAGCACTGCAGTGGTTTGTGAGCTAATATTTCAAAATTCGAGTACAGATTTATTATTTTTTATTATAGCAGTGAAAAAGTGACTTTGTTGTACCACATCTGTGTTAACGTAAATTCAGAAAAAGCATCTGGGAATGTTTATTTTGAGAGAGGGGAGTTCATTGGGAGAAGGCTAGAAAGGCAAAGTAGTGCCCGGGAAGGAGAGAGGAATAATGTTTTCAAATAATAAAATAGCTTCAAATGCAAATTACCTTTACTTCTATTTCTTTTTGCTTCCCTGATCTATCAGATTAATGCAAGTTCTGATGTTCCTTGCTGAATTTGTCTGCAAAGCAAGGTTCCCTGTGCAACATAAAGCAGGCTTAGTTCTAGAAGTAATTTCCTTAGATACAGAGATACCAGGTCATAGCAGTATCGTGACAGAGGTGAATCTTAACATATAATTATATATGCACAGCTGTGACTATTCCAATTTGAAGTCAACTCGGTAATTTGATGGGACTCCAAATGCCATTTAGGACAGAGTTAAGAGAAGACAGGTAAAAATGGGAAGGTGAAAACCAGGGAGGAATTCTGCATTTCTCCCAGGAGCGAGCTGCAGGGGAGGGTCCAACATCTGCTTCCTCTGTGCTGCTGTTGGGAAGCCTGTGGGCTTTGGGGCTGAAGTGCTGTGGTCTGGATGGTTAACAACAGAGATGTTGCTTTGTATTCTGAGTCATGAAACTGCTTAAATAAATGGAGAGTAAAAAAAAACATAAACAGGGTGGGGGGAGAAGCAAAGAATCTTGTTGCATATGATAACTCTATTTTTTTTTTTAAATAAACTGAATTTAAAGTGACCTTGTCATGTAAGAACATTTCAGAAACATTTAAATTCCATTAGTTACCCAAGATGTATTGCCAGGGTGTATCTTCTCTGTGAATTAAAAATGTTAGTGAGTGATATTGGAATGTGTATTTAAAGACACTTTTTTTGAAGATTATTTATTTGCATGCATCAAATGATACTTGGTACAACGTGGAAGTATGCACATTAGCTAAACTTCAAACCAATTTACTGTATAAGTTTTTAAAAAGCCTGTTTGTATAATTTGTAAAATGTTTTAAATTCTATGGATGTAACTGGATTTTTTCACTATTTTTTTTGTCTTACCTTCACCTCTTCTTTTTTTTTTTTTTTTCTCCTGTGCCATTCTCCTCTTTTACTTCATCTGAATCCTTGATTTTTCTTTTCTTTTACCATCTTACCATCTTGCTGTTTGTCAAACAGAACAACAAAACCTGCTCCTCATCTCGATGGGTAAGAATCATTTACAGTTTCTCCAACGATGCCTAAAATTGGAAGGTTGTGAGTCTTCCCGTGTTCTATTGGAAGTAGCCAATAATGGGGAAACAACTTGTGAATTCTGGGAAAGATTATACGATGGAACAAGATGGAAAACAAAAGTTTCAGCTCCCTGAAAATTTCAAGTTGCAACTTATTTCTTAAAGCTGGCCAAAAATTTGGAAGGTCTTAAATACTAAAATTCAGTTTTTAAAATCTGGCTGCTGCCCTCAGTCCATAAATCAGTGCGTTGAACTGTCGAGTTTAATACATTTGATAGGACTCCTTGGGTTTTTCTCTTTTTTGGTGGTGTGTTTTTATCCCCAAAATAAATTGGTTCCTGTAAATAAATGGAAGGAGGCCGAAGGAAAGTGTTATGGTGGAATAAAACTGACGATTCCTTAATGATAACTGTCCCTACGATGCCAACGGGAACTTGAGTGCTGAGATTGTTTAAACATATAAATGCTTCTTCTCTAGGGAAAACTGCACTTGATATCTTAATTTATGGATTCTTGATCTCTCTATTGCATCAAATTTCAAAAATGGAAGGTTTAGGAATAATCAGCTGTTTACCCATGTACGAGAGAGGAGAATTGATGTGAAGTATTTCTCTCAAAATTGAACTGGAGTGGATCTCTGGTGCATGGAATCTTGGCGTGTTCTAAACGTAAAAGCAATAAAAATCATATTTAGGTTTTCATACGTTTTAAGAGCCAGATAATGTCAGAGAAGCCGAATGTTTCTATTTCAGAATGCCTTTTTAAATCTGCGATTCCTTGGGAGATAATTACAGCGATATATAAATGTGCTTTCCAAATGTTTTCTTTCTGCAGCGTACATGTTGTCTTTGGACTGGTTATTTCTGGTTTTGAAGTAATAGAGCAAATAGAAAATCTGAAAACTGATACTGCGAGTAGGCCCTATGCAGATGTACGAGTGATTGACTGTGGGGTGCTAGTGACAAAATCGGCAAAAGATGGTAAGTGCACGTGTGACTGAAGTTAATTAGAGTGTGACATGGTTTTCAGAGAGTATAAAAATTACAGCAACATCTACGAAGCGTTTGGTAAATCTCCAGAATCTTAACGAATTCTTACAAGCCTTTAAAACTTAAAGCGTGATGTAGGTGGGGAAGGCACGGCAAGGGAAAAGGTTTTCAGACCCAAACCTTTGTGCCTCGGAAAATATGTGCCTGCTTCCAGTTCTCCTTAATCAATGTTACATACTCAAAAAGTAATTTGAATTTATTTTTCTGACTTTGAAAGATGAAGAAACAAGTGTAAGCTTTTCTTGGAGTTGATTTTTGGTTTTTTTTTCCAGTTTCCAAAGTTTTATTTTAGGGTCACATGATGTTAATATATTGTGGTGTACGTCGTCAACTTCATTCTCCTTTTCCTGAGAGTTCAGACGAAATAAATGGTCTTAAATATATGTTAAGACACTTGTTGTAAAGTAGAGGAGTGTTATAAGTTTGAGTTTCCTTAAGGATCAAGTGGCTATTTATGTCCTTTAGAGAGAGTCTAAGGGTAGGCAATGTCAAAGTGTGAGGATGCAAAAAGGAGACGATGATAAAGCTTTAGAAATAAAAAGAAACATACAGCTGAGGATGTGACTAACTCTTTCTTAAACTTTGTTTTATAACTTGTCCATTGGTTTCTAAAGAAACTAATTATTTAATTTATTTTTTTTTCTATAAGTGGTCTTTGCTTATCTGTGTATCCTGTTCTAATCCAAAGGCAGGAATTCAGTGTTATAACCTAAAATACATTTTTCAAAGGAGAAAATGAGGGGAATGCTCCTTCTTAAAATTATACTTATTTTTCAGCCTTTCTTTGCATTAGCTTGGCACAAATGAACGTTCAGTTTCAGTTACAAAGTTCCTGTGTGTGACTGAAGACATGGATTTTTACAACTGTATTTGCTGGGAAATACCCGTATCATTTTGTTGATACGGGTTTAGACTCGACACAATTCTGAGTCTTTTATTAATGTTATTCATTGTGAAACAAAAGTTCATAGTTTATCGATAAAGCTCCTCTGGAGCAGCATGTGTGTATTTATAGATATAAGAAACTATATATCTTGTGCTGTATGTATACACGATAAACCTCCAGATATTTGAACACGGTGTAAATTTAAAATGTCTCTTTGAAGCTTTGGAGAAGAAGAAGAAAGTCTGTTCTGACTCGGAAGCTTCAGGCTCCTCCTCCAGCACATCAAGCTCTTCAGAAACTTCATCTGACAGTGAAGCTGAAAATGAAAGAAGCAGAAGAAGAAAGCGTAAAAGGAGAACGAAGACCAAGCAATCAAGAAAACGAAGAAAGGAAGAGAGAAAGAAAGAGGATCCAAGGTGCAAGCGAACCTCAAACCAAAGACGGTGACTAGTCTTTTAAATATAAGAATTTCAGAGAAATCTGAGAAATTCTGCTTTGTTTTTATGAAGTGCTGAAGTACTGAATAGGAATAGGAATACCTATGGGAATGGGCTGCCCAGGGAGGGGGTTGAGTCCCCATCCCTGGATGTGTTTCAGAGTGGTTTAGATGTGATGTTGAGGGATCTGGTGTAGGGGAGGACTTGGTAGAGTAGGGCTGATGGTTGGACTCAAGGATCCCAAGGATCTCTTCCAACCTGAAGGATTCTATGAAAATGCTTTTATTTCAGTTTGATGGCTGATGTTTATAAACAAACCAAAGCAATCGGACAATAAAAAGCTGAGCTTGTTGGGTAGCTCTTCTCTGAGACAGTGTAATATCTTTGTAGACAGAACTAGAGCGACTTTGAAGTGAGTCTCAGCACGTTAAAGCATTTAGGACTCGCTGTGCCTGTGTTATAGTGCGACAGGCAAATAAGAGATCTTTGATTTATATTTTAAAAATATTTCATGGCAGATTAAAAGCAAAATTAAAAGCGAGGAATTCTCACTGTAAAACGAGAACTTTACTTTCTTTCCAGTAATTTCCCTTCAGCCTCAAATAGGTTGTTAGTGAAACACTGCCTGGATTTAAAGCCATCCTAAAGATCGATGCATCATGTGGGCTTGTTTTGGAATTGGCTTTGAAAAGCGTTGCTTGTGAATTGACAGCTAATTTTTATTTCCCGACGTGCTTTTCCCTCATAGCAGCCTTTCTGACAAGAGTGATACAACAGAAAAAGCAGCTGACGTTAGCACAAAGAGGGACAAACCTGTGGTACGTCCTGAAGAAATTCCCCCAGTGCCTGAAAATAGATTTTTGCTAAGAAGAGATGTGCCTGTTGCCAGCGTAGAGCCTGAACCGTAAGAATCATTGAGCTTTCTTATTATGTTGACTTGGTGGAAACTATGCCTATAATTCTCCTACTGATGTTTCATTGCTAGTACTGGCAGCCAATGGTGGTTTTGGTGTCGATATTTCTAAATGAGATAATTTAATTGTCCTTTTTACAGTTTCCCTTCTAACCTTACAACCTGTGTCAGGGTTTTTCAGCACGATCTAATGAGTTACTTTCATTGGTCATTAAGGATCATGTACGTTATGACCTTAAACTCAATTATAGATGCTGTAAAAAAAGAGTGAATAATTCCAGGAGAAATTTTGCCATGTAAACCACAGCAAATACGTGATCATAGGGTAGACTTGATGGGGAGAGGTGATTTTTCATTTTCTTGGAGTGAAGAAGACTTTGGTTCAAAATCATAGAATGGTCCAGGCCGGAAGGCACCTCCAAAGGTCATCTAGTCCGACCTCCCTGCAGTCAGCAGGGACACCCCCAACTAGACCAGGTTGCCCAGGGCCTCCTTGAGCTTCCCCTTAAATATCTCCAGGGAAGGGGCCTCAACCACCTTCCTGGGCAACCTGCTCCAGTGTTCCACCACCCTCAGAGTAAAGAACCTATTCCTATTATCCAACCTAAATCTGTTCTCTGAAATGAGTCAACCAGAACTTTAAGACCTGTCTAGGATTTCGAGAATAAGAGAAAATATTCCTCTTTTGATTCAAAGGAAGTCATGAGTTCACAAGTTAATTTCAATTTGTGTTTTGCACCTCTACTAAATTTCAGTTTGGTTCTTCTTTCAAATGTCTTTGATTTAGGGCTCAGGTGAGCTAATGCCTTACAGTGACAGCTCTAAAATCAGTTTGAAGTTTCTTTAATTTCAGTAAAAAGTCTCCTATAAGCCTTTTCTTGAAACTTCGCTTTAGTCATGTTTCCAAAGCGTTAGTAACTGCTTCTTTTGAGGATATTACACAAACTGTGAAAGGAATGCTGAATTACCCCTTACTGCTTAGGAAAGGAGCAAAGCTTTACAATCTGCACACTATCCTGAACTGCCTTTCCCTACCCTAAGGCATCCTTTGTGTAACTGCTGAGATCCTGAAAATCTTCTGCCCACGTTGGCTTCACGATTTGTGCACCAAACAGGAGTTCACCTCCTCAGAAAAGCCATGGACCAGTTTGACAGAGTGCTTTCCAAGTTCATTGTTAGCATTTGTTTACGTGGGGAGGGGCCCCGGGCGGGGCCCCCCCGGGGCGTGGGGAGGGGCCCCGGGCGGGGCCCCCCCGGGGCGTGGGGAGGGGCCCCGGGCGGGGCCCCCACGTTTGGTTGAAAGCAAATATATATTGGTTTGCCTTCTGTTGGCGTGGGCGTCTTGCTTTATTTCTTGGATAATTCACTGCATTCTTAATTCTACCATCTCAAAGTGAATGAGTAAGGTGAATATTTTGCATGATTAAATTTAGTTTGTTAATTTGGGATTTGGTGGGGTTTTTTTCCATGTAAGCTCATATTTTATTAATTTATGTAGGAAGCTTCTTGATGCTACACCAGCTCTGACCGACCAGAAACCATCAGTCTCTAAATCCGGACGAAAAATTAAAGGAAGAGGCACAATAGTATGTGACAACTTTTTCTTTCACCCAGAATATCTTCTCTGATTTTGAGCTTTTTAATTTCTTGGAGACTTTTGTGTGACTCTTTGGTAACTATTGTTGAATGTTGCAGATTCTCGCTTAGAAGGTTGAAATATTGTCAGGTAGTTCATTTTAGAATGCTTTTTTTTCCCCATCCTTCTGTCCTTTTACTTAAAGGTTGTTCGGGAACACAAATGCTTAGTCCTCAGCTACAAGGAATCTTCAAACATAAGGATAAAATCATTTATTTTTAAAGGTTGAAATTAACTTGGCCAGGTTTTTCACATGGCTCTGCCATCCTCAAAATGAAGAAGTTTCTCCTTATGTTTGAATAGAACTTCTTATGGTCAAGTTTGTGTCCTTTTCCTCTTGTCCTCTAACTGGGAACAACTGAAAAAAGACTGGCCTCAACCTCCTGTCACCCACCCTCTAAGGATTTATAGGTGTTGATCAGATCCCCCCTCAGTCTTCTCCAGCCTAAAAAGACCCAAGTCCCTCAACCTTTCCTTGTAAGAGAGATGCTCCCGGCCCCTCATAATTTTTGTGCTCCTCTCTTGTACCCTCTCCAGCAGTTCCCTGTCCTTCCTGAACTGGGGAGCCCAGAACTGGACCCAGTGCTCCAGACAGGGCCTCACCAAGGCGTAGTAGAGGGGCAGGATAACCTGGCTCGACCTGCTGGTCACGCTCTGACCAGCACCCTCTTGGCAAAATTAAGAAGCTTTTTTTCAGGTATTCATTGCTTCAGTGCAAAGAATGGGGAAGCTCCAAGTCTTCATGGCAAATATCTTTTTGTTTGTTTGTTTTTGTAAACAGGGTGTCTTAAAGACTTTGCCTGTAATTAACTGAATAAACCAATGCATACATCTTTTTGATTTTATTTTGGGGGGCAATATTGCCCCCCCCCCCCCAACATATTGCTCACTTCTATAAGCTCAAAATAATTGAGTAAAATCCAGATGTTTTTCTTTATTGAGTCAAGGAGCGTCTAATTTCTTCACAGAATTTACCTAAGTGGGTATCCAGCTGGGTAATGGAAAATAATGAGTTAGCAATATTAGAGTTTTTTTTTCTCTGTGGCACAAGTAGCTCTTATTGCCTACTTAATTGCTGTGCCTAAGCATAATTTTTTAATTTTTTTTATTTTTACTTTTTTTACTTGGAACGTGCCTTAAACTGGTTTCCCATTTCTGAAGAGCTACACAGCAGTAATTTTTGCGATACAGCTTGTCTTTCCCTCATACAAGCAGTTAAGTGCCTGCTAACTGAAGTGAAACATCTGTGCCTTAGTATACTACAAACAAAAAAAAAGTTGATTATCTGCAGTAATTGTGTTATTCCAGAAGGTGTTACTTAAAGGCTAACAATGACTTCTTCCTTGATTCTTTCTTTCATGTGTTGAAAAAATAGGTAGCTCTTGGCCCTTCTCAGGTCTTTGTGAAACGTGCCCAGAGTATGAAAAGATGCAATTAGCTATGTAATCTGGTCTGGTGTGGGACAGATGGGTACCAAAAGTGGGTGTTTTAGGCAGGAAATCTAGAATTTGGGGTTTCTTCCTGTGGATAATGTTGTGTGGCTTGTTTGATGCGTGCAAATTCCCTGTATGTATTTTCTATGTTATCCGGTCCCTTTTAAAGGCAAATCTATTACACGACTATCTTTGCTTTCACAGCGCTATCACACCCCACCTCGGTCACGATCTTGTTCTGAGTCCGATGATGAGGAGAGCAGTGAGACCCCTCCTCACTGGAAGGAGGAAATGCAGAGATTACGAACATACAGACCACCTAGTGGAGAAAAGTGGAGTAAAGGCGACAAGTAAGATCCTTACTACAGCTCTAAAATGTCCTGGTTTGGGGGGTTTTTTTAACACAAGCTTTAATAGACTGTCTAGATGTACCACGTCGTTCATGTTTGGATATCAAATAAGAAATTCGAATCCACCAAACCTATATTGCTTTAGCTATAACATCCTTTCTGCAATTGCAGGCTCTGTGATAAAGCCAGCTCTCCAGAATTTATGGCCAATTACTACTAAACGTGAGCTTTTATCAAACTATGAGAGATAAACCTCCAAAGGAAAACCAGAGAATATTATATCCAGTCATCATTGAATAATTGTCAGTGTTGCTCGCAGCTGGTTTTGTGTACTGGGTGCTTTCAGTTTATTGCTGTGCTGCAGTGTATTAGCTACAAGAATGCTAAATAAGATGATATTTTAAAATTTGTATTTAGGGGTTGTGTAAGAATCCTGTGGTGAGGTCAAAGTCCTGTGGACTAGGGTAATTAANACCATCAGTCTCTAAATCCGGACGAAAAATTAAAGGAAGAGGCACAATAGTATGTGACAACTTTTTCTTTCACCCAGAATATCTTCTCTGATTTTGAGCTTTTTAATTTCTTGGAGACTTTTGTGTGACTCTTTGGTAACTATTGTTGAATGTTGCAGATTCTCGCTTAGAAGGTTGAAATATTGTCAGGTAGTTCATTTTAGAATGCTTTTTTTTCCCCATCCTTCTGTCCTTTTACTTAAAGGTTGTTCGGGAACACAAATGCTTAGTCCTCAGCTACAAGGAATCTTCAAACATAAGGATAAAATCATTTATTTTTAAAGGTTGAAATTAACTTGGCCAGGTTTTTCACATGGCTCTGCCATCCTCAAAATGAAGAAGTTTCTCCTTATGTTTGAATAGAACTTCTTATGGTCAAGTTTGTGTCCTTTTCCTCTTGTCCTCTCACTGGGCACCACTGAAAAAAGACTGGCCTCATCCTCCTGACACCCACCCTCTAAGGATTTATAGGTGTTGATCAGATCCCCCCTCAGTCTTCTCCAGCCTAAAAAGACCCAAGTCCCTCAACCTTTCCTTGTAAGAGAGATGCTCCCGGC
>VXBJ01000248.1:1589715-1601700 GCA_013400055.1 Nycticryphes semicollaris
CCCTCTCCAGCAGTTCCCTGTCCTTCCTGAACTGGGGAGCCCAGAACTGGACCCAGTGCTCCAGACAGGGCCTCACCAAGGCGTAGTAGAGGGGCAGGATAACCTGGCTCGACCTGCTGGTCACGCTCTGACCAGCACCCTCTTGGCAAAATTAAGAAGCTTTTTTTCAGGTATTCATTGCTTCAGTGCAAAGAATGGGGAAGCTCCAAGTCTTCATGGCAAATATCTTTTTGNACTTGGAACGTGCCTTAAACTGGTTTCCCATTTCTGAAGAGCTACACAGCAGTAATTTTTGCGATACAGCTTGTCTTTCCCTCATACAAGCAGTTAAGTGCCTGCTAACTGAAGTGAAACATCTGTGCCTTAGTATACTACAAACAAAAAAAAAGTTGATTATCTGCAGTAATTGTGTTATTCCAGAAGGTGTTACTTAAAGGCTAACAATGACTTCTTCCTTGATTCTTTCTTTCATGTGTTGAAAAAATAGGTAGCTCTTGGCCCTTCTCAGGTCTTTGTGAAACGTGCCCAGAGTATGAAAAGATGCAATTAGCTATGTAATCTGGTCTGGTGTGGGACAGATGGGTACCAAAAGTGGGTGTTTTAGGCAGGAAATCTAGAATTTGGGGTTTCTTCCTGTGGATAATGTTGTGTGGCTTGTTTGATGCGTGCAAATTCCCTGTATGTATTTTCTATGTTATCCGGTCCCTTTTAAAGGCAAATCTATTACACGACTATCTTTGCTTTCACAGCGCTATCACACCCCACCTCGGTCACGATCTTGTTCTGAGTCCGATGATGAGGAGAGCAGTGAGACCCCTCCTCACTGGAAGGAGGAAATGCAGAGATTACGAACATACAGACCACCTAGTGGAGAAAAGTGGAGTAAAGGCGACAAGTAAGATCCTTACTACAGCTCTAAAATGTCCTGGTTTGGGGGGTTTTTTTAACACAAGCTTTAATAGACTGTCTAGATGTACCACGTCGTTCATGTTTGGATATCAAATAAGAAATTCGAATCCACCAAACCTATATTGCTTTAGCTATAACATCCTTTCTGCAATTGCAGGCTCTGTGATAAAGCCAGCTCTCCAGAATTTATGGCCAATTACTACTAAACGTGAGCTTTTATCAAACTATGAGAGATAAACCTCCAAAGGAAAACCAGAGAATATTATATCCAGTCATCATTGAATAATTGTCAGTGTTGCTCGCAGCTGGTTTTGTGTACTGGGTGCTTTCAGTTTATTGCTGTGCTGCAGTGTATTAGCTACAAGAATGCTAAATAAGATGATATTTTAAAATTTGTATTTAGGGGTTGTGTAAGAATCCTGTGGTGAGGTCAAAGTCCTGTGGACTAGGGTAATTAAAACGTTAAATCTCTTTACACAGGTGCTACAGTACACAAAATTTGCTGGTAGTGGCTGATTAATTTCTTATAGACAAGTAGCTCTCTTGATAGTGATGCAATTCCATATCTTAAAAGGAGTGTATGAAGCTCAGTCAAAGCACAGTTGTCTGGTAGGAAAGAGGGGAAAAACGTTAATTTTTTTAAAAAAACTTAATTAATTGCATGGGAGGTGGGGAAAATACTACGTTTATCTGAAAGTTTTAAAGAATTTCTGCTTACTGTGGGGTTTGCTTGTTTGTTTTCGAGGTTGAGTGACCCATGTACAAGCAGATGGGATGAAAGAAGTGCGTCCCGGAGATCAAGATCTTGGTCCCATAACGGCTATTCTGATCTGAGTACTGTGAGGTATTCCAGCCATCACAAAAAGCACAGAAAAGAGAAAAAGAAGGTGAAACATAAAAAGAAATCTAAAAAGCAGAAGCATTTCAAAAAACACAAGCAAACGAAAAAAAAGAAGACCTCAGCCTCATCAGATGTAGAATCCTCTCATTCCTTCCTCGGGAGAACAAAATCATCTTGTGATCGTGAGAGGAAATCTCGTTCTTCTTCGTTGTCTTCCAAGCGTTCATCCAGAAGAGACTGGTCTAAATCTGATAAGGAAGACCAGAGCTCATCGACGTTATCAAGCAGACGAACTCGATCTTACTACAAGTCCAGGTCCAGATCCAGATCTAGGTCTAAATCAAGGTCTTACTCCCGAAGAAGTTCTAGATCAAGATCAGCTTCTAAATCGTCACGTTCTCGAAGTAGGTCAAGGTCAACTTCTAACCCGAGGCATCAAAAGACAGTTTCCAATTCTCCACGAAATATTCCAACACAGTTAAATGAGAGCAAGTTGGTGAAGAGCGTTGAGCCCGTAAGAGCAGTGATACTCCCCAGTGATAAAATTGTCGTACCACCAGTTGTCCCGGAAAACCTCCCCGTTATACCTTTAAGCGATAGTCCTCCGCCTTCAAGGTGGAAACCTGGGCAGAAACCTTGGAAGCCATCCTATGAGCGGATTCAGGAGATGAAAGCTAAAACAACCCATTTAATACCCACGCAAACCAATTACAGTTTAGTGGTCATCAAAGAGGCGAACGCTTCTTCCTCGTATCGTAAGCGACAAAGGAGTTCGGACAGCGATCGAAGCGGTTACTCCAAATCCCGTAGTGACAGAAGCTCAGATAGTTGGCCGAGGTCAAGAAGCAGGTCTTCTCGAAGCAGGTCATACTCAAGGTCTTACTCGAGATCTCGGAGTCCATCTAGCTCTAGGACAAAATCGCGTTCTTCTGGCAGATCACCGTCGGCGAGTAAATACCGCAGCGACAGGTCAGGTTACAGTGAGTCAACGTCATACTTTTCCCTTAGTGATGATGACAGGCCCAGAAACAAACGAAAATCTGCATCGAGCGATCAAAAAGCTCGGCCTCTTCAACTGAGGCAAGAAACGAGTTCTGAAAGTACTGTCCCTTGTAAGTCTGCCAAAGACTACGATGAGTCTTCACAAGGACTGAAAGAGAGTGACAGTTTATCATCGTCAGACATCTCCACTGACAGTGAGCCTGCTGCCAAAGTGAAAGTTCAAGAAAAAGAAGGCCGTTTTCAGTCGGGAGGAGATACTCGGAAACGGGATAAAAATGGCTTAAGTTCTGAGAGAAGGGAAGAGAAACCCAAGTGTGAGCGGGATTCGGAGCACGCTAAAAAGAAAGCAGGCAAGGAGAAATCCTCCGAGCAGCCCAGAGGTGGTGCAAAACCCAAACGGGAATCCTATTCGGGTAGTAAATGGGACTCTGAATCAAACTCCGAAAGGGGAGAGGCGAAGCGTAATAAGGGAGATTCCAGACCTTCCTCTGGTAAAGAAGAAGGAGAGGCCTCATCAGGATCTGATACGGAGCTGAGCGTTACCAGAAGGATAAAAAAACCATCAAATTCTTCCGAAGGCTTTCTGGATTCTGATGGTACCTGGAAGACGAGCAAACAGTTGTCATCTTCTGAGTCCGAGAGTTCTTGCTCCAGCTCAGCAAACGTTAGGAGCAAGTCAAAAAAACATAAACACGGCTTGAAAAAGACGCTGAAAAAATCACATTCCAAAAAAGCAAAAGAAAAATCCAAAGGGAAAAAGGAGAAGAAACAGAAAGTTCAGAAAAGAAAAGAAGCGTTTCATTGGCAACCCCCCCTGGAGTTTGGGGAAGAAGAGGACGATGAGATGAGTGAAAAGCCGGTCACCAAGGATGAGAAAGAAGAAAAAATCCTTACCAAGGATATAAAGGAGAAAAACCAAGTTGATGAAAAGGATGAACTAGTCAAAGATAAAATGGGAAACGGTGAAAAGCCTTGTGTGGTAGAAAACCTTTCAGGTAAAAACTCTCTATGTGATGCCTCCCCAGATCGCAGTAACCTTAATAAAGATGGCCTTCAAACAAATGCTTCAGCTGCTGTTTTAAACTCAGGAATAAATGTGACTGTTTGTCAGAATGAGGTTAAATCAGCTGAAGAAAGTAACCAGAACGGATTGGAAGATGTTATTCAGACAGATGACAACATGGAGATATGTACTCCGGAACGGAACTCACCAGGGAAGGTCGATGTGGACATTTTGTCTCCCATCATTCTCACTGCTAAACCTCAGGCTTTAAGTGCTAGTATAAACAAAGATTTACAGGTCGAGCCCCCGGAACAAGATGCTGTCAAACCAGGAAACAATATTCTAGATTTTATTAATACTAAAGAAGACAAAGAAACAGGAAGGCAGGAAAATAACTCTGTCCCTGTGTCTAGTGCTAAAGACTGTAGTTCAAAAAGCGAAGTTACTGAAAATACACAAAGCAATATCATAGAAAATAAATGGAAGCCTTTGCAAGGTGTTGGTAATTTACAGCCAACAACAATTAGTAGTGCTGCAGAAGGTAAGAACGTAGCTTCAGCGCCAGAGCCCAAACCGGCAGGTTTAAGAATCGAAATAAAAGCTAAAAATAAAGTGAGGCCTGGGTCTCTGTTTGATGAAGTTAGAAAAACAGCACGATTAAATCGAAGGCCAAGGAACCAAGAAAGTTCCAGTGAGGAAGAATCTCCGAGTAGAGACGACAACAGCCCGTCCAGGAGCCTCAGCCGGTCCCGAAGTAAATCTGAATCAAAATCCAGACACAGAACAAGGTCCGTGTCTTACAGTCACTCAAGAAGTCGATCCCGAAGTTCTACATACTCGTATAGGTAAGAAGCTTGTGCTGTTCCCACAACCTACCATCTGAACTGGACAGTATTTTTAAGGCATGTTTTTCTTCATAAACAGCACATTTAGCAAGTATAGAATAAATACTTAAAAGATAAAGCTTTATACTGCTTTTGCTTCCTCTTTTCTGCTGCTCTTCTCTTCTGTTATAGTTGTTCTGTGCTTTTCAAAGTTGTTCATTGCTTGTAGGTCAAGAAGCTATACAAGAAGCCGAAGCAGAGGATGGTATAGTAGAGACCGGTCGAGAAGTCGAAGCAGTTCTTACCACAGTTACAAGAGTCGTAGGTAAGCGTCTCCAACTGGAGATACTGGTGGGGTGCATCACAAAACCAGTAAATCAGGCGCAGCAGTCCGGTGCTTGCAGTAGGGATGAGGAATTTCTGAGTCCTCTCCTCTCCTTCCCCCTCTCCCTCGTCTCTTTTCAGGGCTTGTTTCTGACTAACTTTAAAATCTCTCTGTATTTTTGGTTTTGGCAGTCGAACCTATAGTAGAAGTAGATCCAGAAGTAGTTCTTACGGTCATCACAGTCGATCCAGGTATGGATTATAGTTTTATGCAAACTCTGCAATAAATGTACTTCCTCTAAAAATATATTACCATAAGAATACCCCTTTATCTACGGCACTTAAAAATACTGCATTGTGATAGCAGCTTGAATCAGTAGAAGGGACCTCTGGAGATCATCCAGTCCAACTCCCCTGCCAAAGCAGGATTGCCCAGAGCACATCACCCAGGACCTGCATCCAGGCAGGGCTTGAAGGTCTCCAGAGAAGGGGACTCCACACCCTCCCTGGGCAGCCTCTGCCAGGGCTCTGCCACCCTCACCCCAAAGAGGTTTTTCCTCATCTTTGAATGGAACTTCCTACGGTCCTGTTTGTGCCCGTTGCCTCTCATCCTATCACTGAAGAGTGTGGCTCCATCCTCCTTTCAAAGCAAAATCAACATAAGACACTTTCAAAAGCTGAAAATCAGCAAATTGTCCTGGCATTACAGTTATAGGTGATGATATGAGATGAGTAATAGCAAACACGCTTCCCTTTGTTATTAACTTAAACTGGAGTTATAAATGGAATCATTTTGCTGCTTGTTGTCAGAAGTATTACCAAACAAGATTTTTACTGCATCTATAATTTGTGGAGAAAATACAGAACTTTTAAAACGCTGACTAAGTCTGTTCTAGGTGAATAAAGCTGAGATTTTGAAGACACTTGCTCTTGCATTTAAACTTTTCATAAAATGTAGAAGGAATTCTGTTCACCACATCCTTCAAAAGTAATTCCTGTGTGGTCACCTCTCCCTCTACATCAACGCCCTTAAACCGTACCTGTAAAATAACTAGCACTTCAGACAAGAAATTGTAGATTTACAATGACTATTTTTTTATCCCTTTAAAGTAGGTCATACACGTACGATAGTTACTACAGCAGAAGTCGAAGTCGAAGTAAAAGGAGCGACAGCTATCGGAGGTCCAGAAGTTACGACAGGAGATCCAGGTATGGCTTTGCTACCCTGGCTCTCACGCTGTATTGATGCAAAAGAGGTTGATAAATACTTATTTCAGATGCATGTGAAGGGTAATTACTTGGGTTCCGCCCCCAGACATAAAATGTATGTTGTTACCAAATGTACTAATTAAAACCAACTAGAATCAGAGCAAGTGTGTAAGGAAATCGGAATTTCTGACATACTAGACTTGAGGATGGGGGGGGAAAAAGCCTCGTTTCCCTGGAAAACTCTCCTGAAAAATCCTATAAAAATTTGAGAAGGCTCCAGTTGATTGTACGTGTGCATTCATAGAATCATAGCATCACACAATGGTCCAGGCCAGAAGAGACCTCCAAAGGTCATCTAGTCCGACACCCCCACAGTCAGCAGGGACACCCCCAACTAGACCAGGTTGCCCAGGTCCTCCTTGACCTTCCCCTTGAATATCTCAGGGAAGGGGCCTCAACCACCTCCCTGGGCAACCTGTTCCCGTGTTCCACCACCCTCAGGGTGAAGCACCTATTCCTAACATCCAATCTTCTGACAGCGCTAGGTTTTCAAAATATTAAACTGCCAAACATGCATAATTTTAAATGTTTCTTAAAAACTGCAAGGAGCTAGCTCTTAAGATTTAAACCCAGTGTCCTGTTAGGGGTTAAAAGCTACCTCTTTCTATGGAAAGAGTTGTGTTGGCTGGTAAGTTCTTTTTGGCTAGACTGGAAAAGTGGATTTAAGAATTGCTATCAATTTTTAACTTCCTCTGGTATGTTTGGAAAGAAGAGTTTACTTGCAAATCCAGTGGCCTTCTGATGAATTTTGGATAATTTTCTTTTCTCCTCAGGCCAGGGGAATTGTAGAGGTGTAAGGGAGCGCGTTTCACAAAGCTCAGAAGTGGAACAAGATGAAGATGTAGATACCAGGTTTTTTGAACATCAGTGGTGATTTGTTTTGTACTTTTTGAACTGTCCCATCGTAGCCAGTGGCAAATCAGGCAGATTTTTATAGACTACAGTAAACTTTGTACAGCTTTGTACCCACTCTTGGTGGACTCGTGCATTTCCCCACCTAGTTCTGACAGTAAGACAACTTTAATCTTATGTTTGAGAGGAAATGAATGAGATTTAACCAAGAGTGTGGAAAGATTGGTTTAAGATGTTGGGGCTCTTCAGAGAAACAATGTTGGATTAGGATATGCTCATCTTTCCTTTTGAAAGCTTTCCTTCCAGGCACGAGGCTATAAAATCTCTACTGAAAGTTTATTCTGTGTGATTTGAATATGTCCTGTGCCTTGTCTGAAATGGTCTGGGCTCTGTCCTGATGTTTGGCCAGTCCCAAGGTGCCGAGTTTAGGATTCTTCTGGAGAAGCCAAAACATTTCAATCTACACCTTCCACTCTGCGGACGCTCACACACTCCCGGTGTCATTGTGGGGCCTCTTAAAAGCTTAAAAAACCCCCCAAAAATCTGCCATGTACAGAGCAAGGATTTGTGAAGTGATCTCAGTTGAGAAATACATTGCAATATACGCCCATGTTTGTTAGAACATACTTCTCAGTCACCTATTAGAATTTAGGAAACAAGCCATTTTGGGTGATTTCCAGCTGTATTGGAGAACGTTGGAAATGTTGTAGTTACAGAGTTTTGACTGGAGTCACACAGGGATTTCATCGTGTCAAGTTAATGATTGTTTTGAGTGTCCCTTAACACTCCAGGTACGTGAAATAGGATTCTGTGAAAGGCTTGTGTGTTTCCTTCTTCTCTCGTGTTTTGACAGCTTGTTTTTCTTCACGTGATGCGATTTCGAA
This sequence comes from Nycticryphes semicollaris, assembly GCA_013400055.1. NCBI lineage: Eukaryota > Metazoa > Chordata > Aves > Charadriiformes > Rostratulidae > Nycticryphes > Nycticryphes semicollaris. Next base: position 1,597,624 of record VXBJ01000248.1, read on the forward strand.
TTGGAAGTTCATAACACAATTTTGCAGCATTTTCCATCTTCTCTTTGCAGATCCTACGGCTCCGACAGTGAAAGCGATCGCAGTTACTCCAACAATCGAAGTCCCAGTGAAAGCAGCAGATACAGCTGAAAACGTTGCTTTGACGACGGGAACTGTATTTAATAGTTTCTTTTTCAGTGTTATGTTAAAAAAAAAACAAACCCCAGCTGTTCTGACAGCGCCACGAGTGAAAGTTGAAGGGCCTTTACTGAGTTCAGCTGAAACGGCGGTGAACTCTCTTGACTGTGCTTAGGGAGAGAAGTACTGAGCTCAACTCAACTGATTCTTCTTTTTATTTTTAAGTCAAATGCTACTTTTACGAAAGAAGGGGGGGAAGGGGAGGAAAAAAAACCCAACCACCACCAGTTTTATTTCCTTGAGTCGGATTTTCCAAGCCATGGAAAGACACTGGGGTGGATTTGCCGCCGCTTTTCTGGCTGCAGCAACGGGTACAGTCTTCAAGGACAGTTCTAAACACCTCGGGGCTTTCTGCCTGTTACCATCAAATACCTGTGAGCAACTCTAAAAATCTGAAGAAAACTTCTTACCCAGGCTGCTGTTCATTAAAGCTGGGAGGTGGGTTCCGTGGTTGATGGTTGTTGCATCTTACAGAGCCTCAACACAACAGCTGGGTGATGATGAAAACAAAGACTGAAGCTCTGTCTTAATCCCTCCCGTCCAGGGATCCTGCCAGGACTCCCCTGAAAAGGGGGGAGATCATCCCGCCGTGGGAATTGTCAAACTGACCAGAAACGAGCAAAAGCACGAGGGATGAGTTTCGGTTTTAATATCCCACTTTTTTTTTTTAGGTTTAAAAGCAAACTTTGGGATAAGCAGCAACATTCTTAAGAGCCTAAAAAAGGTGGTGTTTGTAAAGGCTTCCTGAACTTCATTTCGGTGCGTAACACATCTCCAAGCTGACTCTCATCAGCTGCCCCCACATACCATGAGTTGGTCCAAAAACCTTCACGTGAGGAGAAGTTGGTTTTTTTTGTTGGGTTTGTTTTTTCTGTGGTTTTTTGAGAAAACAAACCGTTAACTGTTCCTTAATTAAAACGTCTGTAGATGCACCCCATGTGCCGCAGGGAATATCGGCCATTGATAGCACAGATGCCAAATTGTTAAAGTGATATAAAATACACTGTTTTGCCTGATAAAAAGTGTGGGGAGTATTTCAGAGGGAAGTTAAATACCAAAAATGACTCCGTGCTGCAGGTAGATGGTTCGCAAAATGAAAACCAACCTGTAGGTTTAAACTGAAGAGCAATGAGTAATTTTGGCAATATTCTGACTGAGTTGAATTACAGTGATTTGTAAAGTTTTTCAGTTGAGGGAGTTGTGTGCTGAGAAACAGGGTTTGTTTGGTTTTTAAGGGCGTGTTGTAACCCAAAAAGTGGGGGCTGTAGCGGGGGAAAAACCCGAGGAACGTTGCTTTATTAGAGCTGACAAATACTCTTGTATGATACTAGTTTTCATTACTGACTTTCTGTAATATCTCGAGACGCTTCCGTTTTCTCAGATCTTGAAATTGGTGATGATTATTATTATTATTATTAATTCTTTTCTAAAAAAAGACCATCTTGTTGGGACCCAGCAGCTTGGAAAATTAAAAGCGGTAATTTTTTTGCTTCGCCGTCTACTTTCGATTGAATTAAGCTCTTCAAAAATAGCTCCTCGCCACGTTTCTGAGCCACGAAAAGGAAGTTCAAAGCCAAGTTTGGAGGCTGTGACGATGCCCTTCCTTTTTTTGTGGCTGCAAACGACTGAACCCCCAAAAAAACAACCCCACCCCACGTTTGTACGCGGGTTCCTTCAAACTAAATTTGTTGTATTTTCACTTTCTGGAAGAACCCGGAATTCAGGACTCTCACCCTTCCTGCTGTTGTGTAGCTCAGTGAAAGTGTGTGCCCGTTGTCCTTTGGAATCAATATTTTGTAAGCTTCTTATACTTTTTAACGAGAAGTACGTTTTATTACTCGAGTAATTGCGCACTTACAGGCGCCTTTCTAACAGCAGCAGCCATTGCAGTGTCCTGGAGAAAAGATTTAATTGCTGACTCAAGGGGATGTTTGTTCCCATTTCATAGTTCTAAGTACAAAAGAAACTTGTTCCTTCCACACAGATAAATACGAAGGTCGGCACCTCTTAGAGGAAAAAAAATTGCTCCGTAACCGCTCTTTGTCGTATTTCAAACCTGAGCCCACTCTTTGGTTTTAAGGCCGGGGGAAAAGGTGAGAGAAATACGGTCCATCGCTTCACCCCAGTCCTCCAGGGTTGCTGCAGTGTCACCGCTGCCCAATTCCCTGCCTTGAACTCAACAGCTTTACGAAGAAACTCTGTCTGGTCCATGGCCGGGGAGGGGAGTATTTTTACTTCGGCGTTTCTGTGACGTTGCCCTTCGCAGAGACGGTGTCCCCCTGAGCTGGTTTTCTAATGTGGGTCTAAGGTTTTTGCAGTTTTTGTTACTCAAAAGTTAGTTGCCGTTTGTAAAAAAAATAAAACTTTTGTACGTACCTGCGAAGGCTTTTTCTCTCCCTCCGGAAAAAAACCCATCGCTGCTCCAGGGAAACGGGTGTTTAAAATTAATGATTAAAAAAAACCCAACAGTTTCTGTGTCCTCTTTCATCCCTTCCATAATTCCGTGCAAGTTGCCTTTCCTTTTCCTGACCCACAGAGAGAGTCATTCCTCAGCAAGACTCGGCCCTGGGTTTACACAAACAGTCGCTGGAGGAACAACTGAGGACCTGGACAGGCTGGAGAGTTGGGTGGGGAGAAATTTAATGAAATTTAACAAGGGCAAGTGGAGAGTCTGGCATCTGGGCAAGAACAACCCCAGGTACCAGTATAGGTTGGGAACTGAGCTGTTGGAGAGCAGTGTAGGGGAAAGGGAGCTGGGGGTCCTGGTGGGCAGCAGGATGCCCATGAGCCAGCTCTGTGCCCTGGTGGCCATGAAGGCCAATGGCATCCTGGGGTGTATTAGAAGAGGGGTGGTCAGTAGGTCCAGAGAGGTTCTCCTCTCCCTCTACTCTGCCCTGGTGAGACCCCATCTGGAATATTGTGTCCAGTTCTGGGCCCCTCAGTTCCAGAGGGACAGGGAACTGCTGGAGAGAGTCCAGGGCAGGGCTACAAAGATGCTGAAGGGAGTGGAGCATCTCCCAGAGGAGGAAAGGCTGAGGGAGCTGGGTCTCTTGAGCTTGGAGAAGAGGAGACTGAGGGGTGACCTCATGAATGTTTATGAATATGGAAAGGGTGAGTGTCAGGAGGATGGAGCCAGGTTCTTCTCAGTGACAGGCAATGACAGGACAAGGGGCAATGGGTGCAAGCTGGAACAGAGGAGGTTCCACTTAAATATGAGGAAAAACTTCTTCCCAGTGAGGGTGAGGGAACACTGGAAGGGGCTGCCCAGAGAGGTTGTGGAGTCTCCTTCTCTGAAGACATTGAAACCCCACCTGGACACGTTCCTGTGTGACCTGCTCTGGGTGTTCCTGCTTCGGCAGGGGATGGGACTGGATGGTCCCTTCCGTGATTCTGTGAAAGTTCCAAGTGATTTGAGGTCTTGCCGTTTCCTTGAGATGGCATAAAAGGCTTTGTGAGAAGGTAACACCGAACAGATCTACGTGGAAAGCTCCTGGAGCATCCAATTTTACCTACTTTGCCACATTTTCTGTCCCTGAACGCACAATTCCCGCATCTACGCAGCGTATTGGAAACATGGTGTTAGTGCGAGTCAGCAGATGTAGCGGCTCAGCAGACTAATCCTTTAGGCTGAGAGAGTGTCTGTTGCCTAAGAAAAACCTGGATTTCCTTGGAAAATACCGGCTCTGTCCTAAGGGAAAGGTTAATTGCCTGGGTCTGAGGTAAAAAGGACAAGTGGAAATGTTTCCTCCTTGTTTGGTTTAGTCTTTACTGTGATCCGGTGAAACTGGTGTTTCCCAAACCTTGCCTTGGGGGAAAGAGGCGCAAGGAAGAAATAGGGATGCTGGGTGATGTGAGCTATAGTGATAAAAGCTGTAAAAAATAAATATATATATTTTTTTT
>VXBJ01000249.1:0-184233 GCA_013400055.1 Nycticryphes semicollaris
GTCACCCTCACCCTAAAGTTTTTAAACTTTAAAAGTTAAAAAACACTTAAGTTTTTCTCATATTTGAATGGAACTTCCTATGTTCCAGCTTGTGCCTATTCCCCTTTGTCCTGTTACTGGGAGCCACTGAAAAGAGTCTGGTTCCACCTTCCTTCAACCCATCCTTCAGATACTTAGAATCATTAATGAGGTCTCCCCTCACCCTTCTCTTCTCCAGGCTAAAGAGTCCCAGCTCTCTCAGCCTTTCCTCATATGGGAGGTGCTCCGATCCCTCAATCATCTTTGTTGCCCTACGCTGGACTCTCGAGGGACTATCCCTGTCTGTCTTGAACTGGGGAGCTCAGAACTGGATGCAATATTCCAGTTGTGGCCTCACCAGTGCGGAGTAGAGTAGGAGAATGATCTCCCTCGACCTGCTGGCCACACTCTTCCCTATGCAATCCAGGATTCCGTTTGCTCTCTTGGTGTGTACCCTTTATGGGTAACTATAGAATCAGAACACGAATTGAAGCAGGTTTTTTGGGGTGCACAGTCTGACAGGACCATCTGCAGTGGGAGATGTCAGCCTCTCTGAGGCTGCAGATGCATTCTGCTCCAGTGCCACCTCCTGCCTTGGTGTCTTCTGCAGCACAGCTCAACGAGCAATAAGACTTGAGGAATGCATTAAGTCATGCAGCCAGAGGACTAAAGTAACACCTTGGTGTTTGGGAACAGTTACTGGCAACGTGGAGGTTTGTGTAAATGATTTGAGGGTGATGGTGGGGAAGATTAGTTAAAATGAAAACACAGAAGGTTGGGTTCAGAGTGGCATGAAAAAGCAAGTGTCTTAGCACTTCCCTTCTATCCTTCCCTGCATCCCTCCCTCCTCCCCCTTGCCCTCTTCCATACAAACCTTTAAAAGAAAAAAAACAAACCCCACATTCCAATATCCACTTTAGACATTTTTAATAAAAAGAATCACTAAAATGAAGGCAATAAAAGCCACCAAGACTTTCCCTCCTCAGTCTCTTCCATAGTGACCCCGCAGTCAGTGCATGTGTGAGGAGACAGAAGACTCATGAGAAGACTCATGCCTGCATTCCTTCATGGCTTAGGACAACCTGTACCATCTTCTGCCCTTTCCAGGAAGATATCCAGAATATGCTTTTTAACCTGGAAAGGGGAAGAGTGGGACTGCAAATCCTGGATAGTCAAATCTCTTCGGTTTCGCTGAACTTCTCAGATTTCATAAATGAAAATGCCGTGTGCATTTCAGTGTTTTAGCTATAATTGTGAAAGAAATGCTCCTTCCTGACCTTCCAAAAAAATTGTGCTTCAAAAATTTGGGAAGGTAAAATACCATTTAAGTGATGCTATTTTCCTTTTGGCTCTTTAGGGCAGTAAGTGAATTAATGTCTAAGATGCTTCCTTCTGTGGTTTTGGCAAAAACTGCTCTCAAACAAGTTAAGATGCAGACAAAGAAAAGTAGATGCTTAGGATGTCAGGGAACTCTTGAGGCAGTGATAGTGGCCTTCTCCCCCACCCTGTCTTTAATGAGTCTTTTACCCATCATTGTCTTATGAGAGTTCTCCACATCTGTCAATTTGAAGTGCAACTTGTTCATCCATCTGGCAGGTTTCTTTATTTTGTTTTTAAGAAAAACCATAATTTGTTTCTTTGGTGGGTGTTTTTTTTCCCCTCTTTTAAATTATTTCTGAGGTAAGGCCCCTAGAAACGTCAGAACAAAACTTACCTCTTCCTTTCCTCCTCCTTTCGGAAGCCAACCCCAGCACCTGGGTTCTCAGGGCTGTTGTATGAGGTTCACTGGGAGACACTGATGGGCTGTAGTTAGACACTGGTAATGTACTTTCTGGAAGGAAAGAGAAAAATTTGTGTCTAAAATAGATGACCATGCTGTACTCATTAATTATTGATCTTACACTGGACCTCTTTCTTCTATTTCTAAATTGGAGGAAGAAGTAGAAATTTTCAAGGGAGGGGTAGCTGTTCTCCTGTGATTCCTGTTTAAAAGCCAATTAACGGCAGAGTTCCCAGTCTGATAACGTGGATGCAGGTGGCCCCGTACCTATATGTGCCAAGAGAAAAATGCAGTATAAAAACTGTCACCCGTTTCATACTGATACCAGTTCACTGTACATATGTAATATCCTCAGCCTCATGCGTAAGTTCGTTACTGTGGTTCCCTTCTAAAAGCACAGGATTTGGGAAATCTATAGTTATTTTTCCCAGAGCAAGTGGATCACGGCCAACTGGCCTGTTACTGATTTTTACACCTTTGCACCCTGGCCAACACAGGCAGGTTTGCAGGCTGTTAGCAATATATAGCTGTTACTGTAAAGAATACAGGAGGAGCGCTCCAGAGTGATGTAATCCTTAAAATTTGTATTCCCTGATGCAAATAGGTGGGTCTATTTTCCTACAACACAAGGTCGGGAGGTGAAGAAGTGGAAGACTGTTGTTTGCCATGGGGAGACAAGCCCAGGTTGGCTGCCCTCTGCTGGGGCCCTCCAAGAACTGGCTGCCCAATTAGGGGGAAAGGGGATGAGTTGGTGAAAGTTCTTATTTTAATTGGTGTCAGTTTTCTGATGAAGTGGATTTGAGTCACAATGGCTCGATTTAAGTCAATAGAAGCATCTGAGAACCTTGCTGGTGCAGGTGTTTTATGCAATTTCATTGCTGAGGAGCACACCATTTATATACACGTGCTTCAGGAAAAGAGAGTTACTGAAGTATAAAGCCTATTTTGGTGCTAAATGCCTCCAGTTTAAGTTTGGTGATCAGAAGCCTGCCACTTTTATACTTAGCCTCAACTTTAAATTTCCTTACCAAAAGCAAGGGGGTTGGAAAGGAGAGGAATCAAACCTGCTGACCTTCTTAGCTCCTGGCAGGAAGCCACCAGGCACAAGCGCAATCCGCAGTGGAGCAGGAGGACAGAAGCTGCAGTGATTCCTAGTGTGGTAAATTCCTGCTATAGCTCAAGAAAGTGGCTTCGGTCTAACTTTAGACTTTACAAATGTTGGTGGGGAGTCTCTGTCAGGTAGGTGTCTTGCTGTTTTGAGTAAGTTTTGGTCTCGCGTCTCAACAGGAGCAATAGCTCCCAGACTTCTTCCTTGGTGGCTGGTGTTTTCTATTCAGTTTTATCATTTCTAACTAAAATTCTGTGATGTGCCCAAGATCATGTTGCACGATGTCACCTGTGAGATCCCTCGTTTCTGAAGCTAGCTGAGGACTGAATTGCAGAGCTGTGTCCCATGGAAATCCGAGTACCTAGGAATATCAAAACCAATTTTAAGCATGTGTAGCTATCACCACATCTTTGCAAAAGAAGGAAACGGGGGTTATTTAATTTCTTAAACTTGCACCTAGTATTACCTCAACCAGCCAGTTGGTTTTTTTTCATTAATTGTAACAGTATGTTCCTACTTTGTCATCTGTGGGCGTTGAACATTTGTAATTCATTTTCTAAGAAGGGTATGAGTGTCTGCATGCTATCTGCCTTCCAATTTACTGTTTTTAATAAATTCCTAAATGAGTTATTCTGGCTTGGATAGGTCTGGGAGACTGAACTTGCTGCACTGTTGGCTGGCTGAGCTTTTCTTTTGAAATACTAAGAATTATAAACAGGAAAAAAAAATTAAATTCCTCTTTTCATCTCTGAGTTGTTGTTTTCAAGTCTGCCAATTTTCAAAGCAGGCAACATGTTAAAAATGTGGGTGGAGAGGTGGACATGTTCAGTGGAGAAAAGGGAAGGACACCCAGGGTGGGGGAGAAACTCTCAACTGGGAAAGCTGAAATGTTGGGCGTGTGGTAGCGCAGCTTCAGGGATTTGTCATCAGTGTTAATATCCATTTGGATCTGAGGTCAGATCTCTTGTGTCGAAACTTTGTTTTGCAGTTTCCTGTCTGGTGTTTTGTTGGAGGGTTTGTTAATTCCTAACTTCAGGAGGTGGATTTTGTATTTCAGGCTTTCCTCTGATCTCAGAACCAGCAGCTGACCCTGTCTTAGTTCAGGTTGAAAAGTTGTCCTGTTCCAGACATAAAATGCTTTTTGTGCTGTTGTCTACTTTCTTTTATTGAATTAACCACTGTTGCTCTTGCAGTAGGCTTGGCCTACAGCAAATTAGGTTTTATATATAGGATGAAGAGGGTTAATTTTAAAAATACCCACGTCGGCACAGATGGATGCATCTGTTTGTTTTCCTTCTCTGTTTCCTTATCTCAGGAAGAAACCCCTTAAAATCATTTGGGAAAAAGCATGTATGCCCAGTCTGTGGAGAAGATGGGGGTTGCTACACTTACTTCAGAAAGTCATGTTTATGTAAACACTGTGAATTTCAGACAGAAGGAAATCACTGATTTCTTAGCTTTACTGGTTCTCTTGAATAGTGAAATCTTATTATCTTATACAAAAATCCACAAATGTGCCTGCTAAATTGGATTAGATTATTAGTTTAATGCACATTGTTCTGTTTTCTTCCTGCACCCTTGAAGAGTGTTTTAAAAGTGTGATTTGATTATCAAAATAAAACTTAGTATATTTTTTTGATTTCTTAAAAGAGCTTTAGATTCTAAAGTTATTTTTGATCTGGTTTATAAAAAGTTCCCTTTTCAAGTTGCCAAATGACAAATACGATTTTTAATAAGAACACTTTGATTTCCCTTAAATAATCTTTTCTGTCTCAGTACTTTCTAGGATTTATAGTTCTTGGATTTCTGTTAGAACAAGGACAGGGAAAAAATAAATCTCTCTTTAAAATGGACTATAAGTTGGCTTGATTTAGCCTGATTTTTTCTTTAACAAAGAAAAAATTTGTTTAAGCTCTACAGCAGATGAGATTTGCATCTTCAGTCTTGAATATTTATTTTCTCCAGATGGGAGAACAAACGCAAAGTTGAATAATACCTTGGATCCTAGAACATGGTTTGACTGACAGATCTGCTGCCACTGACTATCTTTGATGGAGAGATAACCTTGCTTCTGTCACTATATGGCAACAATCACAATGTATTTTTCACTACTAAAGCCCATAACATTAATGTAATCATTTACCAGGGGGCAGAACGGCTGGGGACTGACTGTGATATAACATAAAGACTTTGCAAAAATAGCATACTTGATGTCTCCTGAACACAAGTGCAATTGAAAAGGTGATTTTTTTTTTTTTTTAACTTCTTCTAAGTTAGGTTAGAAATATGGTGTTTAGTGAGGACTTTTTGCTGCTTTTTTTCGGACTCGGGGCTCATCTAAATTAATTTTCTTTGTGTTATTCAGGGTTTGTGCGTGCGGAAGACTGCAGTCTGTAAATGCAGTGCAGGGAGAGAGAATGTGAGGCCTACTTTCCATTGTGTCTCTGATGTGCCCGAGCTGTCATGATCCCAGAGCAGCTTGTGACACCTGCCTGGGTTGGGAAGATCCTTGCCACTGTAACATATGGATCCTCTGTTCTGCTTCTGAGAGTGTGGTGTTGTGAATGCAGGTGAAGGTGGCTGTTTGGGTTACTCTTGTCATTTGTACTGCTTGTCCGATGCCCAGGCTCCCTCTGCCCTGCTGGCTCCCGCTGCCACAGAAGGCAGCCCTGTGCCTTTCTTCTGGTAACCCACACTTTTGCGACCTCAGTAGTTTCAATTAATCCCTCCTTGACTCTTCATAAACAAAGACTTTAATACATGACTTGTTTTTGTTTTGCAGCTTTCCTGATTTCAGCAGCAACCTGAAGGGGTGCTGGTGCCCTGTACTCCAGGACTTGGTGCTCCGGTACGGGCTTTCCACCAACACACTGGGGAGAGTAAGTAATCTGCTTTGTGTTTGGGGAACCTCTGGGGTGGGGGCCCCTTTCTGCTCTTTTCTTGTCCCATGTCTCAAACAGTGAAGTCTCAGATCTCTCCCAGCACAGAGAACAGAGGTACCTGCATTTCCATGCAGTGTTTCTGTTGTTTATCATGATGTTTGATAATGAAGATGCTTCAGCTCTTCTAGTACTCCAGGCCTGTGTGAGAAAAGGTGGTGAGCAACAGAGGTGTTTCATCATAGCGCTGTGGGGTCAGTAATCCTGTCTGTTAATGCGGAAAGCTGCGCTGGATTTCAGTGTACTCTGCAGCAGAAGCGCAGTCTCCCGCGATGTGTTCTGTGTCGGTCTTGAAGTTGGAGGGAGACTCACAGCAGCAGCTGCCTTGTGGCACCAGCTGAGGCCATCTACGTGGTGGAGATATCTGGTGGCATGTTCCCCAGCAGCCTCTGGTGCTGTGGCTTTCCCTTCATTCTCATGCAACTTGACAGGCTGGAGACATACTTCTCAGTGCCTGGCAATCCATGGGGCTTCTCATCTTCAGAAATAAGATGCGTGAGAGGTCTGGCATTGTCTGCCCAAGCACAAAGAAAGGGCTGTTAGCTGGAAGACTTGGGCTGAGCACATCTGTAGGTTTGTCTGCACCATACAAGCAGTTGTACTGGCAGAGCATCATGGAGAAACTCCACCGTTTGCTGCCAGAGGGAGGAAATTTTTCCATCAGGATTGCTGTTCCACCTTTCTGAAACACAGCAGAGTACTCCTGGACTTTTTCTGATGTGTTCATTACAAAGGTGTTTTGTGCAGTCCTGACTGCTGGAGGTGAGCTGACAGAACCTGTGCATGCTTCAAGTTCTTGCTTTAGTTGTGGGGTGCACAACTGCAAACTATTATCCTGTAAGTTTGCTCTTTTGCTGGTTAATTAAAATAGGAGGAGGAGATAAATGCTAGTACCTAGCTGAGACATTGATTTAGAAAATGATCTTTCCTACTGCATGTTACTTTTCCCAAAGAATTTCTTATTTACAAATTCCTGAAGAATTTCAGAGATTTCATGGGTTTGGGTTCCCTTTTGCCCCTCCCTTAGACAAAGCTATACTCCGGTGAGGCGAGCTATTTCTTATTAAAGCAGCCTTTGCAAAGGGTGATGGGACTGCATTCGGGGCTAATCACATGTAGGTACACAGCTGTGTGAGATACAAGTGTTTTAGCCAGTGCTGTTTGACGGCTCTTAAGGGCTCGTTTAAGAGTTCAGGGTTAGTCCTTCAGAGTCTTTCAGCAAGCCTTGCAGAAATGGTTGGGTGTCATGCTCACAGTGGAGCTGGTGCTTACCACATTGTCCCTGAGATCACAGATAGTCTTTTCTGAACTCGAGTGGATGAACATTTATATGTTTAACATGTCTATGGAATACATCTTAAAGGTGGAAGTTCATCCCAAGAAAAAACTCCGTTGGATGCAGCAATAGCTCAGGTTGTCCTTCAGGCCACATCAACATCTTCCTTCGTGCCCCAGTGGGACCTCTGTTGCTAATAACAAGAGAGTTCCGTTTTCACAGCTGTACTGCTTGTTGCTTGGCAAACTTGGTTGCAGGACCTCCATGCTAGCTCCCCAGTAGTGTACTGCAAGCCCTCTGCTGTGGCTCAGCAGTGGCTATCAGGAAGTTCCCACTATGCTATTGTCACTTGGGACTGGAGAGAATAGCTGATTGTTTCCAGGAGATGATATTTACAAGATGGGGCTAATTCTCTGGTGCCTGATTTGGTTAATGATAGCAATAGGTTGTGAAGGAAACCCTGAGGGAACTTCTTAGGTTGCAGCAGGTGAATGGAATTGCCTGTGCTTCTGCTCCCAGTGTTGTCCTTCTTGATCATCACCTTTTGCCACTGGTAACAGCAGCAGAAGGTGTAGTAGGTGTGGTGTAGGCCACAGTTCATCTTTTTTTACTACCTTAGTATATCATACTTTTTGAAAAGAAATAAATTTCTTGCTGTATTGATAGCATTTGTCCTTACAAACCAAGGACACAGCTCTCGCCTCGGGTGGTGGAGAGGAGAGACCTGAAAAGAAATAATTGAGTCTCAGCTGGTTGGTTGTCTTGAGCTGGTAGTTTATTGTCCCCAGACTCATCCCATTTGTCAAACAATGGGAAATGGTACCATGAGGTAGAAATTAACAATGTTTCAGAAAATGTTAAATAAAACTGTTGTATGAGAGTTTCCTGTATCAAATGGCTCTGCCACAAAACCTGCCAAAATGGGATCCAAAGGAGAGCTTTATTTTGTATTCGCTGTTTGGCTATTACAGCTCTGTTGTCCATAGGAGTTCCTGAAGTTTATTTTTCCTTCATATCTCTGTGGGCTAAAAAACAAAATGAAAGAACCCCAGAGGGCTGAGTTGTTTTCTTGTACAAAATGTAAATTAGTTGCTTCCTACAAATAAGACTCTTGTCCTTCCTCCAGTTCAGCAGCAAAAGAAACGTGCTGCTTATGTTGATAGAGCACTAGGTCTTGTCCAGTTTAGGGCAAAATAATACACTCGGCCACGTGCTCGGTAACTGCATGTAGAAAAAGGGGCTTTTTAAGGAAAGAAAAAAAGAGAGTAGAAATTAAAATCCTGATTCATGCCTTAGAAATAATTCACGTCCTTTCACTCACTCCTGGTTTCGACTGCTTCAGAGAATTAAGAGGGCCAAGAAGTTGTACAGAAAGCAGAATGAAAAATCTGTTCAGAAAGTTTCTTCCAAACCCTATGAGATGAAAGACATGTTATCCTTTGAAACTCGATACCTCAAAGCTTAGGTGGGTTTCTTTTGGTTGGTTTGTTGGGTTTTTTAAATTATTTTTAAAAAAACCTTTGTCCTCTGGATATGCTTGTTATTCACTAACAGTGCAGTTTTATAACCTTGCCAGATTTTTGTCCAGAGGTAGTTGTCAGATTCTATTTAACCTCTTTGTGAATTCCACAAAAAAACCAATAATTGTCAATGCTTATTTTTAAATTAAAAAAAAAATCACATCAAGAAAAGCATCTCCTGTTCAGATGCTTACCTTCATCTTATTGCACAATTCATTACTTTTGAGATTATTTTGTTAGATGATTTTATACCTTTTTGGAAGGCTGTTCTTGGACACCTTTCTCTGATACGAGATATGTGCTAATTTACAGCCTAAATTTAGCAATGAGTGCTTGATGTGCACTTGTTTCTTGTGCCAGCATTGCACTTTAAACTTTTTGTAGCTTCTCTCGGCCTTCATTTTCCTGTAAACCAAACCCTTAATATCCTTGTACAATTGAGAAATCTGGTACCTTGATTATCTTCCAGTTTCCTGTGTTTTCCATTAATCCCTGGTGTGCGAGGGACCAGGTGCTACAGGGCTGTTTCAGATGAGGTCTGGTCATTACCTCGCGCGATGGTGTCAGTGTTTTCCCAGCTCCCTCCCAGCAGGAAGGGCTGTAACCAAAGAAGGTATTTGCCTTTCCCAGAAGGTTTTTTTGCATTCCCTGGAAGTTCAGAGCAGCTCGGTGTCCTGCTGGTGCAGCTGGGTCTCTTTCTCCCATCACTTCCACACATCATGGCCTGACAGTGACAGCAAAATTTTCCTTTAGGGATTCCCTGGATGCATGACCTTGTGCTCTGTGTAACTTCATGACATTTCTGTGATGCTCCTCCTCTACATCCAGTTTCCTTTTGGCAATTCCATCTTTCTCCTTGCAGCAGAGTATCCAAATCTTGTGTCACCAGAAGATTTCACGAACACCTTTTGTGACAAGATCATAATGACGTTAATTGCAATTTCATTTTATCATCCAATATTTTCTACTCTTCTGGCTGATTTTAGTTTTCCTTTCTGCTCTTGCTGTGTCAAAAGGAAAAGTTCCCAGTTTGCTTCCACCTAACCATTTATTTGGACCTTTCTTTGTGTTCCCTCTTGTTAGCTCCTCTGAGGTAAACATTTTGTGTGTCCCTCAGTGCATCAAAGCTCCTATATAGGAGCTTTGATAATTGTCCGTTCCCTTAGTCTTCCCAGTTTTATGTTCTCTGAAAAATGCTTGAAGGTGCTTGGGCTTGTCTGGGCTGCTGAAGTTGGTGTAATGTTTCTGAGATCAAAATCAAGCAGGGAGGAAGCCTGCTTGTGTTAGTGTCCTCCAGCCCTCCATTGTCACAGGTACAATAACATTTTCATAGAATCACAGAATGGTTAGAGTTGGAAGGGACCTTAAAGTTCATTGAATTCCAACCCCCCTGCCATGGGCCGGGACACCTTCCACCAAACCAGGTTGCTCAAAGCCCCATCCAGCCCTGGCCTTGAATACCTCCAGGGATGGGGCATCCATAATTTCTCCGGGCAACCTGTTCCAGTGCCTCACTTTTGTTGAAGTAACAGTTTGCTTCAGTGTCCTTCCTCTGCTGTGAACTGTAAATTGGATTTTAGCTGGTTCTCCAATGGTCAGGAAGCAGTTACACAAATATAAATACACATAAAGCTTCATATATTTATATATAAAACCTATGTCTGTTTATATAATAAATAGATATTTATATAACTTTTAATACATGAGAGGGTAAACTTTGTTAGAAGAATCTCTACCTTCAAGGTTCAAAGTACAACCCACGCTACATTTGTTGCTGCGTTTGCTACCACCAGGTCCCCGGGGACCGGCAGCGACAGCAGCTAATGCTGTGACTGTTGCATTGCAGACTGGGGTTAGAACGAGCTCGGGTTAAATAAAAATAGGAAACTCTGATGGCAAGAGGAATGAGTAATAAGGCATGAACAGAATTGTTGTGATTTTGTTTTGGTATTTTTGCTTTCAAGATAGAAAGAGTGGAGGCTGCTTGGGTGATAAGGAGAGTCACAGAAGGTATCTGCTGGTGGTGGAACAACTCTTTCCAGAAGGAACTGTTAACAGAAATATCAGTGCAGGGTTGATTTTGGGTTTTTTTTTAAATTGCTTTACATTTCTCCTTTTCTGTCCTCACCCCCTGGAAACCAGCTGAACTCGGCTTTATCTTATGCTCAGCTTGTCTTTTGAGGGCTTTCTGGTAACCATGGGAGTCAGAAACAGCCTTGGCTTGAAATCCCAGTCTTCTGGCAGTAGGTGGGTTCTGCTGTGCCCACTGCTCCCAGGGAAAGGTAGAACACAGGGAGTTTGGAATGCAAATGGGCAAGATGGGTAAACTGGGTATTTTTGTCTTGAGTAATAAAATTAGGCCATTCTCTTTATTACATTTCAGTATTTAACAGAGGTGGCGGTTTTGGTTTTGTTTTTCTCTGAACAATTGTCAGGCATTTTTGGTTTAGCAGGTACATCAGTTTAGAGAGAAAAGCTGTAGCTCATCCTGTTGGTTAATTGAGAGCTGGCAAACACAGAAACTATGACATTTTTCTATAGTTTCTGGTTCTGCTTTGTCTCAGCATTAAAGTTTTTGCATCCATTCTTGGAAGGACAGCAGCAACGCTGTGTTCATTCCTGCAAGACACAGGGTGGGGAAAAGTGTGGTCACTAGTGATGAAATGCTGTAACAGGAAACCCAGCGGTGCATGAAAAAGCTTCCCACAGAAAACAAAAGCACAGGGGCATCTCTAACCTCAGAAGAAACAAGCACCTTCTCGTTCTGAATTACTGCTGTTACCTGACAGACAGATTTGAAAAATACTTTTCACTGATCTCGGTGTAAATAAAATTCAGAATGCATCATTGCAACCCTAAGTACCGCCCTCTTGGTTTTGGCTTTATGGGAAGATCTGCGTTACCTGGCGATGATTGCTTTGATTGTGCAGTGCCTTTGCGCTCCAGCACAGTTCCATGGCTTGCCTTCTGGCACACAGCCTGACCTCACTGCAGCCCCAGAGGCTCAAATCACAGCCATAGTGGTCCTGTCAGCCTTAAATTACATATTTTTTTTTTTTTTTGCATGTACAACTTTACTTCTAACTGAACAATTACACCACCCCTCACCCCCCACCTCACCTCCCCCAAAGAGCAAGTAAAATTGAGATTGTTAGCTGATATCAATCCAGATAGCTGCCCTGGAGTGAATGAAGGTATCTTGATTTATAACCCACTGTCAGTATTATCGACTGTTTTTCTCTGTGTTAAAATATATATGGACTTGTATGAGCTGAATGCTTTCTTTTGCTGTTTGGTTGAACAAAATCTGCATTTAGATAACGTAATATAGAATAAGTGAAAAGAGCTGGTGTCTTTCACTGAGAAAGTGTGTATCATCTGTGCAGGGGATTAGGGTCAGGGGACCATGAATGACTTGAATTCAGCTCGCTCTACAGGATCTGGCTGCAGAAGTACTGAGACGCTAAATTTCAGCAAACATAGTTTTGATGAGATGGGGAACTCTATGACAAAGCCTCAAATATGAATTAGGGATACCATAGGAATTTTGTCCAAGTGACTAACACTGATGATATCCCCCCCAGAACAGAGAGAGAAATCATAATATCCATCCCCACATAGTGTATGGGAAGGTCAACTAAGCAGGCAGGTGAGACAGTACCTGGAAAAGATGACCAAGAATGAGACAAACCATTATGAAGGACTTCTCAGAAATGGAGAAGAGGGAAAGCATTCAAGTAAGAACTTACTAGGGGGGGAGTTAGAAGCACGAAGGCAGCCAAAAAGTATTGAGGACAGTAAATTGCAATTAAGAATGATTACAAGAAACCAGGGTTTGAGTAGTATGAATTTGTTGGAAGCAGAAATGATGGAGGCACCAGGGGTTTTGAGCAGGACAGGACTTCAGGGGGCTCTGAGCCTGTCTGGCATCTAGACCACGCTGCATGCCAGGCAGGTCCAAGTGTGGTAAACCCATGGTGAGTGCACCACAGGCAGGACATCCCCTTGGCTGCATGGTTGTGGTTGTCATTCCAGCTCCTTGAAAGCTTTTATCCTTGGCCATTGAGTGGGGATGATGGAGAGCGAGCCCTTCCGTAAGCAGGACAGCTTCCTGCCTCTCAGCAAAGGCGGGTGGTGGGAAGGTGTTACCTCCTGGATGTGAGCACTCCCAGACAAAACTGGAAAGTGGATAGGTCTCTTGGGTAACAGAAAGCTTAAAAAAGAAAAAAAAAATCCCTAAAATGACAATAACTTTTTTTTTTAAAAGGTGGTAGTTTTTAGATAAAGAATAATGGATATGAATCATTAATGATCTCAGAAAAAGGCCACACTCGCAATGATAGACGATACTTGGCTGTTGGACAACATTGTGCTCCCTCCAGTAGGCAGTTTGGTGTGAGAGATCTGCGTCCGATAGCTGTTCCCAGCACAGAAAATAAATGTTGCTGTCTCTGTGTGTGCCTCCACAAATCGGCAGCACAATTTTCCTAATGGCTCGGCTCTGTGTTTTCCTTGCTTGTTTAAATGGTGTTTCTCTAATGATGTCCTGCAGGTGATGCTCTGAGTGGCTGCTCTGAGTGCAGGCAAAATGAGCGGCTGCTGGCTGTGGAAAGCGTATTTGCATTGGATGTGCAAATATGTACGGAGGCATACAAAATTTAGGCGTACCATAGGATCACAGAAACGTATTTTCTTATCTCAAAATAAGCCATCCACCGGCCTTACAGGCAGATTTTTTATTTATTTATATATTTTTAAAATTTCTTTTGTAAATTGGCCACTTCCAGCGCCTGAACCCTTTGCTACAGTGGGCCTATTTTGTATAGGACCTGTGGCCGCTGTGTGTTTTTAAAACAATGCAAGGCTTTCCTTTTACCCATTCCCCAGCAGGGCTATTTCCTGGTATTCAAACCAAGACTTTAAAGGTGGGATTGTGTTGCTTGTCAGAATATCACCCGTAGAGCACCGGAATGTAATTTCTTGACTAGGGGTCCCTTGAGACACTAAATGCAATAGCCCTTTTTTTTCTTTCCACGCTGTGTGTCGATTTTCCTCACGAGCGATGGATGATGTAGTCGGTCACACTTGGATGACTTTTTGTAGATAATTTGCAGTCATCTCTTTTTTTTTTATTATTCTTTTTTTCGTGGGCATGTGAGGGTAGGTCTGCTGACAAGCTATTGTACAAGCTTATAGCAGCCAGTAAGAATGTACTTAGAACTGTGTTTGAACACACACCTATTGATAGCAAATGCTGCTTGTAGAGAACCAGGGGAGGTCAAGGAGTCAGCGGCCATTTAATGCCCTCATGAGCAGCAGCATGTATGAACAAATAAATTTGGGTGAAACCCAAAAAAGATTTAATGTTAATTAAAAGTATGGAGGCTGGACTAAGAGCTGTTTATCTTCAAACAATAATGGAATTAGTTCAAGCAAACATGATCCTGTGTGTCTGCTGCATGGACACAGCTCTTGGTCTGACTCTTGCATTTAAAAAAAAACCAAACCCAAAAAAGGCACCAGAATTTAGTTTTTCTTTTTTTTTTTTTTTTTTCAGTAGTGTCAAAGGATTAATACTAGTAAACCAAAACTCTTATGTAGCAGTTACAAAAATGAAGGCATGTAAAAGAGCCACAACAAAAGAAGCTCGGTAAAGAAAATGGCTTAGGAAGATGACAGCCTCAGCTGAAAGTCATGGTAGACCTCTTTCCAAGATGATTTATACCCTCATTATGTGTGATGATGAGTAGCTGGTAGGTCTAGTACCACAGCTCCTGGAAAGGACCTGGGGCGAGGTGAAGTGGGTAGTGCTTCTAGGTGTTCCCCTGGGGCACAGGTATGCAGTGATAGTGCTCAGGTTTTCTTTCCATGGCTGTCTGTAATTGCTTGCAGCATGGGGCTGGTCACCTGAAACAAATCAGGGAAGGTCATCAAGAAAGGTCAAAAAGTAAATCTTCAGGCAGAACCAAATCAAAACATTTATTGAAGGAAAACCATAAGGCTATATGTGTGTGTGTGTGTGTATATAGGTTTTAATTTAACTATAAAGATGTAAAAATTGCTATAAAACATTTTAAAGCAATTTTGCAGTAGAATAATAAAGAAAATCCTAGAAAGCTGCTATGGACTACATTTGTTACAAAACAAATGTGAGTGAGCTGGTTAAAAACTAATACTAAGAAGATCTGATCTGGTATATTAGATACATTCAGGTTTAATTTAGATTTATGCGCAGTTGTAGATATCTAAGCCCTGTACACTTAAAACCAAACAAGTTCCTGCACAACCTGCTCTAGGAAGACCTGTTTTGGCAGGGGGGTTGGACTAGATGATCTCCGGAGGTCCCTTCCAACTCCATATCATTCTGTGAGTCTCTGAAACCCCAAACCTGTATGTACATTGTACGTGGGCCTTTTAGAAGGACTATTTGAGACCTCCTTCTATTTTGTTTACTATTCTCATAGATGTATATGGAAAATAAGTGCTAGTTTTCTGATACTTTAGCTATGGTATTTAGATACCAACAAGGTCACCCACATTTCTGTGGGAGTTCCCTGTGTTTGCCAAAGCTCAGGAGTCTCTCCTAGATTCACCTGGGTGAGTGGATGTGTTTAAAAGGGAGGTGGCTGGAGATATTGCCGTCACAACTCAAAGATGGTTCTTGACAAGAAGGAAAAAACCAAACCCAAGCAGTGTCTCCATTTGTCTTGGTTTGAGTATGTCCCTGATGGTACGTACAGTCCAGTATCACTGTTGTTTTGCAGAGCAGTTTAATTTCACCTACTGTGTGGCTTTGCTTCTAAATTGACTTTTGATAGTTGGCTTTAATCTAGGTTGTAAATCTTTGCAGTTCCTGTTTTACACAGTAACTGATGAAACCTTTGCTCTAATGAGAATATATCTTTATGTTCCCTTTTACACTGAGATTTATGGTGTTTTAAAAAGTGATATGTAAAATGGTCGTACCTTTGGGTCATTGTCTGGCCTCTCCTAAGAGTGGTTTATTCCCACAGTGGGCACACTTCTTTAGGAAAACTGTTCTGTAGTTTAACTGTTGGAGAGCATAATTGTGGGGTTTGAGATTTTTTAATTTATATCTGTTACGGTTTTTTTATTCTGGTATGGTGCAGAAGCCCCCTTCCAATGCTGTGCTGCAAGGCAAGGGAAGAAATACTATGTCTCAAGTGCAGACATTTGATGTAATTTAGTGAGTGTTAGCGCTTTTAGAAATGTGTGCGCCTTCTAGAAAGACAAAAATGCATTTATGAAACATGAGTACTCTTGCTGCTCCGTACATACCAGTCAAGCTCTTTGACAAGCTAAGGAAAAGAACTGTAAATACTGTCATCTGGTTACAATTTTAGTTTCCCCTCAGTAATTTTGTTTTTGAATCCTTGCACAGCTAAGGACTGTTCTGTTGTATCCTGCTCTGAATTAGGAACTTGGTGTGTAGGTATATGAGGGGAGTATATGAATTTAGAGGCTTAATTTTTTTCTACTAACAAATATGTTGGACTTGGTTTGTTGTTTTGGTTTGTGGGTTTTGAGTTTGGGGTTTTTTTTGTTTTTTTTTTTAAACCTGTTCCTGTAGATCAGGAAATGGGAAGGAGCCATCTGCAACTTCTTTTCCTTCCAAACATTATAATTTGTTGAGTTAGTAGGGCACTGTAGAAGTTTGAAAAGGTCTGTTTGGCCCATAGTAAGCTGTTGTCTCATATTGCCCTCCAAAAGAAATGCAGGGGTTTTGATTAATGTTAGTTTTACTATTTACTACTCACTTTTCGTCTTAACAGCCAGAATTTCCCTTTTTGTTGCAAGAGAGTGTTGTCTCATTGACTCTCTGAACTTTCTGTATTGAGGAGAGTTGAGCAGGACACATGTTGTCAGTGCTGATTTGGGAAATATGGAGATCTTTACCCATTTTTTTTACACTGTCAGATAGGCAGCCATGGAGGTGTCTGTATTTCAGAAGTCATCCACAGAGGCTGTAGTGAAGTTACACGATTGCACTTTAAGTCATTTCGAGCATGGGCTGCCATCGTCCTGTTCTTTCCACTTGCCCTCTTCACTAGCTACCAGTATTAGTGCAACCACTCTGAGCCAGGTCAGGAGCCTAATTTTTACACTCAAAGGGTCGTCAAGCACTGCAGCAGGCTGCCCAGGAAGTGGTGTGGAATCGTCATCCCTGGAGGTATTTAAAAGACAGGCAGACATTGTTCTTAGCAATATGGTTTAGTGATGGTTTTTGTCATTTAGGTTGGTGGTTGGACTCAATGATCTGAAAGGTCCCTTCCAAACTAGACAATTCCATGGTTCTATGATTCTAATCCGGCTGAAAATACATCTTTATGTCATTTTCAGCTGTGTTGGCTCCCAGAGCAGCTCATTGGAGAATTGCACAGATACCAATATATAAAAGGCTTATCTAATTCAGGAGTAAGCTGCTGTTCTGCGGAATCGGGGAACTGACGTATCTGAAGATTTGTGGAAATCTCCCAGTTCTGGTGCAGTGCTATTTCATCAACGTCCTGGTATTTTTCCCTCTTTCCTGGATAGAACAAGCTTGTGCTTGTAGCTGAGACAATAAAAACCCTTAATGAATTAGGAAAAACACTCGCCAGGACTTGTTGCTGTTTTTGGTCTTTTCAGCAAGGGAGAGAACAAAATAAAAGGAAATAAATCTTTATAAATTGCATGGTTGACATGCAGGGCATATTGGAAGACATCTGGGAACATGAAGGCTATTCAGATAGACTAAGAAAAAGATAAAGCTGAAAATCAGCTGAAAGCTGTATTTTAGTACAAAATCTTATGCCGAAGAAAGAAACAGTGGGACTTCTTAGACTAAAAGATTTTATGCTAGTGATTTGACAGGTTCAGTAGCATTTCAATTCAGGTTTTTGGATTTGTGATTTGTTATTCCAAACTGACCGTAAGATGTGCCGTGCGTTTCTTGTTTGCTTGGGTTTTTGATCCTTCAAGAAAACTGATACACTAGGAAAGAGCCTGCATTCCTGGAAAGGCACTTTGGTTTTTGGGCACAGATTCAAATCAATGTTATGTAGCACGGATAAATTTTGCTTCTAGAGCAAACTGTTCATATACTTGTTGCTTAGTGGTCGCTTTACAAAATGTAAGATGACATTGCTATTAAATCTCACCTCCTGGTTAACTGTATTTTTAAAGCCAAAAAGCAAACTTTTTGTTGTGGTGTTTGTTGTTCTGTCTGTAACATGGGCTGAAAGAAGCTACTGTATGACCTGAGACTTCTTTGTGCCTTAAAATTTATGTAAGCTTATTAATGGAGGCCAACCACTAATAATAAATTGGTGCTGCACATATAGCGCAACAGTCCATCTCCTCTGACAACATGACTATGAATAATTTATAGGTGTAGTTATCCTGAAATTTGTAGGGGTCATTAGCATTTTAATGAAAAAGATACAGCTGTTGTACTAAATCTTCACTTTGGTTTTTTTTTGTGTGTGTTTTTTTTTTTCCCCTCCTTCTCCCCAGTTAAGCGTTTCGATCCATACTTTGAAGGCAGCTGACAGCGTGCGGTAATGTGCTGACTGGCACTATGGGCAGGAGGTACCCGGGGGCTCACTATCGGCCAAGCAGCTCATGTATGTATGCAATGGGTCTAATTTATTTGTCGCTTTATTACTTTTGAAGGCTGCTAAGTTTATAAATTTTGAAATAGTATTTATAAAGCATGATGACGTATTGTAATCGATGCCAGCTCTCCTGTGTGTGTTTACCCAAATGGTAGGTATATTGATTTATGGTTATACTGTGAAGGTGTTTTCTAGAACTTTAAAAAGTGGCTTGGTGTGTGAGTGGACCAGGTCTACTGCAGTGTGCTATGTTTTGTCTCCAACGTCATATATATTATAGGGTTCAAAAGTTTAGCTCCTCTTCACTCCCATCCCAAGTTTTTAGTAGCAGATACCTTCAGATTAGCAAACTATTTGAGGTTTATCCTAAAATGTCACTGTACATTCTAGCTTTAATTACTTATGCCTCCAACTAACAGCTCCAGCCCTAGATTATTTATAAGCTTGTGTTCAACACCGTTCATGTTGGTTTTCTCGTCTGAATTGTATCCTGTTGGATTATATTACATTATCTCTTACTGAAGGTTTTCCTCTCTAAAAGAGCAAATAAAAGTCCTAAAATTTATCACCTACACCTTCCACTGAGTAAGCAGACACCTCTCATGCTAGTGCAGGTGGCAACCACCACACCACTGGTCCCACAATGTAGACTGTGTCAAATGAGCTGATGTGACCTTCCCTGGAGAGCTGCAGGGGGTAGCTCCCTGACTCTGGAAGGCTGCTGCCGATCCTGCTCCACCTTCTGTTTTATCCCTAAGACTGCTGAGGTGGAGCCTTGGTAGGTTAACTTTTGTATCTGCTCTTCTTTCTGCTGTAGCAGAACACCACGATCACACAACATGTGGCTTTTCCTGGCATCAAAGCCATCTTGAGAAGCTCTCACATCGGTACTATTCTTTCTGTTCCTTCAAAGACTTCTTCAAAAGCCTCCATCACTTCAGGCATTCAGCTCTACACACACTCGTGTTGGCTGATGCAAGGTCTGAACTGCAGTGAGAGCTTGCAGCTATGGCAGGAGAGGGACTTCCTAGGGTGACTTTACCTATCAGATATGAGGAACTGCACGGTGAGGTCCTGTATTTGGAACTTCGCGGGTTTTTTGCTAACCCCAAGGCTAAATCCTAGGAAGTAGTAAAGCATGTTTACTCTAGTAACCTAGACTAGTCATAGGTGTCATGAAGAGGTGTGTTAAAATGGTGCATTAGAGCCAATTTAGATACTACTTTTCCAAAGAGTTTGTCTTGGGTATTAATGTCAGGGATATTGTCTATACTAGAATGGAGGAAATAAACAGTTGTTAGAGTTTTGGCAGGTCTCTGGTGGTCAAATGCTGGAGTACAGAATTGGACTAGTCTGTTTAAATCACTTGGCATTAAATGTAGGCACTGGCCTTCAGACGTGTCCTCCTGGTGTACTGTGGGCATGATATCCACGGTTCACACCTAGGCTTTAAAGCTCAGAGCTTTAAAAATGGTCTAGTGTAGAGGTAGGTAACCAAATCTTTTCTATTCCTACTTAGAGACAGCAAGTAACGAGCGTTAAATTCTTACCAGGCGAGCCTGGGATGTTTTCCTGTTGTCTAGTTGAGCAGTTGCAGACAGTGAAGAAGTGGAATTGTTTGTCTGGGGAAGTGCAGGAATTCCCATCGTCTGCCCAGGCCGAACCTTGCATCAGAATCACTTGGTGCCAGAGCTCCCTCTCTTCGAGGACAGAGATGTCAAAATACCTACTTTATGATTGCTTTATGCATTCGTTGAGCCAAGTTTTCTCATTCCTTAACCTGCCAGGGTTTCTAAGTCAGGAAACTTGCTTTATTTTTTGGTTTGTTACTGTGTGATTTGTGCAACTTCCTGGTGCCAAACATAATAAGTGTGTTGGGCATCCAACAATAACGCTATTGAAATTGCCCGGTCTTTGGGAAACGTGGATCATAATGCAGTCTCTGATAGCAGATTAGATCTCATGGAAAGTGCTGGCGAAATACATCATTTGGCTTTTGTTTTCTTTGCATAAATAATGAGTAATTTCACCATCTCAGCTATTGTAGTTCACGTTCACAGTTGTTGCAATCTTCATGTTGTACCATGAAGGACTTGGTGCAGCATTAAGCCTCAGTTCCTGACTTTTATCTTCTCTCTGTACATGTACCTAAATGAAGTTTGTGAAGTGAAGAATTAGGTCTGCGTGGAGTGTGGCAGTGGTAGTGCTGCTCTGGTGGTGAGATAGTATTTCATCCATTTATGACAGTGTTTTGTTGAATGATTTCATAAACTTAATGAATGTAATAGTATGTGGTCTTACGAGAATAGCAAAATGTTTTGTATTCAAGGAAATACATAACTATTTAAATGGAAAACAGCTTATTTGAAGCTCAGTGCTAGGAAATGTATTTGAAATACAGGTGCTGAAGGTACAAGAAACAGCAAGGTGTTTAATATATAAAATTGAAAGCTGTGAATTTAACAGGTGCATGCTAGTTTAGACTTTTTGGAAGTGTAATTATAGAGCCATGATCTCCCTTGATTACTGACAATAACCACAGCAGTCTGGGGTGTATCCCTGGCTCTGTCTAGCACTGCTTGTCCCGACTTAACACTCCCTCGTGTGCTATTTTGTTGGGTTTTGGGGTTTTTGTGTGTGTGTGCTTTTCTTCTCAAAAATACAGATTAAGGATGTACAGTCCGCAGCTAGAGAAGCTAGTTTTTGCAATCAGATTTCTTTCATTAATTTCTCCTGATCTTTTGTTTATATTTTTGTGATATTTGCTCATAAACCTCATTTTTCTGCATCAGCTATCCTGCAAACGTGGTATTGTTTGTGTTGTTTAGGTAGCCTGAAATTTTCTTTCATATTAAAAAAAAGTTTTGTTTAGTGCACAGAGTATAAGTCTTTTGTATGTCTGGAAAAAAAGTTTTAATGAGTGTCCATGCAAATCCCAACACTGCTTAATAATTCCTTTATTTTAGTTAGCTGTGGTGTTTCGCACAATTTTGAAATCTGAGCAAAGCATTGCGGAGAAAATGGAATTGCTTCCACTGCCATTCTGCTTGTAATAAATGCTCAGGAAGGGTTTAAACAACAACAACAACAATAATAATAATAATGCACAATTTTTTGGCAGTGTTATTTTTGTTTTGTTTTGTTTTTTTAAAAACGCCTTTTTCAGGAGACATCGGAAGTGAGGAAATGCAGGAATTAGTGGGTGGTAATTTTCAGTGCTTGCTGACCTTTGGAGTGTGCCAGGGTGGAGGTGCACAGTCCCGTGGTGGCACGTCACCGTTCACCGGGAGGAAGGGACCCACTGGCGCCTGGAGCCCCATGACCAGCCCTCACCGCCCACAGGCGGCACCACGTCTCCCAGCCTTCAGTCACCCTCTTGATTTTTTAGCAGGCAGAGGTGGACTTTTATTTCTTTTTGAACTATTAGGCTTCTCTTATTTAAAAACAACTCAGGCTAGGGGCCGTATGAAATGTTTCATTGATATAATTCTACCAATTGGAGCTGACTGGAATTTTATTTCAGAAACTTCTGATGGAGGGTGATTTTTTTCTCCCTCCACGCCCCAAGCAAACCTTTTTGCGGAAACACTATTTTTGATGAAATGTTCCTAACTGAAGGATGAGGATGAAAGGAAATATCCCTTGTGGGAAGGCCCTCCCCTGGACTACGGAGGGGAGAGGTTTGAGTGTTGGTTCTTCCTGATCATCTCCTGTGCTAGAGCTGCTCTTATAAATAATTCAGTATACTTGAGGGCAGAGGGAACAGGGTTGATTTTATAAACTTGGTGTTTTATTTCCCACCAGGAACACTCAAATTCCTGCTCTGCCTTTGTCTCTTCAGCTTCCCAAGGAGCGCCCAGCTGCAACCTTCTTTGCACCGGGGCAGTCCCCCACTGCTGGTCTTTCAAGTTTCTTAGTGAAACTGCTGGAAAGTCTTAGCTTTATTGCAGTGAAATTAGGAAACAAATGAGACAATGGTGACATTGTAAGTGACAACAAACCCCTGAAAAAAAACCCCAAACTTCCTGTCTTTCGGCCAACTGGCAGTAAGTCCGTGGCTGTCATTAGCCCAAGATGAGTTGGTGTGAAAACATACTGTGGAGTGGCTCTGAGGGCTTGGTTTGGAGCTGCTTCCAGAGTAACAGTAAACTCATCCAAAAAGGCACCCTGACCTCTAAGGAGGAATGTATCCACTGTGGAACTCTTGGTAGAAGTGCCCCAGTAACATTCTACATCTGCAAAATCCTGCATCTCATAGAATCATAGAATGGTTAGAGTTGGAAGGGACCTTTAAGATCACCTAGTTCCAACCCTCCTGCTGTAGGCAGGGACACCTCCCACTAGAAAGTTGATCTCCTGACCTTTTCTTTCCAGAGAAAGACATTTTGGTATAAATGAGGCTTGAGCTCCAGCACTGCTCAGGTAGTGCTCAGAGGGGACGGTTTTCTGTAACGTTACTGAAAAGCTCCATGTAATCATTGTTCAACCGAGGAAAAGGTGGGAATACAGACGATTCATGGAGTGAAAACTGCAAAAGCACCCCAAGACACGTATGTTACTCTCCCTGTTAAAGCCTCTCTTGTTTAGTTTTCTACTTTCTCTGGGTATGTGTGGAGTATGGCTGGGTATGTGCCAGTGTGGAAACTGGCACAACAACTTTGAGGCCTCTTGGGCAATCCTGGTGAAGTCCCAAAACACATGCTGGTTTTCACAGATAGGAGCTGACTCGGAGCCTGCAGATAAAAAAACCCCCTCTTTAAGAACTGTGTATGACTCTGAATACGTATTGTCACTTACGGTTTTATTAGCATAGTTAAATAGTACCCTTCTCACAGCACCCTGACAGGTCCATTTCTTCACGGTGAAACCAGAGGAATAGGGCTTTGAAGCTGAAGGTTTCCCAGTAACTCTGCTTGGGATTGTGGGTGTTCGTGGAGAACCACCACGGTACTGGATTTGCATCGCTTGTTTGTCCCCTTTCACAGGAACGCTGGTTCCTTTGGTGTTAAAAGTGCCTTGTGAAGATCTGTGAGCTTGCAGATAAGAGAAAGGAGTAGAGGATTTTAGCTGGCATGTCAACAACTCAAGACTCCCTGTTGGAATCCAGGCCAGTAACAGTGCTGGCTTGTTCTTTTCCACTTGTTCAATGTCACCTACAGCCAAGTTTGCTGCTTGTTGAAACGGAGCCCACTTTTAGCCACACTTTAGTGTAATGTAATTGCCAGTAAGTGCAGTTGCTTTTTCGTTACGTTCTTCTCCACTTTATTATGGATTGATCTGTTTACTTTATAGGGACCATAAAGCAAATATGATATTTTGGTTATATTTATGAGTGTGTGGTTTTGTTTTATATATAGGCACTACGGGTAGAAGTTTCTCAGCGGAAACAACAGCTTTCTCAAGGATCTCTACTTGCTATAGCAGGCTGAGATTAAAGTTATTCCTGTATTGTAGTACTGTAATTGCATCAGGAGAGTTACTGTAGGGCATGGCCATTTTAGTCATCTCTTGACATTCTGTCAGCTTAAGCAGTACTGCAACACTTGGTTTATAAACTGCATGTTTTGAAGTATTTCTGATTGTTTTTTTCCCATTAAAGTTTGAAGACAATCCATAGCTTTGCAGGCAACTTTCAGCCTTGCTGAGATGTAGCTCTTTGTGTATTAAACCTTCTTTTACTTCGGCTTTAATGGAAAACCAGACTAGAAATGTGGAGACCTTTTCCGGTTTGATGCATCCTGTTCTCTGAAATACATCCCCTTGCATTACTGGGAGCAAGGGATGTGTGGGTACAACAGGAGAGTCCAACTTTAAGGCAGTTTTAGCAGATGTAGTTAAAAGAACGTATATAATAACCTTACCTAGGTGAGATACACAGTGTTTTTAATGTATGTGGAACAGAAGCAATCTTGTCAATGTGCAGAATCTTCATTTCCTCTTTTTGAGAGCTCTGATAGTCTCATTCTGCAAAACCTGGTGGTCAGTCTAATGCTGTCTGGGAATAAGACTTGGACTTACTTATTTTTGCTCGCAGACCTCAACTAACTGTTAGCAATTTGAAATCATTTGCAAACACTTAGGAATTAGTGAAGTTAGAGGTTTTCATTCTGTTTAGACTTTTGATATACATGTATATTTACTCTTTGTTTCTTTTCATATAGAGTTGCAGAGAGTCTACTGAAAGATTTTTCCCCCTTCATCTCTAGAGCCCAGTTTGACATTAAGTGCAATTTTATGGTAACCAGAAAACAATTTTGGTGTACCATGCTCATTCAAATGCTTTTTAAGATCTTAGCTGTGAAGCTAAATAATAGGTGGCTCAAAACTATTGCTACCACTCTGGGTAATTTGAGGGTAAAATCATTTCTGGATAACCTTGATGAGTGGTTTAATGTGTAACTAGCCATACCTTTATTGTGTGTATTTTAGAGGGCAGGTGAAGTTGTAGCAGATGAAATCATGATGCCAAGCGACCAGAAGTTTCAACAAATAAACTATATTAGTTTAAAAAGAGAAGCTGAGATGTGCTTATTCATGTGCATGCAGATAGTTGTTCTTGGAGAAGCAGGTGGTGCTCGGGAGTACGCAGTGTTGTTTCTAAGCTTTGCAGGAGCAGTTGAGTGTTTGCAAGCTGCAAATAGCAGGGCCACAGACAAGATGTGTGGGAGGTGGTTAATGATAATCATCAGTTTAATTTTTTTGTTTGGTTTTTTTTTTTTTTTATTTTCTGGTCCAGCACAGATGCTGTGCTGGAACTTAACTCATCCATTGCATCTGACAGGGGCCTAATTAACATTTTTGCCCCTTCTGTTAATAACGCTGTGACCTGTGCTCAATCTCTTTCCTGCTTTTACCACCTCTGTCTCCTGATCAAAGAGCTTGATATTTGGCTAGTGCCAATACCAGCAGCTGGAAAGCTGGTGCTGGACCCTGCAGGTTGCTTTAACCCTGTTCAGGAATCGATCATCTTTTGAACAGTTCTGCTTCCTCATTTAGGAGCTGTCAAATGCTCTGAGTTAAATTTACATGGGGCTGAAAAAGCCCTGAATCACTCTTAAGTCATTTTATGTGCCAAATCCATGGCAGCTTCTTTCTATTACTCCATTAAGCATATGGGTATGTCTATATGTAGCATATAAGTTGCCTGTCCTGCAAAGCATTTTGCTTGCCTTGTTTTTTGTTTGGTTTTTTTTGTTTGTTTGTTTTGTTTTGTTTTGTTTTTTTGAGACAGCTAATCCTAGATCCCTTTTTCATATGGCATCATCCTTTGGTTTAGGTTTGATTACTCATTGCTTACTTTCAGACTTGGTAAGAGTTATTTTTTGAATAGTACTTGAGGTTGAAGCTGCAAGATATGGGGGACCAAGTTCTTCTTGCTTCATTGGTCATCTCAGTTGCAGAAATTTAAGCTACATTTTCAGAGTCTGTGTCTCTATAAGAGACAATGAAGTTTATGCTTGTGCCCTATGTTAGCACGTGCATTTAAAGTACAGTTGTTTGTAATTAACAAATAAGTCTGAGGTGTGATCTTTATTGTAGAGATTCAATAATTTATACATATATCTTAAAAAAAACCCAAAAAACAAACCAAACCCCCAACATTAAGGCTCAGGAGGTTGATTTACACAACAGGATTAGAAAAAATGGCCGAGCTTTACTAAGCAAACGTCACTGTGAATGTATAGATCTGATGACAAAAGTTCTTATTATCTGTGCTTACAAGTAGCCAATGGATAAAAAACCACTCCGTTTTCTTGCTGTGACAAGATTGGTTTTCCCTGCCAGACTGTTCCATTCTGCACAGGGAGGGGAAATCTAATTAAAGGGAGAAAATTGGATTTGGAAAAGACTTAGTGTGCCATCTTGTTTTTTCCCCTTACTAAATGCAGGTGTAGTCGTGATGGCAGGTTATGCCCTATGTAGATGAAAGAATTCCTCTTCTCCAAGTGTTCACTTGATTTAAGAATACTCTCGTGGTGTAAGGTGACTCGGGTCGTCTCTAACATGCAGTTTCATTCAGTCAAATATACACTGATTATTTAGATATTTCTCTCTTAATGAAATTATAAATAAAAGAGCAATGGATTTAGCTGTCTTTTTTTTTTTTATTACTATTTTGGTCATTTTTCTTTTCCTTTGTAGCTATTAGAATCTGATTCCAAGGGGTGTCTTGTCTCTGAGTTTTTGCTGGATGAAGAATTTGACTTGCTGTGTAGGACGAGGGAGAGAAAAATTGGCAAATGGGAAGGCATATTCCACTTGAGTGCCAAAACTCATTGCAGGATCTGAAGTTGTGTTTTCCTTAATAACGTTTTTAAAGACAGATCAGCATTATGGATTTCCATTAATAAGAGCATCACTAGAAAGGAGGCATTACTGCTGCTAGGCTGTTGCAGTCAGTTGGCAGCATGTTTAGCTCTAAAAAGAAAAATGTAATTATTGTGGCAGCAGGGGCTGGCAGGTTGCCTCTTGGGGAAGGAGCTGCCAGGACAGAAAGCTGGTTACCAGGTGGTGGTTTCAGTAGGACGAGGTGAAGCAGAAATAGCTGGAAATGGGAGAAGCTGCATTTAGCAAGCAGGTCGAAGTGATGATTTTGTTCTGGTGTGAGGACAGAGCCAGGGTGGGGTGGACAGGGCAGCAGTGATTCCCTGCTTGGGCAAGGCAGGTGGACTAAGGTGATCTCGGGAGGTCCTTCCCATGCCTCACAGTTCTGAGGTTTGTGTGGAAGAGTCTGCAGATGGGTTTGAGAGCGCATATGCAAGCTGCTTGCAGCCCTGCTCTTTTTCTGCTCTTATGTTCCCTAGTTCTGCTCTCCTCACCATCAAAATTTTTTTTCCTGACATTGCTGAGCTTTTTCTCTCCAACTTCCAAGCTCAGTCCAGCAGAGAGGTCATTGCTGGAAGGAGTAGCAAGAAGAAAATCACTGGCCGTAGGAACATTGTGAGTTGTTCTGATCTACACATCATTCAAGGGTTTTCCTTCCGTTTCCCTTATGAAAGTGTTTAATATCCTCTAGAATTTGTGTAGATGCATAGACAAGAATGAGTACAATGACATTTGAGGCTAAGAAAGCTTCTAATCTCAATTATGATTTCAGCTACATTAATGTAAATCTAGTAAGTTCATTTTTGCTGACGTCTTTTAACTATTTTGGGTTTAACTATTAACATTTAGCTGGTCCTAGCTGAAAAATGAATGCAGATGGGACAAGACAGTGTGTTAGGGTACTTAATTAAGAACTAAGGTTTTAACATTGGAATTCACCCTTTAAAATTGGGGGTAGTTAGCGTTCAGTTGCAATCGTTGTATAATAGAGACCTTCTCTCCAGCTGCTTAGGTTTTATCTAGAGCCAAAGTGTACAGGACCTGAGGCTGTAGCCCCATGGCATGAGCTTGTCATGAAACATTTTGTACTCAACAGATACCCTTGCAGAAAGGAAATCTGCTTTATGAAAAGGTTTGTATTCTTTCTTTCCAATGTTTCCTAGACACAACAGCAGAAAAAGTTGTCAGGTTGTAAGTGCATAGAAACACCTTGTCATTCATACCCAAACCAGAGACTTTAAG
Organism: Nycticryphes semicollaris; assembly: GCA_013400055.1. Classification (NCBI taxonomy): domain Eukaryota; kingdom Metazoa; phylum Chordata; class Aves; order Charadriiformes; family Rostratulidae; genus Nycticryphes; species Nycticryphes semicollaris. The sequence goes on from VXBJ01000249.1 coordinate 27,826, forward strand.
GCAAAATGGTTTACTTCTGAGAAGATGGCTGGGAACGGGTCCCATACAGGAACTTGCTACCTCACTTGTTTTTTATGTTTCTCTCCTGTGGGATCAACCCAGCAGACTGTCCTTAGTTTTATATGCTGGATCCTGTTCTGCAAATTTTCATGTGAACATGCCTTACCGCTGTGCTTATTTTTGCCAACGCTGCTGTAGCTTTCTAAGTAAGCTGTAGTTGGGTAATTGGGGAAAAACCCCAGATTTTCTAATGTCATGTCATGAAACTTTTTGCTGAAGTATGTTGATTAAAACTGGAGAATATTGTTGAACTTGTGCTTCTCGTAAAGCGTACATTAAGAAAAATGTCATAATTATTTTTAATTACTCGGTCTCATTGCTGTAGGTCAGCCTCTCCCATACTTTAATGACTGTCAAATATTATCGAAAGATCAAAAAATCCTTATTGTTACATTCCGGGGTTTGTTTAAAATGCTTAACATCATTCAGGAGCTTCTGAAATGTGGTATTTTTATTTTGTGTTTTCCTTTGGTTTTAATTCTTAAATGATCCCTCTTTTCAGATTTCAAATTATAATCTATTTCCTGATGCATTGCTGACGCCCCCGTGAGCCATGTCAGAAGTACTTCCAGGTCAGACGCCCTTTAAAAGATTCTGCTATGCAAATATATGAAACTTTCCTCTTCTTTTTCTTCTGTTTCCTCCCAGGCCCATATTTCACTTTCATTTTACGCTTATCCATGAAAAAGAGCAAGCACTTTCATTTCTTTTTAACAGTGCTATTTTGAATAAACTCTGGATTCAGCTTTTTAAAACCTATTCCTATAGATAATACAATGCAAAAAAGTCTTATTAGAGGTAAAGACAAATCACACGCTGTTTTCTGTTTACAATAGCATTTTCTCTCTGCTTCTTCTAGCTCTGTTAGGCCTATGACAAGATTGAAAACCCTCAATAAAAGCCATGCAAGTAATAGTGTTGTTTGTATTATGATAATGATGCTTGGAAAATTGAGACTACTTTGTGTTTAAGATATGATGGTGGTGAATGTGTATTAGTCTGTATCTGTAGGTATGTTTTTAAACAGTAGAGGTACGCAGTTGAGACTGCATTGTTTGAAATAGTAATTAAGCTAGAACCATTAATGAATTGCTATGGCAGCTTCTTTTCCAACTTAAATTCTATCTTTAAGCACATTTTCATAGTTTTCTAATTGTTCTCATTAATGATATCCTAATTATTTTTAGTTTTTCACCAGAATCTATTTTTTTTTTCCACAATACCTTGTTTTTTAGTTGCTTATACATTACCACTGTTCACCTGGTTCAGCTAAAATATACATATCAACTCAGTCATTCCTGGTCTGTTGTCCATTTGTGTTTGCTTTTCAGCAGAAGGCAGAGGACTTGAAAAAAGGGGTGCCAGTAGCATTACCCTTGCTGGTGGCCAGGCAGCTGGAGAAGCTGCCCAAGCGTAAGGGGATGGGATGGGGCAGGACAGGACATGGTCTGCCTGCAACAAGGTCCCCAGGTGCAGGACCGCTGGCACAGGGTCCTGGTTAGCTGGTGAGGGGCACAGCACCAGCCCGCATTGGGTGCCCCTGGGGCCAGGGAGGCAGCGTCAGCAGGAGAGACAGAATAAAACCTACGGGAAGCTGGAGATTGGTATTTCAGTCTTGACATTACAGGCACGGGAAGGAGTTGTGTTTCTTTGATGTTTTTAATTAGGAAGTTGGCATGTGCCTCCTCTGGGAGAAGTAACGTGTTTCGAGTATCACCATGTCCTATATAAAGGAGGAGGGACAGGCTGTTGCTGCTCTTCCTTATGCTGTTCTGCTACACAATCTCGGGGTTCTTCAGTGCATTTAAGCATTTCCTTCCATTCAAACATTTTCCAGCACTTTAGTTAGTCCTGGTCTGGTAGCAACTTCTGCCCTTGAGACTCACGCCCTGCCTGTTTCCCATCGGAATTTCTTATTTTCTTTTTGCCTGTTCTGTTGCTTCCCTTTTTCCCACCTCTCTGTCTGTTTCCAAGAGCAGAGGGATGCCGGCTGCGTGTATCCCAGTGCCTGGCTGGGGGTGCCGAGTGACAACCAGCAAGCAGGCTCCTTGTCCTTCGGGAGGAGAGCTCTGTGCATGTCTCCTGGTACTGTTTGTGTGTTCGTTGATCATTTGGTCATGACGATTTGATTACCGGATCATGTGAAAGGGGGCTCAGGAGGGGAAGGGTTTGTGTAGTGAAAGGTTCATTTTGACATTCTTCTGCTCATGATCATACCCCAACCCAACTTAGCACCCAACTTACAAACACCGTTTGGGTCGCAAAGACTTTGGAGGCTTTGGTTCAGCCATTTGTTCTCAGAGACGTTTGAGCAATGTGTCAACGTTCATAGAGTCATAGAATATCATGTTGGAAGGGACCCCAAGGTTCATCTGATCCAACCTTTTTTGGCAAAAGCACGGTCTAGACAATGGGGAGCTCTATCAAGGATTTTAGTAAAGCATAACACATCTCGTTCCAGTGTTTCTGTGTGCTTATTCTTAGAGTATTTTTACTAAGTGAAATGCTAACTGCAGGAGACTGGCTAAAGATAATCTGGCAGGCAGATACTTAAGCTTTGTCTCTAGGAAGATTATTTTTTAAGAAATGTGTTCAGTGGTAAAAATAGTGGCAAATGTTGCATGAATCAACTCATTTGTAGCATGGAGCAAGAATAAATTTCAGTCTTGTTCCAAATTGTTGGAGTTGTATTTATTGATGGGGAAGAAAATGCTTGTTTTAATTTACTGAAGTATAAAGTAAAATATAATCTAGTGAAATCCATAGATAAGTGTACAATTCCGTAAATTCTAAAGGTCAGGCAGTGGGTCAAAATTATCCTGCTCTAATAAGTTATTTCTTATGTGACTTCTGGATTGTCAGACTCTTAACAGACACAGAAAAAATATAAATCAACCAGTCCATAAACACAGGCCATTTCATGTTTTTAGATTAAAACACGTATTTTGGTAACATTATGTAGGATCAGATGTGACCTTGCTTACCTCAGTCCTGATTGGTTTTGGGCAAGATGTAGAAAGCAACATTCACTGATGTATTTGCATGGAAAGTGCATGCACAAAGTTCCTTTAAACTGTGATGGCTGCGTTTTAGAATTCTTTTCTGGCTCAAGCTGAAATGGTCTGTGGGATGTCTGTTAACTGTTACTGGAGCTGATGGCTTTTGTGCAGTGTGTGTGGGGTGATCTGTCTTCTGAAGAATTTGCAGTTGGTCAAGACTAACTGTTTGGTGCTTGAAGAAATGACAGACAATGAAAACTTGTAAAATTTAGTTTAAATTCTGTTTCGAACAAATTCTAAAAGTTGCTCTAGGTGGGTGATTCAGGGAGCAAAGACTGTACTTGCTCTGTTTGGTTTTAAATGAGCTGGAGGGATGGTTGGAAGTGTGCAGCTTTTGACAGCACATCAGAGGAGAGAACGTTCTGAAGTGCTCCTTTTCACTTTGTGTTTATGTATATGTTCTTTTAAAACCCATATATTTAATCCCTTGTAAATCTGTACAGCAGTCATTTCTATCATATATCAAATATACAAGGATGCAGCACAATTCAGCTGAAATGATCTGTCATTGGTGGGTTCAAATTATAGCTTTTCATTCCTGGATGAGCCCCAGTCATGTTTTTATGTGCAATATAAGCAGTCAGTGATATCTGAGAATTAGGAGCAATAGAAAGGGTGTTTCATGCTGTGGCAGATGGGAGTGATTTATTAATTGGCCTTTAATTTGGTTGCCAGGAGTCAAACAACAGTGACTACTACAGTATGTAAATTGAGGTGTTCGTGGAGTATTTGTGCATATTAGTGGGAGCCATAAATAGGACAGGAATAAATTACAGTTCTGATATATTTTTGATAACTTTTCATAGGCTAAAAAAGTGTTCTCTCAACAAACTTAATATTTTTTCAAAAGGTGAGCTATGCCTCTGGCTAACAAGAATCAGAAACTTGTGTCTACAAGTAGACAAATCAAATGGTTTTATTCAACAGTGGAATATGTGTGTTCTGCCCTAGGATTTAGGTTTTGTCTTTAAGTTTGAACTTTGTGAGATGTAGAAATAGTAAGCCATCTTACCCTTTTTTTAAAATAAAAAATTAATTGAGCAGGATATTTTGTCAAGGGTTTCCTTCCTGTTCTTGAAATAAACTACAATATTGTAAAATAGTCTATTTCTTGCATTCCCTATCTTCTCACCCTCTACTTCCCCTACCAAAAAAAACCCCAAAAACATAAAAAGGTGCAGGCAGGCAGGGAGGGGAGAAAGAGACAGACAAAGAACAGAGAAAATGCAGGTGTTAAGAGGCAAGAGCTGACAGGCTGGTCAGGCTTAAAATGACCAGTACTGAAGTTCTACCCTAGATGAAAAAGGAACAGCCTTGTTCCTGTGGTCTATTTAGAAATTTCTCAAATTTTCTGCTTCCTAGTGACGAGCTCTTGAGGAGATCTTCCCCTCCTCATCAGAGGTAGAGTTGGAATATTAGAATGAAGTGATGGTAAGGATGACTTGTGGACTTCCAGGCATTTGCAAAGGGCACATCTGCTGTCCCCAGGCCTGTCCGCTACAGAATCACATGTGAAAAAACTGCTCTAAAACTGCCTTGTATAGGGTCAAGCTTTCTGCTTTTTCTCAGCTTTGTGGTCCTGATGGTCTCTCTCTACTTATCTATTTATTTATTTATTTATTTCAGCCTCTGTTTTTCCTTATTCAATAAGCTAAGCTTTTGTCTGTTCCCTTACCCGCTTAGGTTGTGGTAATTTTCGTGCTGTAAAACAATTTTATGTCAAGTGCCGCATCCCCTCACCAGAAGCCCTAGCAAAACAGCGTCTGTAACGAACGCGTTTCACGACTGTTCCTTTTGCTTTTTCCAGTCGATTCCGGCGTGGACGCCTTGGCAGTGTTTATGGCAAGCAGCAGCTCGACGGACGTTGTGAACCGCAACAGCCCCGCCACCCCCCCCAACACCCTGAACCTGCGCTCCTCGCATAACGAACTGCTGAATGCGGAGATCAGGCACACGGAGGCCAAGAACAGCACTCCCCCGAAATGCAGGAAAAAATACGCCCTGACTAACATTCAGACAGCCATGGGGCTTTCCGACCCTGCGGCGCAGCCCCTTCTGGGGAACAGCTCTGCCAATATAAAGCTGGTGAAGAATGGAGAAAACCAGCTCAGGAAAGCCGCCGAACAGGGACAGCAGGATCCCAACAAAAACCTCAGTACCACTGCGGGCATAAACGTAACTTCTGAGAAGTTTGAAGGCAAAGAGCCGATCCCGCAGGATTCCTCTGGCTGTGAAATATTACCCTCGCAGCCAAGGAGGACCAAGAGCTTCCTGAATTACTATGCGGATCTAGAGACATCTGCTAGAGAGCTGGAGCAGAGTTTTGTTGCGATGGAAGATAAATCTGCGCAAAGCAACAGCCAGGCTTCCACTGTTATTGTCAATGGGGAAGTCCTTCCCCGGAAACAAAACAAGCTGTCGAGCCCAGAGGATGGCCAAGTTGCCACGGTGTCGTCAAGCCCTGAGACTAAGAAAGACCACCCGAAAACTGGGGCCAAAACAGATTGTGCTCTCCACAGAATTCAGAACCTGGCCCCAAGCGATGAGGACTCCAGCTGGACCACACTGTCCCAGGACAGCGCTTCACCGAGCTCGCCCGACGAAACAGGTACGCAACTGAAGGCTGCTCGGGGCCACCGGTTTAGAAATGTGTGTTGCTTAACCCTTCTCAGCTGTAGCGAATGCTACAGGTGGGGGGGTCCTAAAAACATGCGAACTGCACCTGTTGCTAGTTTATGGATAATTACTCTTCACTAATCAACGGGTACAAGTTGTGAGAGGTACATGATTATCTGGAGGTGCTAGGTATTCCTGGTAGGTGCCTGCACACAACAAACTTTTCTGAGCAATGACTTTTAGCTTCAGCAAAGATTGTTAACTTTTTGAATTCAAATCTTTGCAAGTGTCCCCACTCTGCTTCCAGTCACTTGATGATACTTTTTTATTTAAAAAAAAAAAAAAGTTCTCCCAAACCTTAGGTTATTTAGCTTTTGTGTCTTGTTTTCTCTGTGCAGCCGTTCCATGAAGTAATTCAAAAGCTGAAATCATGGCATTTCATATTTCGGAAGCCTGGGCTCATTAGTTATATGAGCAGTAATGATGACTTCTGCACTGGCTGTGTTGTGATTTGTAACACACCTGCAGTATTTAAAAACTCTAGAGATCTCATTTACTCCAGTTAATGGACTTTGTTGCATTTTTTGTATCCAAACCAACACATAAAGGCAGAACTTTGTCAAAATGAGGGGAGGCAATCTGATTCTTCAGACTGACACGGGGCTGAAAAAGTTCATCATATATTGTTTGTATTTTAAGTGATTTCATTATTACCTCACAGAGATTATATAGTGTTTGGAGGCCACTGTGGTCCAAATCCACAGCTGCGTTGCAGGTCAGTTGTGCATGAATATGACAATAGTGATTTTTATTTTTAATATCTAGGGTTTTTTAAAATCACAACCAGAAATCCCCACTATGTGACACGTAACAGACATTCTGATCTTTTGGATCTGTAACAAACCTTTGCTGTTAAGACAGGAAATTTTTGTGAAGTCACCTCACGTGCAAAATGAAAAAGTTTTCAGTTTGCTAAGTTTGCTGTTTGAGATAATTTAATTTCTTGGGATAGGTGATATAATACATGTGACATCACTGGTAACATTTTCTGGAGAAACTAGCAACAGAAGATACTTAAATAATGTAATGATGAGCTTGTTGGCTCCTTCTGTCTTTGTACTTGCTCCAGGTTTGCAATGAGAAACTGGGTAGAAAATTTATACAGACTGGAAATGAAATTAGAGTAATTCCAAGTAGTACAATTAAATAGAGGTGGTCAAAAATGCTAAGAGCTAGCATAAGTTTTGTTTCTTTTTAAATCATGTGTTTAAACTTTTCTTTTCACACGTGTTGTCCTTGTATGGTGCATGAGCTCTTTTAGCACTCAGCAAGGGGGATTTTCTGAGCTGTTTTCAGGTGTTAGAAAGCTTGCTTATTTAAGCAACCAAGTGCTAGCTGAGCTGTGCTTTGTTTGCACTATGGAAATGAAGGGGAACTTTTCCTTTGCTGAGTATGGGGAGTTTCCTCATTTAAAAAAAAAAAAATCAATTAATAAAGCCCTTAGATCTCATGACTCTTATAAAGCAGAAAAAAAGGTGGTTTTGAAATTCTCCGCTGCCTTCACCATACTGGCAACCAATGTATTATAAACAGACAGTTACAGAAAAGCCGATGCCCAGATACCTGAGTTAGTCTCTGTAAGAAAAGAGTAAAAATAAACAAAAATCCCTAGAAAACCTCATAATTGCCTTTCGAGATCAAAGTGGTAAAGGTGTTTCTTTCTCATCCCCGTGGTCATTGTCAGAGAGCACCAAGTAGGACACAGAACCTGTCATACTGGATTAGATCACTGGTTTTAAGACTTCTGTGTATATATAAGTTTTCACGGACTCTAAAAACCTTCAACTATTGCGATTTACAGACAACCACCTCTGGAGATTATATGCTGTCTTTAATCTCCTTCCAGTCTGATAAAATTGTTTGATTAAGTGCTTCCAGTTTCTTTCCAAAATGGCCTATGGATTGCTAAAGCAGGAGAGAACTGAGAAATAAACAGTCGAGTTGCCATGGACGCCAGGACGGCTTTTGGATGTGATGGAACAGGCCAGTTTCTCAGGCTTCCCTGCAGCTCCTTTTGGGAAGCTGAAAAGGGGAGTGCAAAAAGCCGGTGTAGAAAAAAGCAGAAATCACAACTGGTGCAAATATCTCCAGACTTAGTTATTTGGGGGAAGATTTTCTAGACATTCTAGGGACCCCAGACTTTTAAATCTGAGTAATGCACCATCCCGGGGAAAGTTCGCATATCTCCAAGGATGTTTGTAGGGTAATAAAATAGGAGGTGAAATAGAACTTGAAAAATTGAACTGAACTTTCTTATTTGAGGCAGGGTCCATAACAGTTAGATGTTTTGCATTGTAATAACTCGTGCTTTTTCCACCTCCTTCCCAAGAGCTGGTTGAGTTACTGTGGTATGGATGGGCAAGCGTCTGCCTCGCACCATGCTGGGTCAAGCTACGGGGGTTACCTCACTTGCCAGATGACGTGGGTGGTGTTGGAAGTGCTGAAGGGAATCAAGTTAACACTTGCTGCTTCTAGGAACCTCTTGCACCCTTCTGTTGTGCTGAGGACAGAGAAGTAATTTTCCACAAGCTGAAAATATATCTAATGTGTTTATGGTAGTGGTGGTTGACTGAAAACCTAAGCGATTTCCAAAGGGGTGTGTCAAGCCCCTCTGAGGCCATGGAATGGATGTGAGAGCCTACCTTTAGGAGGTGGCAAAAAGAAGAAACCTTAGAAAGCAAGGGTTGGTGGTACCTTGGCTTTTGTGATTGTCTGATCTGGTATTAAATATCCCTTCAGTGATGGTGTTGCCCCAACCTGCTTGGGCCATCTGCTCCAGAGGCAGGTAGCACTTTCCCCTGCATTGGATCTTTCCAGTCTTTTTAGTGTAATCTTTCAGTCCTCATTGTCCCTGTGTGCCAGCATAGGTGACGATTAGCCCTTCTGATGGATGAGTCGTGCAGTGAGTCCTGATGGTGCCCATCCTGGAGGTCTGAGATGTTGGGTATGGCCAGGGTTCCTCACTGGCACTGCACGTGGGTGGGAGGAGAGCATCATGTGGGTTCTTCGTGGCTTAGTGCCCTTCAACCCTTGCATTTGTGTTTGGGACCAAACAGAGAAGGGCATCTGGGAGAAAAATCTGCAGTAGACTGCTGTAGTCATATGACTTCTGGGAAGGGAAAGAAAACTAAACAGGTTTGAGAACACATAATCCATTTAAGAGAGTAGTCCAGCAGATACCTGGAGAATTATGAATGCTCAACCCAGAGATTATATTCAGCACTTTAACATACATAGGAATATGATGTTGAAAATAACAATATAGTTCTTTCAGGGCTCCTCAATTGTTTTTGTCTTCCTTTTCCCTCTGGTAAAGCAGCCTCTTCCGGCTCCCCAACCTTTGGCTTGCACAACGCCTTGCTTCTCCCTGACTGAAAATGTTATTTACAGCCTGAAGTACAAATGTCCTCTTCTTCAGGGAGTGCTGCCACTGTATGTGACTGCAGTATACCAAATGCCTGTCTGCTGCTGGTCTCTGAACAAATCCGGGAGGGCAGCTTAATAGCTGGTTACAGATAAACGAGGTCAACCCAGTGCAGAAATGACAGCAGTGAGACTGGCCCTTGAGGATCAGGAGAGTCACTCTTGTAAACAGAGCCAGGTGTTTTGAAATAGCAGTCTGTCTGGATAGAATATTCCTCTAATACAATAAAAATTACAGCAAATCACGAACTAGTCAGATTTATACCAGTGGTCAGTTCTGCCTCTGATTTCAACCAACATCTTTGACAAAATTAAAATGGATGTCCTCTTAAAAGCACCATTTTTCCTTTGCAGTACCTATCTGATACAGACAAGAAGTACGTTATTTACTACAGAACATGTTTTTTGTGTTCCTCAGCATGGAAAAAGATTTATGGTACTTGAAATGCATTTGATTACACTGCGGATAAACACAAATCCTGTAATAACAGAGAAAGAATCTTTGCAATTGTAGGGTTCTAGGTAAACATCCAGTTTCCAGATTTTGAGGAATAAGAGGCTCTAGTTCACACTTGCTATGCATCCTAGAGGCTGGGTTTTTTTCTTTTTTTTTTTTTAATCCTGTATGCTACTGATAACCATGTATTGAGAACAGCACATGCTTTATAGTCTCAGACTCAACCATTTGCTGACTGCTTACAAAATGGGAACGGTGACTATTGCTGTAGATCCCCAGTGTTTGTGTAGGTCACATTCTGTATGTGGAGCAACAAAGTCCGTGTTTATCTTCCTTTTAGCTACCCTGTGTAAGAGGATTTTAGGGAAGGAAGCTAGTTTAAAAGAAATAATAAGACATAGAAGGCCACACAGTTACACAGTGTTTGCGGTAATGATCAGCATTTGGGGCCTACTGGTAGAAGGCCATAAAATAAATTGAAATTGATAGTAAATTGAACTTGGAAGCTGTCTCTTTCAAGTACATGCTGCTGCTATGAGGGGGGCTGCTTGCTGCATTTGGGCAGTCAGGTCAGTTTTGTTTTGTGGTTCTCAGTGGAGCTACCAAAATCTGTATCTTGAGTGCTCGGATAAGTATTCTGACTTGAACATCAAAGCTTCCGTGGTAAAGAGAAGTGAGGTGATCAGCACTCCTTTGAATTGGGTTAGTTAATTAAAGTAGGTATGTAAAAGCGAATTAACATGCTTGAATTCAAGAATGAGAACATAGATGTTTTATACAATAATGATTAGCATCTTCCAGACTGTGTTTGCATTACCAGAATCTGGGACTGTAGAAGAAGCTTTCCAGGAACATTTTGTGTGATCACAGTTGCAGTTTCATAGTTAGTGTTTTCCAAAAAGGTAGAGAGTGATTCTTTATTTCACCAGAGACATACATTTTCCTCCCTAGGAAGAGTTTGATTTGACTGCCTTCATGGTGTCCCTTGAGGTGCCTAGTGGCGTACACGACAGGCAGCAGACAGGAGGCAAGAACTAGGGCTTGCGTTGTACAGGAGCAACCACAGGCGAAGTCGGACACACATCAAGTAACACTCACAAATGAATTAACCAGCTGGATAGAGCCTGCAACATCTACCCTGCAGTGCAGATACAAAATCTGTTCCTTTTCTGGGTCTGGCTTTGCTTTAAAAATCACTCTCATTAATCTCTGCTATATTGTGTCTAAAGGATCTGGGATGGTTTGTCATATTCTTTCCAAACACAATGTTCTCCCAGTGTGACATCCCTCCCTGGGTGTTCCAGGGCTGGGGCAGGTTGATTTCAAAGATAGTTGTCTTCAAGTGGCTGTACTTTGACTACCGAAGCATTGTTGCGCCTTGCTCAGTGCTTTTGGCTAAAAGTGTCAAATGTGGCCCTGTACTAAGTGACATAGCTTCATTAATTTTGACATGATTCCAGCTGAACTCCTGGTCACTTGATGGGAGTTTAACAAGCCAGTTTATTTTACCTTTGGTATTTTATGTCTTGTTTGGTGCTTGTCACTTATCTCACTGTTGTAGTACAGCACATAATTCCTAATCCGGACAAAATCGGAGTGCAGCTTTGTATAAGGGTAGTAGATTTCAAGTGTTTTAAAATTAGTATTTTCTGCTCAGTAAAATGTATAATTGTGGGGGTAGACAAATGCCTGCAGGCCTACTGGCTGGGGAAGTGAAAGGTGATAAAGGGGAATAGAGGTTGTGACAAGACAAAGTGGAAAATTGAGTGCCAGTGTTGTACTACCACCTGGGTGAAAGCTATAGAGGAGTCCACAAGATCTTCAGAGCACCAAAAAGTTTCCCCTAATTCTGTAGTCCAGTTAACATTAATGTATAATGTTAAGAGGTATTAGGACATGCTTTTTATACAGAGCTCGTTGTGTGCTATGGCAGAGTGGAAGACTCTTCTGAAAAAACCCTCAAGTTTCAGAAGTGGTAAACAGCTTAATTACGTCTGATACTTGGCTTGAGAAACTTTTTTTGGAAGCTTTTCAAGCTTCTTTTCTTGCAGGGAAGGACAGGCATGATTCTGGATCCTGCAGGTTCTCTCTGAGGTTGAATGCACCTTGCTGAAAGAAGCTCTTCCGTTCCTAGGATTGTATGTCTTCACAGGTCTCTCTTGAGACCACGGAAAGAGCTCAGGTCCAGTCAGATGCAGCAAAGAGAAAGGGAAAACAAACTATGGAAGAGGAACCAGAAAAGTTAATGGGGAAAAGTCAGGATCCTGATGGTCCTTTCGAAGGGACAAGGAAGTTGCAGGAAGTAAGGCAGGAAGTTGCACAGAGAAAAGCCTCCATCAACTAACATCAGACTAACTGCCCCTCCTTCAAAAAAAAAAAAGTTCCCAGTTCATAAAACTGTACAAATAGTAACAAATTACAACCAAAATCGATCCAATAAACCTCTACCTCAGCATTTCTGAATGCTGCATGGAACTGAGGCCAAACTTCAATCCACCTGATTGATGCTTTGAAATGGGTACAGAAATCTCTGGGGAAGGGACAGAAAAATTGGTGTTATCTGTGGGAGGACTCTTAGCCTTCAGTCCCCTGTCAGTTAAAGCAAGCTGAGAACAGGGGTATATTCTGCTAGGTGGGTTCTGTGTGCTCTGGAGCTCTTTGCAGCCTGGTTGAGTGCTTGTTTGTCACCTTCTGTGCTCCTGTCTCTCAGCTGCCAGAGGTGCGGTAGAAGAATGGTATGGCTGCTCAGCAGAATGAGCCTCTAGTTTTTACAATGGCCTCCCAGCTTTCGGAGGATCACACAGTTGCTGGCACAGCAGCGATTCACTTGGGTGTGCAACGCCAGGGATGGCTGGGACAGTTTGGGGAGTTTCCTGCCTAGAAGTGATTCCTGCTTCTTTGCAGCTCAATTCCTTTTGGGGTGGAAACCCAGAACCTGAGCCGCTGCGGTTGTTTCTCTGAGCATTGGCAGGGATACCAGTATCGGGCGCCAGTACCAGAGGTGAGCTTGTCTCACTGCTGCTCTCAGCAGGGGAGAAAGTTAATGGGGAGAACAAGAGTTGTGGGGTGGGGAGGAAGGTAGGAAGGGTTGGAAAATGGGAGTGTGACCCACAAATGGGAGGCTTGTTGGGAAGAGGGACCCACTGGAGGGGGAAGCAAAAGGAGAGTAACTGCAGCTGTGGAGGTAAGTGAGAACTTGGCACAAACTGGGGGGAAGCTGGAATAAACAGGAGCTGGAAGCAAGTTAGGAGTGTTTGTAGTCAGGGCTTAAGGCAAGCAGGTTTAGCACAAGGATGGCACCAATAAATTGGGTGGACTAAGAGTGAGAGTAAAACCACAGAAATGAGTTGTAGGGAATTACCGTGTGTTTGAGGCTGGGATGTTACTTCACAGAAGTTCTGAAAACTTAGAGCAGGCAAATACGGAGAAGCTCTGGGTGAAAGTTATTTAAGTACTGCTAAGAGAAAATCAAGTCCTTCCTCAGAAGTGGACTCGGGCATTAGTGGAAGGTGATGTCTGTGCAGTGAGGGGAGACAGACCTAAATCCCCCTTGAGTTCTTGCCCTGGTATATTCACACCTGTAGGTATGTCTTTTGGTCTCCCCAAGTTGGTGGCTCCTTTAGACTTTGGTCTCTCAGTGCACTGGTTCCTCATGTGCTTAACTCTCCCAACAGGTCAGCTTTAGCTGACTGAAATTCAGTTGAGCTTTAATTAACAGCAGGGGACTGGCTGGATGTTGGTGAGACCCTTGAGTCACAGCTCATGGAGACCTATAGCATGTACCCCTGAGACGTGGGCTAGGTGGTGCTGCAGGCAGCCTTGGGTTGATGGCCACTGCAGCAGGAGAAGGTGGGCAGATTCAGGGCAGCACCAAGCCATCTCTGCGGGCTGGGAGAGGTCTTGCATGATGGGACTTGACATGCTGCAGAGACCTTGCTCTGAACTCAGTCCTTGCTTGAGAGTGGATGTGCAGTCCCTGCCTTAAGGGACGTGAAGCCTTTTTTTAAGCGATCCCATGAAAGTACATACGTTTGCCATTAAGGCTCAATTGCTTCATTTCGAGATGTATGGAGCCCCTGGGTATGCAGCATTAGGCTGTAAATGTCCAATATCAGGATGCCACAGAGCTCAAGATAATGACATTAAGTGGGTTTCCTGTAGTGTCTGAGATGTGGATTTCTAAAGCCCAGCAGTGCATGTCCTTTAGTTTGTACAGTAGATTTATCCGTGATACTTCAGTGATGAGAAATCCTCGGGGGAGAAGGGGAGGACAGCCCCAGATAGGAAACATATTTTTTTGCTTCTTGCTCATTGTGTGTCTGGGGCATTTTTATGCATTTTTATATGGCGTTATGCTACAGGGATTGTTTTTAACTGCTGTTTATGTTGGTCATTTTATACATATGTCATTTGATACACTGGACTAATTTATTAACTAATATGATTTTCAAGCGAAAGCCTTGAAGTAGTCAATCTCAGAACTATTCATTAAACCATTTCTTAATTATGCTATTTTTTTTCCTAAACAGTAACGTAACTTAACATGAACTAAACCAATCTTTCCTATTGTTTTGGTTTTAATTGCTTTTCAGTTGAGCTTCTGCGGGGCTAAATTTAAGTATGAAACACTTCTTCAGGTATTAACTCAAAGCAATAGTTGCAGTGCACCAAGAGGTAGAGTAGCAGTGTCACAATACTCAAGAGTTGTAATTCCGTAGAGTGTGTTGTTTGTGCATAACTGATAAAATACTATAAATTTACAGTCATGGTTTCTTTTAGAAGTGGATTTTTGGCTCTTTCCTGAACCTGGGAAGTTTTCAGTAAGAAACAAAGGAGCCCTTCCCTCTTCCCCTTCTCAAAACAGAAGCCAAACCGCACAACTCAGATGGGTCAAATTAATTTTTAAATTAGAATACATACCCATTCAGACTTTAATTTAATTTTACTTCTACTCTGCAAGAAAGAGACAGTCAGTTACCCTGGTCATTTTGGCTGACATGATTCTTGGCTTTGCTTAAATTATTGATTATAGCAAGGGGAGGGACTTTGCAATGAGAACACCGCTTGCACTAATAGAAGCCTTTCACTAAATCAATTTCTACCATTGCTGCAATGCACCTTCGGGGAGTTGGAGGTTTGCAGCTTTAGGAAGAATTTTGTCTTCAAAGAGTGGATCTTTGCCATAGGTTCTTTTTTCAGCCTTTTCTTTTTGTGTTTATACAGGCAGCTAAGCAGAAAAAAACCCCACACAAATATATTTCCAGGGGTTGATATGCACGGTGAGGGGCTGTTCTGGTCCAAAGTTGAGCTGATTTAATCTTGATGTGATTGATGTCCTAAAGGCTTGTGGGCTGAAAGTACTGTTTCAAAAGCTTGTCTCCTGAGCAGAGTCAGTCAGAAAATACATCAATGTCTTGCAAGCTGGAATCAATTCAGTAGAGAATGCACTGTATGCACCCGCTGCTGTAATTCCTGTATAGCCATCCCTCTCATTTTTCTCCTGGCTTATTAGAAAACGCAGTCATTTACATGGTCAACATGTGGTGTTTCCTCTTGAATAGGGGTGGCTTTGCTTTTCTCCCACCCAAAGCACCATTCCTCGTTAGACTAATTAAGTAAGTGTCTGTTTAAACGCGGCAGCGTATTTTCCCATATTTGAGTTGGAGATGCTACACAGAAGGAGAATATGAAGCTGTTGGGACATGTATATAGCAAACTTAAAGGATGCTGGTAGCAGATCGGTGCATGTTGAACTATACAGGAGCATCTGGTAACTGTAAGTAACACTTTTTGTCTATTTTACTTTTTTTTTTGTAGCTCTGGTTGACAGTGTCACGGGTCTGGATATTTAATACAATTACTTTATCTGTTAATAAATATTCTGCTCAGTGGAGGATCAGCAGGTATCTGACAGCTTAAGTTGCAGAGTGCATGGTGTGCAGTTACCTGTCTGAATGCTCATCATTTCCGGAGTGAGTTGACAAGTGATGTTTTAGACTTGTGATCCGTAGAGCTCACAGGTTTTTACATAGGTTTAAAATAAACCAGACCTTTCTAGCTTTTCCTTCAGACGTCACAAATCCCTCCCCTGGCATTGTTTTATTTTCCTTGCAGTCAAAGGGAAGACAAAAATCTAAGTAGTACAGGAGCAGTGCTGCTAGTCATTCCCTACAGCTCAAGTTAAAGCAACTTCTGAGATACTGAGGAGGGTTTTGCGGGTTAGAAATGTGAGGTGGTTTTTAGCCAGTATTTGCTTGGGATTTGTCAAATAATGTTGTCTAACATATTGGACGGGGTTTTTCTTTGTTTTTCCCAGCCCTAAATCAATCATATTGGCCAGGTCAGAAAAATGATCTTTTGTTGGAAAACTGGTTCATACAAAAGCTTTACACAACTTTTTGTCTTCATTTGTGGAATTCTACTTAAATAGGATAACTGTGTTTGCTCCTTAGAAAAACAAACTAATAATAAGAAATAATGATCTGATTTGTCTTTTGTAAAATTATTTGACATTTAGTTAATTTTTTTTCTTTCATAGGCAAGCTGACATCACTTGACACACTCTTGTAGCAGGCTTTCAGGATAACATTTGGTGTTAAACTCAAATTACCTTCTTTTCTTTCGTGCTTGGCTAAACCAGAATAATGAGTCTCCCTTTTTGCCACTGGAGCCTGTCAGCAGATCAACTAAAGAACTTTGTAGTCTCCTGACTATGTTAATTACCTGTGGTTAATTGTGCTGAAACACAACCAACAACCATGTTTTTAACGAAGATCTGAAAAGAAGAAGACATCAGAAAAAATAGAGATTGCAGGGCTAAGGTTCCACTGCTGTAGGATAAGGAGCTTATTTGATTTTTTTTTTCATACAGTATTGAGGTTTTTTCCTAAAATGTGTATTGGGCTCTGTAAAATGTTATTGCCTATGCATATTCAGGATATGTATAGGAAATAAGGCCCTTATGCAGCTATCAAAATGAGTGTGTGATTGTTAACAGATCATTTTTCTTAATTTCATAGTTGAATTGTTACTTTCCTAACTGTACTCCAGATTCCTGTACTTTAAATGTTCCAGTTGTACTGCTTTATAGGAAGTTCCCTTTCCCCGAAGTTATCTAATCCTACTATTACTTCACAGGGAAAATGCAGTTTCTTAAAATAAGCTGCTTTGGGAGTACGGTGACATGGAAGTTGCCCCATTCTCTGTTCCTCCCAGTGGCTTTTGTCCACATCCACTTGGGTTTTAGTTTCAAGAAGCTGGTCCAGAAACTAATGGTCCATGGTCCAGAGCACTTAGCACTTCCCAGAGGAAACCTGCCTTTTTTGGGGAGTCGAGTGTCTCTAACTCAAGACAGACTTGTAAATCTGGGATGAGCTTCAGCTGTCCCAACATAAAATCAATTAAGCAGTGGCTTGGGCAGAGTTGTGGTTTTCCAGGACTGATGCAGAGGGAGGAATTGGCTCTCGGGTCTCTCTGCCAGAAGCAGGCAGAGATGCTGTCTATGTGTTTGACCAAGGCTTCAGGTTCGCTGCTTCTAATTTTTGCTAACATGGATGTAATAACTATTTGACAGTATTTAAAAAAAGCAAACCAGACAATATCTACTGATTTGAAAATTGTGATCCCTACAGACCACACCTGAAATACTCTAGTATTAGTAGTTACTGGCTGTATGTTTTTAACCTTTCTGTAATCAAGTATACAACGGAAGCTTTACTCAATGTGAGGGAACATATCTACCATTTGCACAGTACATCTCTTATTTTCATCTGCCAAACCACCCCATCTGCAGGCAGGGCCAGTGGACAGACTGGGCACTGGGAGCAGAATTTCCCTTTGGAAGGGTGGGGAGGGAGTTTTCAGACCTTGCTCTTTTGTTATTAACATGTTTATTTTACATCCTCCCTTTAATGACACAAGAATGCTCAGAGATCTAATGCAGCCGTAAAGGCTGTAGTACTGACAAATAAGTCGAAGTGATACAGTTTACACCAAGAAGCCACTTAAAAACTAAGTGAAAACAGAGTTATAATTTTTTCTTGAAACAAATACACCTTGTCCCAAACAAGAGTCTAAAAAGAATGTCTTCAAAAAACAAGAATCAATGTTAGTCGTTGTTTATCTTTTGGGGTTAAGCTTTCATTCTAATTTTATTTTTTTTCAGCTTTTTTTGGGTGAGGAAGTCATGGGAGATTCTGTGGGTTGTAGTAAGAGTTTTGGGTGTTTTTTTTTGGGGGGGGGGCTTTTTGTTGTGTTTTTTTTAATGGACAAGCTGCAATTTTCTCATGATTTTAAGAGTTGGGGATTTAAAAAGCACTAGGTATCACAAGGCACAACACAAACTTTTAAAAATTTCTATACAAAATGCTGAAAACAAGTCTAAGTTCCCAAGAGTAGTATTCCATTTCTCTAGTGTCTTAAAAGTAAACTTTTTGAAAGGAAGGAGCCTTGCACCTTGAATTCTGCAGTGATGAACAAATCTGCCTTATTTGGTAACTGGCTCAAGGTCTTTTGGTGGGATATGCTTTGTTATTTTATGACTTGCTGATGGGTAAGGTTTATTCTATTTATTAGAATAAAGAGAAAATGCTCTTTGTTTTCTCCTCCTGGTAACATGATTGCAAAAGAGTCAGTATAAAGACCACCAGATTAGGTTATTTTGACTTAGTTTATTTTTCTTTTATTTTTATCACTTTACAGATGCTTTGTCAGGATTGTGTGTTGTGCTGGTCCCAGCCTTTTATCTGGGTTAATTGTGTTTTCAGAAGGGAGCAGGATTCACTGAGAATTGGTTACCAGTGCAGAAACAGTGAATTTCTAACTAGCATCTCTTATCTAGTATGTTGCTGTCATTTCTCCTTTCTATTTCTGGTTTGGTTTTTTTTAGGAATGCAAATAATACAAGGGAAGACAGGCTGTAAACATTTACTGACATAAGAGCTCTTTTGAACCTGTAATAATTGTAATATGTAAAAACCTGTAGTTTAAGTGGGGTTAATTACCTCTCAAGAGCAGTGAGCTCTGCAGGATTCACCAGATGAGATATGCCATTAGTTACTGTTCTTTGTGGTAGTTTGAATATCATCCCCTTTCCTTATTCATACAGGTATTTAAGCCCCATAGATGTATTTGCCTATAAAGAATTTTTTTATCTGTTAGATGACTCTTTACAATTTAGTATAAAATTATTGACATCTTCCTTTTAGATACATGTTACTATAAAACTGAAGGTGACAAGTGTGTAAGGATAATAATATTAGCCCCATATCTCCTGCGTTGCTGCTGCCATATGAGGTTATTGTGTTTCCCAGGGTAGGAAACTGTGTACCTTTGTATTTATGAGAATAAATTTATTGTGGATTTTCCTCTTGGGAATATATATGTGTATCTCCTTTAGAGGAAGCTTGGATGTAGCAGTCTGAGGGTTCTTGTGTCAGATGTGGCTTTTTAATCAGACCCAGTGTAATCGTTATGGTTATTTTTATCAAAGTATTTAAATAATGCTGTTAATTCCACTATTTCCATTGCAAACTAATACACTGACTGGAAGCTAGAGCTTGCCCTGACTAGAGTTACAGAGGTTACAGTTCCGCTTTGTTCATCACCAGACAGTACAGGAGTTCATAAGAATGGCTGTATCCAGCAGACAGCGGTCAGTAACAGAAACTTGCAGGAGCAGTAAGAAACCAGAAAACAAGGGTGAGCATCCTCCCCCTGTTACATCTTTTTCAGATGGTGGGTTTAGGGCTTTCTGACTTGGTATCTCATTCATGTTATCTTCTTTAATTGCTCTTTATAGACTTCTCTGACATGAATTTATTTAATCATTTTTGGTCTCATTTGTATTTCTGGCATCCACAGCATCCTGTGACCACCAGCTCTGTCATTTAATTACATGTTGTATGAAAAAGTACTTCCCTTTGTTACAAAATTGCTCTCCAATAATTTCATTAGGTGCCCATTGCTTTTCTGCTACAGGAAGCAGTGAAAAACAGTGAATGATCATTTCCTTTCCATCCTTGCCTTCTTGCCACCATTCATGATTTTACAGATTTCTGTGATGTCCTTCCCTGCTCCCTGTCACTTCTTTTCCATGCTCAAGAGTCCTACAAGACTCAGTGTCTCTGCAGAAGCAGTTGTAACTGTCCTCCTGTCTTTTTTCTAGTTCCGTTCTGTCATTTTATAATAGGGCACGTGGAAGTGCATGCACTAATCCTGTGACAGTTCAGCTCTCCATTAAAACTGTAGGCAGAAGGATTTTTTTGTCTTGATATTAGTTCCTAATATAAACATTTTTCAAGTGCTTCTATTTTCAAAGAATTCAGTGACCTTGATCTTTCCAGAGTGCCAAAAGGTAATTAATTACCTGCCATTGTATGTGAGCATTTTATTTTATGAGCAAAACAGAAAAATAACAGTAAAGGAATTCTAAGAAATTAGAAAAACCCAGGACATGGACATCTGTGTGGTTAAGAAACTGAAAAGTGAATGCTGTGCATTAGAAATCCAGCTCTTGAAACTACACGTGTCCTAATCCTGTAGGACCTATTTTCAGTCTTCTGGTTTTCACAGCAGCAAAGGTAAATACAAATACAGAATGGGAAATCTTCTCATCCTATGTAACTGCGGTTTTCCTGCTTCCCAAGACTACTTGCAGCCCTGTGGCATGTCCACAGATGGTAAGGTTTTCACCAAAGATGAGATGCTGTTTTCAGCAACCATGCTGTTGCTCGAGCATCTCTTGTTTAACTGTTGGGGACAGCTTGCGTTGTCAATCAGCGGTGTCTTTTCCATCATGCTAATAGAGCTTGATGGCTTGTGGTCTGTCATGTACTGGACGTCTTTTATGTATTGTTTTAATGTGCTTTGGCACTTTCTTACCTGGCCAGGGGTTGGTTTTGAGGGACTCTCTAGCTCTGGTTTCACAACAGAGGAAAATTATGAAGTTGTCGTATTGTGGGCATAGGCAGCTTTAAGGGGAGCTTGTCCTCAGGTTTTTAAAGTGAGTAGCTATTTATTTTGGTAACATACGTTGAATTGAAGGCAGTGCAAATTGCAAGTGAAATTCTGTTGTGGTTCTGCACATGATTCTGTTGAATCAACATCCATAACTGAATCTGGATTCAGAAATCTATATAAATCCATCTCTGTGAAAAATCAATACAAAATTTTAGTGCCGCAATGCCATGAAGTAAATATGAGAACGAAAGCATCCATTTAACACTAGAAATATCATTATTTTCAAAGATAATTAACATCTCTGAGTTTGTTTAATACCTAAAGATATCTGGACAGTATGAATAGAGATTTAATGGAAAGTTTATGCCAACGTAACAGTGTGAAATACTTCAATGAACTTCTGGGGGCTACATGAGCCCCCTGTGCGCTCTCAACACGCTCCCCTCTCCCACAGGGGTTAAAATAGCACCAGCCCCTCCTGTGCATCTGCTGTCAGAAGTCCCTGTTCATAAAACTTTCCCAGTGTAGGTGCCATACATTGGGTTTCATATATAGCTGTACACATTGTGTGGAAGAAGACTTGGTTCAACTGAAGCAAGATTGCTTTTTTTTTTTAAAAAAAAAAAAGAAGGTCTCAAAGCTAGAAGGCCTGAGAAGTGGAGTTGAGTTCACATCTCACAACGCCTCAACACAGCCTTGGGCTGCCTGGTGTGCCTGAGCTTCCTGAAGTCCTTCTTTGCAGGCAAACTGTAGGCCCTGAGGGACAATGTGTTGCCTCCTATGCCTGTGCAATAATTCATGCTGATGTGCCTTTAATGGTAAAAAAGAGGATTTTCACCATAATAACTTTGTCTCTCTTCCCTTCAGTGCTGTAGCAACATGAAGCAAATTTGGAGATGGGGAAAACATTAGGTCTTTGACAAAAAAAAGAGTTCGTTCTCTAATGACATTTGACTACAGCTTTAAAGAGGCAAACTAATCATTAAAAGTAATATTCTGGGTTTACTGATAGTACTTACCTGACTGCATTGGGTACCAGGGGGTAGGAACTACGTTTTTGCCACATCAGGAGGAGTGACCCTTCGCGTGGGACAAAAGGGGACTCTGGCACATGGACACACCAGAGGACAGTGGCTGGTCTCTTTCTGTGCATCTTGTGGTTGGAGCCTGCACAGACCAGGGGGAGCACCCCAAGTCTGGGCATGACTCCCAGCAAGCTATTTAATGCCTCTCCTACCTCTGCCTGGCTTTGTTTGAAATGGGGCTTGTGCTCTCCTGCCTCACCAGGTTGGTGTGAAGATGAAGTCCTTGTTCTCATGGTGCCCTAGGGCATCTGCCACGCTGTGCATGGAGCCATGTGTCCCTATGGATTGAGGGATGCATGCTGCTTGCACCTGAGATGGAAAATAGCTGTTCTTGCAGGTTTTGCTTTTTCTTGAAGCACAACATTTAATTTCAGAGTGTAACTCCGTCGTAATGCTATTTTATGCTCTGTTTTAATTGAATCATTAAAATCAGGAAAAGGTTTTTCTAATGCATTTGCACAATGCTGTAAATGTAACTGTCAAAGAAAAGCTGCTTTAGTCAAGCCACGATTTGAATTGTATGTCTCTGCCACTGGTCAACTTCACTGACTTTTAATTAGCCAATCATGTACTAAACCCACTAATGAGCATTTCTGTAAAATCTCAGACTATATGAATATATTTATGCTGTAGAGAAGTACAGTCCTTCCATTCTCTACATTGTTCTCTCCTAAGGTCAGTAGACTTTGTGATAGCTTAGAAAAATTATAATTTCATCATATTTTTAGAAAATTATCATTTGCCTAATACCTGAATTCTAATGCAGATTTCTTTTTTTCTGCATTTTGAGGCTTTTGAAGTGGCATATGTTGGTGCTGTGTTTCCTGCTCTGCAGGCATCTTGCATCATGAAGTCAGAAGGACATCTGTGTTTAACTGTTGCTTGTGTCAGTATTTATAGACTGAATCTTTCTGGTTTATGTGATTATTCCAGATCAGATTTGTTCATTGCCCAAAAAGAAATCATTAATGGTCTTTCCCCTAGATGGTTTGATGCTAGGATATCAATTTAGCTTTAAGGAGACGGGAGGATCAGGGTCTTTATTCTAGTAGAGAAATACATAAATTCAGAGCTGCTACCAAAGTGATTTTGCCTGTTTTTCTTCCGAATGGTTGGGTGCTGTTGCCAAGACAGATAAATTTTGTGGGGATAGGGGGGGCTGGACTCCGTGTGTACTGATGGCTTTTGCTGAGCGTGCTGGGCAACAGTGCGTGTGCAGACTTCGCTGCGTGAGTCCTGCAAGTACCTTGGCTGAGATGGCCTTTTAATTTTTCTTCTCCAGACCAGGCAAACCCCCCTTCTAAAACAATAAAATGTAGTTAAATAGGGTATGAACCCAGAACACAGGATCAGATGCTGCAGTCCTGCTCTCTGTGGGGAGTGGCAGGGGAAGAAGAGATAATATGCCCCCCCCCCCAAAAAAAAATAATAATCAGAAAAGCAGATGCAGATTGCTGCTGGACTGATTTAACCCTGAAAGCTAACTCACAAGACCGTTTTTAGTGATTTGCTAAGGAAGGAGGTACTGCTGCGGATGAATTATTTGTTGCTTAGAGTCCTCTGTGGTGAGGAGGTCCCTTGGGGCTCAATCCCACAATGCGTGATCACAGTGGGTTTAGCTCTGCTCTGCCTTGGACTAACACTTTTAAGTAAAAGCTTTTGCCATCTAGTGGAAAGCATAGAGAACTAGCTTTTCAAATAAGCAAGCAACCCACTAATAAGGATAATAGACAAAGTGTATTTATAAGTGGGAATGTCTCACTTGCTAGAATAGTAGCAATTTATTCTGTCTTTTGTGGGAATTAGTAGTAATCTTCTGAGGTAATGGTGCGTTTTGTTCACATAGTATCTGAGACTATATCTCATTTAAGCACAAAGCTGGTGAACCGGGGCTGCTTTTGCTCATTTGGGAATCCTTTTCGTTCCACCCTGGAGGGTACCTGCCTGCTCCTCCCTGGATCCTGGGCTTGGCCAGCATGCTCTGAATGCCTCTGTGGTGGCTCACATCCCCGCTGGTGGGATGGGGAAGAGAATTGGATGGGCAAGAGTGAGAAAAATTAATCAGTCAAGGTAAAGACAACTTAATAAGTGAAAAAAAAAAAAACAAGTGATGCAAACACAATCACTGACTACCTCCCAGCAGCAGACTGATGCTCAGACAGTCACTGGCTGGGGACAGAGTAACAAACAGAGGAAGTCTTGGCCCTGTGCAAGCACTGCTCAGCAATAACTAAACTGCTGCTGTGTTTCCAACAGATTTTTTGGTTACAAATGCAAAACACAGCATCTTACAGGCTGCTTTGAGGAAAATTCAATTTCATCCCATCCAGACCCAGTACAGCCTCTTAGTTGTCCAACTTTCTTAATGTTCATCAGCCCCCTTAATCAAGAGATGGAGATCTCATCACACAAAGTTTGTGCAAGAGCTGTAGGATGTGCCTCCACTACAGCACTTTCAGATAGCAATTCATTAACCTTTGTTCCAGCTGAGGTGGTCCTTTCTCTATGTCCATCATTTCACATTGTCACCACCGCTCCACTAGGCTCAGTAGCCACCCTCCTCCATGTGGGACAGGTCTTCCCAGAACCTGGCTTTTTTCTGGTCCATAGTTTCTGCCACAACAGTCCCCTTGAGGCAGCAGTTCAGGTCACCTCCAAGTCTTCCTTCCTTTGCTGGTCCGTGCTTCTCTCACGGCTGGATGTTTCAGGTGGGTGAACAGGCTAGTCCTCTTGCTCTTAGCTATTTGTTGCCCATGTTCCAGGAAGGAACACATGGATCTTTCATCACGGTCTTCCTGTGGCACTTTTCCCCGACGCTGCAATTATTTAGCATCAACTCTAGTAAACACAGGCTGCGGTGCTGGTGTCTCACGGCCTTACCTAAGGACCTCAGGCTGCATTGTCCCTGAGCAAACACTTCTCAGAGCCCCCTGAAATTCTCCCCTTTTAAGCAGGATGAGTAGTACCATCCTGAGGCTGTCATCAACAGTTCTTCTGAAATTCTCTCCTGAAGTCACTTGCCTTTGGCTTTCTTTGGTTACTGTACTAGTACTTTGGTCCTTATGTCAACAACTTTCAGAACAAGTGGGTTTAGTAGTGTAGGTTTTTTTTCCCTGAGTGTTGATAAACCTGCTTTCCTCTCTCTTCCTTAAGATTAGTCATCTCTGCTTGAACACCTTGCATGCCTGTAGTAACTCATGATTTATACAGCAGGATGAAGATTGCATCACACAAAAAAAATAGTACAGGCGATTCATCCCAAGCGTCCTGAGGATTTTTAAGAAGTCAAGTCTTTCCTGATTGTGGTTTATGTTACAGTTGATCAAAACAGCTGTTCATTTTTGGCACAGATTATGTCTGGTTATATGTATCACTGTAAATCTCACATTTCAGCATTTTTTTCCAGGAACCTGTTTGAGAATTTTCCTCTCCCTAAGAGCATGTGGCTGGTTCAGCAATTCGGCAAGGAGGACGACAGGGTTGTCATGACAACCAGTTGCATGCTGTGAGAAAAGATGATGCCAAATGACCAGCTTCTGGCTGTTTATCACTCCTCGTTGAGTAATGTTCCCTAAATTAGACAGGCTTGTCTGATTTATAATTACTTGTCGGAGTGGCGTGCATTTTTGCTGAATTTGTTTCTGAGATAGCATTCATGCTTCTTGCAGTGATGCTGAGGTGGGACTACCTGCTGACCACCGTTGCTGTGAATTATGAGAGTAGGTGTTGCTGTCTATTATGCTGTAGTGTGAGCAAAGTGAGCAGAAAATCTGTCCTTGGGGTCTTTTTTTGTTTGTTAAACCAGAAGCACTTAAACTTGCAGTTTGAGCCCACTGCAGGAAATAAATGGGATAAAAACATTTAGGGTCTGTGTTCCTTCTGTTGTGCTGCTTCATGGAGAGTGCTCCTTTAATGTTTTTTTGCATTTCACTCATTAATACAACATATCATCCCCTCCCTTCCAGTGTCTGTGTACATATGGGGTGGGGGAGGAGCATGCTCCCTCTAGGATCAAATCCTGGATCTCCTGAAATCATTGACATCTCAGGAAGCCCAAGTTTCTGTGGCTTTCTTGTCCTTTGTTTTTGCTTTTATTTAGGCCCAGAAGGGAAATTTTTGTTTTTTATTTCAAGATTTTTGGAAGGCCAGAAGAGGAAGAAAACTCTTTCCTCCATCCCTTTCATTTTTAATAAAAGCTTTTTATCCTCCTGTTTCCCCAGCTCCTTTCTAGTGCTTTCCCTTGTGTGCCCAGAAGAATGGCACCTGTAACATGCATTTGTCATTGTGGGCAACAAAGAAAGCCATCAGATTTGAAGTGAGTGACTTCCCGTTGCTGCCTGAACACTAGGACAATGTATTATTGGATCTTGTTGCCATCTCATTCTTGGCAATTTTTTGACATTGAAAACTTTGCTGCAGATCCCTTATTTACAAACAAGGTGCTTTGCAGTTTGAAATCCTTAATTTCTGCTGTGCAGCCACTGCTGGAGTGTGAGCGATGGGGAGAGACAGAGAATGATAAGTGGATTTATGGAGCTATTAGTGGCAAGATTATTTTTCTAGATTTGGACAACTCTGAATGTGTCCCTGTTTGGACCATCGTGCTTCCAGCCTCGGCACGGAGCAATCCTATTCAGTTAACTTTTCACTGTGGAAATACATTTTTGAGATGGCAGTAGACAATCAAAGTCTAGATCAAATCCTGTGTTTGGATGGTATCCCTTTTCTTCAGAGGATCTTTACAGGAGAAACACTGTTACAAAACAGTCCTAAGAAGTACAAAAAGTGGGTATTTTATTTCCTAACCTGCAGTTCCTCCTATTGAAGAGTATTCTTCCTGATCATAATTTGATTCCCCAGCTATGCTGGTTGGTGAGATTTGTTTTCACCTAAGGAAAAACTGTGCAAGCTGTGCATCCAAAATCTCCTAGTTCAATACAAAATTTATTTCATTAGACCTGTTGCCTTGCTTAAGAGTATTTTGTTTGGAAAGTAGGTCTGCTAAGCCTTTACTGAACTAGATTTGAGGCTTTAGTTCCCTCATGCACAAGGAGTTAAGCAGAGGGGCACTGACGGTTTGGTCTCCATCCACAGCACCTTGCTTATCATCACCACCAGGTTCTCTTTGAAGTGCAGGTAACACCCATTTGACACTTTTATCCATTTTTGTTTAATTTATCTAAAGGAAAGCAGAAAGTTTATTAACAGTCTATTTTAAATTATATCTCATGTTCCCATACCATTTCCTAGGTGGTGTGGGGTTTTTTTGAGGTACCTGTTCTTTGAGGTATCCAGTTTTTATTTGTATCACATAAGGTGATGTTTTTCTTCCAGTCTTCAGTAACGTGTAAATATGCCAGTCATCTCCCACTACCTTACCTAAAGAAAGGGAAGGAGCTAGATTGTCTTCCTTCCAGACAGGAGATTAATTGGTGAAAAGATACAGCGTATTTCTAGTCTTTAGCAAGAAAAGATCCTGATTTAAGTAACTTAGCACAAGCACAATGTCATACTGCCAGGTCTTTGTGCTATACTGGGTATAAACCAACTTAGGACAATGGTGAGTGGGGTGTTTCATGGTATCACAGAATTGTCAGAGTTGGAAGTGACCTCTAGAGATCGTCTAGTCCAATTCCCCTGCTAAAGGTTGGCTTTATTCTGAAAAAGACAGACTCTGCTAAAGATGGTGGAGAAACTAGCTTTTTGTGGCAGAATTTAGTCTATAGGAGATCATGCATCTTGGCAGTATTCTTCCATTGTGCCTTTATTATAGCACCAAATCTTCCTGGATTGAACATGTTACTTCAGTGTAGTCCTTTCTAAAAAAAACCCTAAAACCGAGTAATTATTGTCTCAAAACTTCAACACAACTTGTTCTTAAATTGGAGTATATTGTGCTGTACTTTTGCATTCCTGGTCTTCCAGAAAGTGCCTCTTGAGATCCTGCCATTCTCTTTCCATCTGTATTTATTTCAAGATGACTACCTTAGGTCTTCAGTGAAAGGGGTTTATAGCTGCACCTGCAGAAGAAACCCTGAGCTAGTTAAAAGCAGCTTCAGTTCCATGGAATTTAGTCTCTCTAGTTATGAAATATCCACATTTCATCAACAGAGGATGGTGCTGACACAGTTGGGAAGAGCAGCTGGAAAGCTTGACTGCATTTGGATGCAGAGCATGCTCTTTGCATCGGCTGTGAGGCCACCAATGTGACCTTGCCTTACACAGGGTGTCTGTTAGGAGGGAAGAGTTTGTGGCATTGCAATATGATGGAAAAATAAATGGTCTCCATTTTACCACACAAGTTTGTCTGTTCTGAAAGATCCTGCTGAATGCTGTGGTTTTAATTTAATTAATTGAACAAGGGCTAAAGATTGATTCATTATGGCAGCAATTTGATTACTATTGTTTCTCCTGAAAAAGCAATAAAATAACTGGTAAAAATACAAGTTTTGCCAAAGAGCTTGGTCACTGGTTACATGTGCTCTTCAGTGAATTATTTATATTGTTTATTACCGTCTCTGTTCAGTATTGTAATATGGCTTTTGTAGATCAGCCTCAGTAAAATAAGTTAAACTTGAAATAAAAATGAATTACTAAAATTTCTAATTATTATGCTAAACTTAGTATCTGAACTATAGCTACAGCATGGCATTTATTGCAGCTCTGTATCAGGTAATGGGCAGAGGCTGACATTTGGAGAAGGCAGTTACAAACAGCATTATATTACATTATATGGGCTTTGTCCTATCTTCTTTAGAATACAAAATGTGTTCACAAAACTCTCCTAGCCAGATTTACCAGTTACGTACGGCTGTGTTTATGGTTTTGTGGAGGTAAATCTCTGTGGCTAATTGTTTCAAAAGAGTGAATTAATAGTTTCATTTCGTGTAGCAGACTTCATTTTTTCAGTACTTTTTTAAGTTTTCACTGCTCTCCTCAGTCACAGTGATAGCATGATGAAGGCTGTATTCATTTTTTTCGATAGCAGGCTCCGTGTTTCAGCCATTCAGACAAAAGTATTTATTTCTGATTGAAACTTGAGCAGACAATTTCAGCAAGTGGGAATCTCTTCAGACTGTTTTACTCCCTTGTACATTTATTAAAAATGGAGACAGCTATTTATTCCTTTAAAAAAAAAAAAGTAAACATTTCTGCGTCATTTTCCTAAGCTTTACTGTTTTTTTGTTAGTTCTTTCTCTTCATTTTAATGTTTAAAGAGAAACGGCTAACATAAATTCCCTGTTTCTTTTTAAAAGGGAATGGTAAGACATTACAGGCACTGCCTTCCCCTTGGGCTCTCGCTTCTGATTGTTTCATCTTTTTCATCATTTTCTCGTTCTTTTAAAAACATTCCCGTCGTTGCTGTGTTGCTGAGTCTCTGAAGAGATGGAGGCTGTGTGGTGGGGTGCAGCAAGCTCAACTCCCGAGTTCTGCATAGACCAATGCCAAAGGTTTTTGGGGAGAAGACCTGTTCCTTGTTGTCTTGGGCCCCATAAGATGGGACTGTGGTGCCACCTGCAAGCACTCTTTAGGTAGAGGGGGCTGATTTGGTTTCCCAGGGGACTTGTCACCTCCTGGTGCAGGAAGGTGGTCGAGGCAGGAATGCCCAGTGAAGTCTGCTCTGTGTATCTCAGTTTCCCTTAGATAAAGTCAGCTTCTTGTCTTAAATCACGTTTGGTTTTGGTTTTTTCTTTCTTTTTAATCTTTCATTTTAGTCCTCAAAATAGTCTTCCATGTTTCTTTTGCTGTCATGGCTTTTTTGCCAGAATTGGCCCATGCTTCTTCTGTAGTAACAACCCAATGAGTAGCCAGGTTGGGGATCTTCCTCCGAATAGACAAGGCTGTAATCATCTGTCTCAAGCGAGACAAAACTCCAAATGAAAAATATCAGTCCTCTCTCTACGACTCTGTCCCTTCACGTGACTCTGTCTGCAGAAGACCAGCTGTGAACTTCTGACTGTGTTGACCTTTAAGCTGGCAGCTCGGCATTTCAGGAGTCGGGTGGTGACAGCTCACACTTATCTTAGGCACGTTTCCAGGTAGCAGCTCACCTGTGAGGACTTGCCGGCGCGTCCATACCAGTGGTAATGTTGAATTATGATTGTTTAATCCTGTACACAGTATGAACCTGAACCTATCTGAAGCTTTGCCTCTCAGGAAAATAATGATATTTCATTAGGCAATCCCAGCGTGCTTTGAAAGGCCCACTATGAAACTTTTATGAATACTGGTATTTTGGAGTTTTACGAACCAGTTATTTAAACTGACCCATGTGTATCTGGACTTGCAGACTTTGCCATGCGCCACTTCAGAGTGATGTTTAGACACCTGATCTTTGCACATCACTTTTTGCATGATGTAGTCCAATTACTGAAAGGGGTTTATTTTCCTTTGAAATGGTTGAGAGGAGTGTAGTTGGGTTCTTCAGCTGGAAAATAAAAGGGGTAAGGTTGAAGAGGAATGGGCTTTAAAACATGTAAGACCTTGGAGTCAGGAACTAACTACTCTTGAATGCAGCAGAGGCTGTGTTTAGGGTGCCGTTTAGAGGCAGGTATTTAGCATACTTGGGAACTTCTGGAACAGATTATATGAATGTTGCTGATTTCAGATATTGAGCCATAGCTGAGGCTCATTATTGAATTTAAATGTAATGATATTGTCTGGTTTTACTTCTGCAGAATTAGTCCTCAAGTGGTAAATCAGTAACTTAAGAACTCTAAGTGGCTCTGGGGAAGTATAAGGCTGGTTTGTGCCATGGAGCGTAAGAGTTATTTTAAGTTCTTGTGCCATTTGTGTGTGTATGTGCATACATGTGGGTAGCAGAAATGGGAGAGATTCAGAAATAAGCAACTACAATAAAGCACCTAGCAAGAGGCTTGAGGATGGACTAACAGGCAACTTTCAGTTCAAAATAGAGGTTAAGAAGAGCAAACCAAGAAAAAACCCAACAGATTATTCATTTGTTGTGCGCTGGCAGATGAAGAGTTTTTGATTTTTCCCTACCCCGTTATAAAACCAATTGAAAACAGTGTGGTTGTTTCTCGCAGTCAAGGTGTGTGTAAGATGATTGCTCGGTTCTTTTGTCCTCATAGTTTTCAGCAAGTGGTCTGTTAGATGGTGTGAGGAAACCCAATGAGGGTTGTTAGATTGGGAGGTGGGGCTGTTTTGACAAGCTGACTTTGATTAGCAGAAATATATGCTCTGCTGCCATGCATGGAGAAGGGAAGGTGCTGTGATGAAAAGGGCAGAGTATACCACAACTCCACGTATTTCTTTATATGCTGTGATTT
Organism: Nycticryphes semicollaris; assembly: GCA_013400055.1. Lineage (NCBI taxonomy): Eukaryota > Metazoa > Chordata > Aves > Charadriiformes > Rostratulidae > Nycticryphes > Nycticryphes semicollaris. The sequence continues at coordinate 58,835 of VXBJ01000249.1, forward strand.
CGTGTACCTGAAGCTAAACCTTATTAGAAGAGCTAGTTTGGCTGAGGGTATTACATAGCTGCTATATTAGAACAGCACCTTGGTAAGTAGTGTAGTTTTTTTTCTTGTCTTTAGAAGCGAAGTCAAACAAGGCTTTGTCACCTGACTTTGAGCCTTAATAATTCACTATTTTTTTCTGGTGTTCGTTTATGTGGGAAACTATACAACAGCAGAACCAGCTGTGCATCACTCGCATCGGAGCAGGCCCATGGAAGAACTGTTCGTGTCTTAGGAGTGTTGATTCATTTTCTTCTGTTTTTTTTCTTTCCCGTTCCCAGCAGATATATGGAGTGATCATTCATTTCAGACAGACCCAGACTTACCACCTGGCTGGAAAAAAATCAATGACATTGCTGGGATCTACTACTGGCACATACCAACAGGAACAACTCAATGGCAACGTCCTGAGTCCATCCCAACGGACCTCCAGGGCTCACCAAAAGGATCACTGGGTTCCATTACTCCATCTCCTACTCCAGAAACTGAGGTAACATACTGTGTCTTCTTGCGGGCTGCATACTGTAAAGAAAACGGAGATAACTTTTTGAACTTGCAGGTTATACCGTTAGCTAAGCCGAGCTTTAGAATATGGGGCCTGATAATATCCCAAAGTGTAGCTATTTATTGGTAATATGTCGTAAGTATCTATTTTCTAATGGCTGTGCCTCGTTGAAACATCCTAAGCTGTGGATGCAGAGGATGAAATCAGACATACCTCAGATTAATTAGACAGCCAGTGCCTGATGAACGTGAAACTACTGCAGTTCTGCAGCACGTGCTGAAGCACTGCTGCATTATATGGATACAGGATACATAAAACTTTTGCACCTTATAGCAGACTTTTGGCCAGACTCTGCTTGCATCTTCTTTCTTTTTGGTTCACTTGGTAGGATTATCACGTAAAGATAATAGGAGTCTTCATTTGAGACGCTAGTTCTTTTATAGGGTGGTTTCTAGTGAATAAACAGAAAATATTCTCAAGTGTAAGCTTCTTAACATCCTGCCAGTACGAAATACCTGCACCAGTGGATCACTGTGGTGCAGTCAGTCTTTAACAAGCAGAAAGAAATGCACTCTCTCTTCCACGTGTGCTGAAAGAGCAATATGTGATATCAATCCAGGGGGGATGGGTGCCATATAAGTAGAAAAATAGAAGAAATTATCAGGAAGAAGAGTATGCTTCAAAAAAATGCAGTCATTTTGCCTTGGTATGCTGGGAGGTCTTCTACGGAATGAAATGCAGTAGAATCAAATTGTTTTCAAATGAATTATTTTTCATGCTAACTTTTCAGAAGAAGGTCCACAGTTTTATGAAATCCAGGAATGTCTTTGTACTAGCTTTGAGTTTTGGATCAGGCAATCCTTAGGTTTTGGTGGGTTTTTGTAATGCATTTGGATATGACATTATTTCTGGTTTTGATTTTTGTTGATCTGTGCACCAAATTAACTTAAATGAAAGTTAAGAGGAGTTAAGGACATTTGAGTAGGTATTACCAGAATGTATTACAGTCTTGACCCTGAAACCCTGAAACTTTTATCCTGTATAGGCTTAAACGTGTACATTTCTGTTCGTTATTTTAGAATGATTGCTCCCACACGTTCATAAATGCTATTCATAAGGTTTGCAAACTTGTCCACAACATTTTCAGTTACTATTTACATCAGTCAAGCTCCCATGGAATGTACTGTGCACCAAGCACACTGGAAATTATTTCTGAGAGGGTTCATAGAGAATGAACAGCAATTCTTCTCATTTGGATAGAAAAAAAATTTCCAGAAATGTGGAATGTAAAGTGCTGCACTTGCTTCCAGTATAAACCCATGTAATGTACATGTGAGTGATATAACGTCACCATTAAATGTTTTTCTTACTCTAAAACATGGAGAACAAGGCTTCAATTAGCAAGTTACAGACATCTTTCACAAAACCCCAGAAACCAGTATGATTGGTAAATTGCAAAGAGAAAATGCATATATTCCTTTCAAATATTTTTCTACCTTTATTTAAAATGCCTTTACAATGAATATTTCACACCTGTTGCTAATGTGGCAGATGTACCTTTAACTTTTAGCAATTTGGTTTTAAATGAAGAATAGTTTGCGAACGATAAAGAACGATCATTAATTCTTAGCAGCATGATGGAGAATGTGAAATGTCTGAATTATAACAACATAGATTTTAATATAGTGTAGATGTATTTAATAAAACATTTGAGGAGTCATTCTAAAATGTCATTTATGTGAGAATGTAGTAGGCGCATCTAGGTTTTGATATGGCAGTTGTAATTCAGCAAGGAATTTGATCCAGCAAAGCTTTATGCATATACAGGTCTGTGGCAGCATCAAGGCCATATACTGTAGTGTAAAAGACGATACAGAAAATAAGCAAGTTTTCAAAATTTGTATTAGTATGATGCTATATGATTATTTTAATTGTAGGTATGGATGAAGGCATTTGCCTCTGGAAGGTTTTTGCATTCATTGATGAGCATCTTGCATACCATTATTTAAACAACACTGATTTTTTTGACTCAGTGGTCAGTAAGATAGCATGGCAATACAATACCAGCAGAGTTACAGGAACGGAGCTCAAAATGAGAGTTGGGCTGAATTGGGGTTGGGACATTGTGCACTGCCAGATTCTGAAACTGCTACAAAGAAGGGGCATAGCTGGAGTTATGACTAGAAGTCTTAGGAAGTGTCTCGCATTTCTTGAAACCACAGATGTTGAGCTTTATTAAGAGGAAACTGGAGAAAGAATCCTTTGGAATTCATCTGGTTCTGAGCAGAAATTTGCATCAGAGCAGTAAGAGGGAAATAAGCTATAGAGCTATAGTGTGGGGCTAAATGGTAGGGGTGGGTAATGAAATAATTTGTAATCTAGATTCAACAGCTGTTGTCAGCTATCCTGAATCTTTGGTTTTTCATCTCTCCACAATCAATACTTGCCAGCACCTAATCATCTCCAGGTCACTTACAGGTGATACTGGTTTCTGTCCCTGTTCATTGCACTGCAGCCTACCCCAAGTGCTCCCCCTCTCTCTCCCCACAAAGGATTATCCTGGATATCTGTGATACAGTCAATCACTTCACAAAAGATGTGGAATTCAATCTAGAAGAGGGGCTTACAAAGGCCTTTATCCCAGTACTACCATTGGCACCAGCAGTCGTGGTAGCCAGCTTCCAGCTCCACGTTGGACCATGTGTGAGCTGCATACTGCTGGTACCTGCAGTGCTCTTTGGAAGCCTGTGCTCCAAGATAATCTGGTTTAGGAAGACTGGTTTAGCTCATTCCCACGTGCTGGAATTTGTATTGCTTGCTTCTGAAAAGTTTGGGGGATATATAGGTTTCAGGCAGATGGAAGAGCATGATCTAGGATAGAAGACTGGCAGGGGTAGCAGTTCGTATCTGTCCCAATTGGCTTCTGCGAGTCCATAAAAATACTTTTATTTTTATCACATTTGTCTGTGAAGCATCATGTGTTAGTCTTGAGATGAGTTTATTTGGGGTCTTTCAGCTTTTGAATTTGTCAAATATACATTTAGAAATGTCTTTTTTTTTTAATTTTTTCCCCCGCAGTAATGCCTTTTTACCCTTTGTCTTGTTTCCTCCTTTGTTATTCTTTTTTTTTTTAATTATTATTTTGTGTCCCTGTCTCTTAAATGATGTGATATACAGAAGCTTTGCTTCATTTGGTGGAATGTGGCTCACAGCTGAGGGCAGTCAACAAAGAACAGATCGATCAAGTCAGCCATTTTTTATGTTGTAGCTTGCTCTGGATATTTAGCATAAAGAAAAGCAGTTACTTACTATTGTTGAACAGAGAATCAGGAAAAAGTGCGTAGGGACGAATGATGCTGTAATGCATACAAGTGGCAAAAAGGGTTTTAAAAGGGAAAAAAATGTGAAAATGTCTTACTTCTGCACAGGCTCTAAGGCAATTTTTCTTTCTCGAGATAATCAGTGAATTTCAATCCAAAGCAATTATGAGTTAAGCCTTGTGAGAAAATCCTGCAGATTTAAAAAAAGATGATAATAAATGCTGAATAGGAATAAACTGGAACATTCCTTCCCTTTCTTCCCCTCAGAAGCATGAATTATATTTTGATTTTGCACAGCTGATTAAATTTGACTTTTCTCCTTTGTGAATCCTCGTTTTTTGTAACATTCTCTTCCAAATTCTAGAGATTTTGCTGCCTTTTTCCTATTCCCTGTGCAGAGGAAAAGCTGTAGGGTTTAATTTTCAATAGGAGTTTCTTTGAGACCATGGTAGAATTTGACGATGGTAGTTGTGTCTTCTTATAGCCTGACTCATCCCAAGCCTGGATCACCTCTAGAAGTTCTTCTGTAGGTAACATAACCAGTAGCAGCTAATAATTAAAGAGGAGGAGCTTAGTAGGAAAAGCTAACAACTCATTTCAAAGGCATGTTAGGGAAGAGTTACCGTTGGGGGCTGTTTCTCACAAATAATTCCCCAGTGGGGATGTACAGAGAACACTTCTGAGGTGGGATGTCCACCCTGCAAATTCATGCATTGAGCCATATTAACGGGTACCATTTCACCTTGATGCTGAGCTGGACAACCTGGGAGAGTTCATCTTAATAGAGACCACTAATTACAGGAACACTTGGTTTGGTGAAGCTACAAAGAGGTGGCTCTGGGTCTCTCAGCAACCAAATCTCCTGTCCCAGGACTGTGGTGTTTCTGTCCTCATGGAGAGGAGGAGAGTGGCAACTCCAACACCAGCTGCTCCTCCCAGGCTTTACAGAGAAGAGTGAGCCTCAGGTTGCTGTAGTGCTAAATGCCTTGCTGCTTGTTGGATTGTATCAGTGAACACTTCTGACAATTTTGAGAAACTCGAATGGAATATGAGAGGGTGGGTAGTTAGTTCTGGTTTTTGAGAGGGATGATAGACTTTACAAAACTGCTTTTTCAGCAAGAAATCTCTCTGCTCTCCTTACTTCCTTTGCTGTCCTTTTTCTTGTGCTTTCTCTCTAGAAGTATTTAATTTTCATCTTGTATGTATCTGATCCTTGTATATATTGTTGTGTTTCAGTATTTCTAGCTCCAGTAGTGTTAGGGTCTTAACAACAATCCCAATCAAACGGAAATCCTAATGTTTCCACTTAATTGCTGTTTATCAAAGACTGTAGCAGCTGTGGCCAACATTCATATTCAGATTCATTTTGCTTGCTTTTAAGACCATAGTAAAGAGTAATTTTCATTGTCTGTTCCTAATTTATATTAACTTTCCTTGTTTCAATCTTTTGTTTTGGTAAGTAACTGTTAGAGGCATGTCTTCTCTTCCCCTTCCTCCAAATGCCATGGTATAGTGGAGTAATGAGTTAAGTTTGAGGTGATCTGTTCCCTAACCCATCCTGTAAATACCAATGCTAACAACAGTGTCTTGTGTTTTTTTTCTTTTTCTTTTTCTTTTTTTTTTTTTTTTTTTTCAATGTGCTTCTTCCTGTGTGAATAATTATGTGTCTAGAAACAGCCATGGAGTGATTTTGCTGTACTGAATGGGGGAAAGATTAATAGTGACATTTGGAAGGCAAGTATATTGTCAGATTTTAGAACCTTTAATACTATTACCCTTGTTTTTTGCATGGCAGTGGCTGTTGTTCTTTTTTTTTTTTCCCCTTTTTATTTTTCCATGAATGTCATCCATAACCTAGGCCAAAGTGAATGGGGGTACTGCTAGGGATGTCTAGCTCACAAACATGCTGCCTTTTCTGATCTTTCCACTTGGAATGGATTCAGCCTAAACTAGCAGGACAACTGCCATGACGTAACGAATGAGATGCCTGCACTGAATGAAATGCAGCTTGAGAATATATGCATGCCTCTTCTCAACTTCAGCCAGAAATACTATCGCTTCTTTGCAGGGAGGATTTAATTTCCCTTTGAAATACGAAATAACACAGTGGTGTACTTAATACTATATTCATAGCACTTAATGCTATAGTAATGGTACCGCCTTTATCTCTAGGATCTGCACGCAGCCACTGTGAACCCAGACCCAAGTCTGAAAGAGTTTGAAGGAGCAACGTTACGCTATGCTTCTTTGAAGCTCAGGTACAATAACTTCAGAAGTCTCGGTGGAATGACCATCTCCGTCTTGTGCTGTCTTGTAATCTTTATATGATTTTAAGATTGATTTTTGTCTGTCTTTTTTTTTTTTCTGTGACAGAAATGGTCAGCAATCTGATGATGATGATTCTTGTAGCATCAACAGTGATCCAGAAGCCAAGGTCTGTAAGAAGATCCACAATGGGATAAAAATTAAGAAATTTGCAATTGTAAACATAACTTGCAAAGTGCAGCATGTCTCCTAAATCTTGAAATTAACTGGACTCCTCCTCTTGGCGCAATGTAGGTTGACCAAGCAAGACTAATTCCCTCAAAGGAATTTGTAGATGCAAAGCTTCATTCAATTTGTTCAGGAAAGTGTGACTTATTTTAAAATCATGTAAGCCAAGGGGAATTGAATGTTACAGCTCAGGATTCTACTGTCCAACTGTAATAACTGACCCCTTGCACGACTGAGTTTTCTGTCCTGAGTGAGTGAGGGCTTTGTTGTTTGTCATGGCTGGGTAGCTTCCTAGGGCACTCGGTGACAGAATTTGCTCTTTATTCTCAAGTTTGTCCCTTTTTTTTTTTCTTGTTTCCATGGTTGCTTGAGCTCACAGCTAATAACAAAGAAGTTACTTTTTAGAATAAAGTACTTTGTATTTTAGAACAGAGAATGCTAGAGGGCTACAAGGGTGATTAAGGGAGTGGAGCATCTCCCATATGAGGAAAGGCTGAGGGAGCTGGGTCTCTATAGCTTGGAGGAGACTGAGGGGTGACTTCATTAATGTTTGTAAATATGTATAGGATAAGCGTCAGGAGGATGGAGCCAGGCTCTTCTCAATGACAGGCAATGATAGAACAAGGGGCAATGGGTGCAAGCTGGAACATAAGAGGTTCCACTTAAATATGAGGAAAAATATCTTCACAGTGAGGGTAACAGAACACTGGAAGGGGCTGCCCAGAGAGGTTGTGGAGTCTTCTTCTCTGGAGACATTCAAAACCTGCCTGGATGCGTTCCTGTGTGACCTGCTGTAGGTGTTCCTGGCAGGGGGATTGGACTAGATGATCTTTCAAGGTCCCTTCCAATCCCTGATATTCAGTGATTCTGTTAATGCAACCTAGTTTGAGGATAATATTTATAGAGAAAAAATGAGACCATTATGTGAACAAGCATTATAATTAAAAGCCTTTACTGTTGTAATCTAAGGTTTTTTAGGAGAATGAAGCAGCAGAAGGTTTTGAATGCTTGTATATATAACTCCAGATTGTCTTGCTGATGGTTTTGCCTTGTGCTTGCATCCATTTTTAAGGATGTGTGTGAATATCTATAATTGGAACTCCAAATAATTTACATAAGTGTTTTGGCTGTGCCGTACACCTGCAGCAACTGACAGGATCAGAAGCTGCTTACACGCAGGAAGACAGTATGTAACAGCGTTAATAATTATAATAGCATTAATGATATATTTTAGGAGAGAAAACAGACTGATCAGGGTACTTAAACTTCTTTGTCATCTTGATTATTTGGCTTGTGATGTTTAAATCAGATGTGAATAGCTGTGTTTTGCTTGGCAGGCTGGCAGTTAAAAAGCAAGGGTTTCAGCTGCGCTCGTTAGGATGACAGGCACTAAATACTGAGCACAGTAAAAGGAGTTGGAAGAGTGATGAGCGTTAGGTACCAGTCCTCTGAACCAGAAATCTGTTCCTTTGGAGATAAGCTTTATGGTATGGAAAGCAGTATAGGAGGCAGCATTTTGATAAGTCTGAGTGTTTCCCGGGTGATCTGCACTGGGTGGAATTAGGAGCCCTGCCTGCATGGAGGCCTGTGTGGACGAATAACTGGTGTGTCATCATCTCCCTTCCCTCTCTGGCTTGCTGGTTTAAACATCAGCCTTTATGGAACTGATGTGCATTCAGCATCAGGGAAATGGGTCAATGCCAAAAGCTTGCCCTCTTCTGTCTGTCACAGCTGGTTTTGTTTTGCCTGTTTAGACAAAAGCATGATGCTTAAACAGGTAATCAAAACCGAGTGTGGCAACATTCACAGGAGAGACTGAGAGGAGCAAGAGAAGAAATTGAGGATAAATTATACGTGTTTGGGGTGTTGTTGAAGCCACTTGATTCAAAGCACCGTACCTGCTGTCTGTCACTGCCTGATGGGGTTGTTGTGCTGGGGCAGTAGTGACTGTCTGCGTGGTCCTGTGGGTGAAGCTCAGCGGTGCTGATGTTGCTTTGCAGCAGGAGAGGCTCTGGGCAGAGGTGTTCATTGCATCTGCCTTTGCCCCGAGGACAGGACAGGCAGCTGCTGCTTGGCCCTACCTCACAGGGATGGGAAAGCGGTCTGGAAACAGCAGGGAAAATCTTCACCTGTGGAAAATACTCTGGGATCTTTAATTCTCAGGTGGATGGGAAGGGGGTGTGGTAGGTGTGTTCCTTGCTAGCCCGTTTTATGCAGAATATTGTGAGCCTAAAAGAAATTTGATAGGACTTAAAACTGATGAACTGATGAGACTTAAAAAATTAGATTATTTTTTTTTAGCCCCTTGGGCTTGACGTGGCCTGGATTGAAACTTGCTTTTGTGTGGCAGCAAGCACAAATACTTTTTCTTCATTTCAGCATTAGAAAGGGAAGCTTTTTTTACCTCATTAAACTCTCTATTGGAAGAATTCGTTAAAATGAACCTTGTTAGAGATATTTTAGAGATCTTAAACCTATTTAAACCTGTTCATGAGAGCGGCCAGTCCATTTGAAAAAGGTGAAATACAAAACCCCGAGCAATGCTGTCGTTCATCAAAGGGAACGATGCCACCTTGTGGAGACCTGAAGTGGTTGTCTCCCCCCAGAGCCTGACTGTCAACTTCTGCAAAGATTGTAGCACTGCCTAAATGCCAGTTTTGGGGAAAGCGTGTCGTATAATTCACGTAATTCTTGTAAGAAAAACGATTTATTCAGGAACACAGTTAAGCATTCAAAATTGTCAGTAAACAACACGTGTTTCTCTATACATCATGTGCTTAAGATGCAGCTCAGAGCTCTGCGTTCTCAGCACCTTGTTGCAGGTTGTCTGTGCAAGGCAATAAAAGAGAAGGGGATGGGGGAAAAAGGGGAGAATAATTACATCCAGCTTCTTCATTTCAGTAATTTATTTTGGTAGGAATTTCTTAAAGAGATGGCTCATTGCACTTGACAAGGATCCTAATTCTGCATGTGAAACATGCACAGGTGGAAATTAGTTTTGAATTGGTGTTTCCCAGAAGACAGATCATAACCTTCCTGGTTAATTTATAGAGCAACCTGTGCCTTCCTAATTGAGTTTCAAGAGAGGTAAAAAGATGCTTTTACCAATCCTGGACTGTAAATTTGTCTTTTCACATTGTTGTAAAATATGAAGGCCATGCGTAAAAAGCAAAGAAAGATGCTAGGTGTTTTTTTCCTTGCAATCATGCGTAGAAAGCGAACCTCTTGGGATACCTGTCCCTGCCCCTAGGAATGGGATGAAAAATGGAAAGCTTGTGTGGCCCAATTTCTCCAAAATCTTTTCAGAATTGGCCTGTTTAAATTGACATTTGGCTCAACTTTATTCTTTCCTTTTAGATTTGGCTTTCTGCTAAGGCTTAATTTAGTCTTTCTGTGGATGGATTTTCAAATTCCCTGTCAGCATTAGCCTGTTCAGCAGAGCTTCATTTTCCATCCTTGATGTTTTAGAGTAGTTTCAGCTATGTATCAGTGTCTAAGAATGGGAAGAATCTATTTATACCTGTGGAAGTACTAGGCAGTTGATCCAAAAGTCCATTTTAAACTTCAGAAAGCAGAAATGCTCAGGATCTCAAAAGAAAGGAAGAGAAGGAGACTATTTCCAAGAGGGGTAGAGGTGGGAGACGCTGATAAAAGTTATTTAAATTTAATTTACTTAGCTGTAGGTGAATGAAAACGCAGTGGGATACGTGGGAAGTGAGTTGGTGATGAACTCTCGTGGATTACCTGGGCGTTGGGGATTAACCAGTTGAGCTTTTTGGAGTGCTGCGAGGGATGTTTCTGACAAGTTGCCTTGTCAGTCTGCTTCTGGCTGCGATGGAAGTGGCCTGTAAATAGCACTATCAAAATAATTTTACAAAATGTCCCCCAAAGAGTATTCTTCATCTCACTGCTGCCTTTCTTGCTATGAAGGCGGGTATGTGTGTTTTGGAGACATTCAGCATTGCGTGTTTCTGGTCTTCTCCAGAAGCAGATATCCTGCCTGAACACAGGACCATCAGTAAATAATCAGTGTGTCTCCTTGGTGATGGAGGTGAGTCTGATCTCTGATGCAAGTGAAGACTTAACCAGAGAGCAGGAGTTTTTCCATGTGTAGTAATTCCAAGAAGAGATCAACTTCTCACACTGAAGTCTGTAATTTTCTCTCACAGCCAGAGTAGCTTCTCAAATTATTGGTGCAAACAGGGAGTATTCAACCTTTTCCAGCAGTTTCACAGTCCAGCTTCTGCTGCACATGATCTTCTCATGAGTACATGAAACACTACAAAAAACCTCAGTTCAATTAATTTCAATTAATGGACTTGATGCAATTAATTAATCTGAGGAGTTTATTACATCATGAATCTCCTTACAAAGATTATATCTAAAAGAAAAACTAAGCATCTTCAACGATTTTTCTTTCTTTTCTTGGTTTTGGAATAAGAATTTGTTTCTTTCACAAACAGACTTTGATTTTCATTCCCTACAAAATAGGACCTGTTACAGAGTAGAGGACTAGAAGAAATCCTGAACCCATTACATTACCCTTGTTGGGAACCACAATATATAATCCCTTGTATTATTTTCAAGTTTCTCTGTAAACGTTTACTGGGTTGGGTAATTTTTAACTGTGGATGATCAGATTTGTTACTGTGGGTGGAGTTTTTCTTGTATCTTGTAGGGTAGCTTTAAAATGTCCTTACGTTTTATTGGAAGGTTCTTGACATATAATTTCATTTACTTTTTCAAGTCCCGAGTAGGTGATCATTTAATTGCAGCTCAAGCCATGATTATAACTAGTGTTTATAAGTTTGTAAGAATGAGTGAGATGAAAAGTCCTGGTTTTCATCTCTAGAATTTGAATAGCACCTTTGCCAGGAGGCGGGAGTTGTTTTGTTTTGTTTTTCAAAGAATCATCTTGCCCGTGGCTGAAAGTTTCTTGTGAACAGCAGAATTTTGTATTTTGGGGATTAGCCTAAGCACTATCTATATAGTTCTTTTAACACTAAGTACTGCCAGTAGGAAAACTAGAGTGCATCTTTGGAAGCACTGCATTTTACATTGATGATATGGTATGGAATTGTAGGAAAGCTTTCACAAAATACAGGAAAGCAATTTATGCTCATGGATCTTCCTTAAATGACGTTCTTGAGTATCTTAAATCAAAAGAACTGTAGAATTAGAGTTAAGTAGTTTTTAAAAAAAGTGTTTCCTTTTGGTTTTGGTTTATGGTAGGCTTTCAGAGGGAAGAATGGTAATCTGGGAATAAAATCTTTATAAAACCAAAGACAAAGCCAACCTCAGACCAAAATAAACGTTGCAGTGTTTGGTGTTAGAGTTTTTCCCTTGTTTCTTTCAAACACAAAAGTTTGGGGTTTTTTCCTCCCCTCTAACCATCCCAGGCAGTCATTTTAGCAGCTTTCAAAACTGTGACTCAAAAAGCAGATATTCTGTTTGAAGCATCCGGGGAATAATCAAAGAGAGGTCAGTCTTGACAAGGGCAGCAGTACAGCAAATGCTTCTCCATCTTTCTATCCATACAGCTCATGGGCAGCAGCAGTGAGTGATACGGGGACAGCAGTCCCTGAACTGGTTGGTTGGTTGTGATCGTGGCTGTCTGCCGTGAGCAGCACCGAGGCACCCTCCCAGTGAGGGAGCTGATGCAGGTGAATGATGCAGGTGCTCGAAGACATTCCGCTTTGAAAGCTGTTTTAGAAATAGCAGACTGAAGCACTAAATTACATCTCCTCAACAATTTCTTCTTAAATGGTGTTCTTTTTAATTCTGTATGTTAGAACTCTTTTGGAGAGTGTTTGCTCATTCATTCTCTCTCCATGATTGATACTTATTGCTATTAACATCTATTCTGTCATTAGGGAATGTTATAATTAATAATGTCATGAGGTGAGGTACATCATAAAACACATTTCCATCCAGAAGATATTTATTTCCATCTTGTCCCTGAATGGAGTCTTGTTTACTCAAATACGATGATTAGTCCAGGGCAGAGCAAGACCTAGTGTTTTTCCCAAATCTAAGTAATTTTTTTGGTAGTATACCGAGTTAAAGTATGTTAAGTTGTTATAATATATGCATAGTATAAATATCTGGGATAATGTAGTTTACGCCCTTCAAGATTTATAATTAGATCCTGTGAAATGTTACATGTCTTTCACTCTTACAAATCCTACATATCTCTGGGATCTAATTAGTTGCAAACCTTCCGTGCGGGATGAGGGTGACTGAACAGCAGGAGAGATGTAGCAGGAACTTGTAGCTTTCCTTAGAACAATATATCACAAAGCCATTCCTCGCGTCAAAGAAAATGGAAACTGCTTTAAAATTTGCCATTAACTTACATGTTTGTAATGTGATAATTATGTCTTGAATTTAGGGCATTCTAAGTGTTTTCTTTCTTAAGATATACTGTACAAAAGGTTTGCATTGGATTGCTGGATTTCTACAGGATGGGGAAAAGAGAAGATAAAATATAACCCCCACTTTTGTTTCAAATCAGATTAAAACATCTTCTTGGCCTGTAACGTTCCAGTACTGACAGCTGTCATGGTGCTGTTTCTTCCAGTGGTGGCTGTTTAAGAGGAGTTTTCTGTGCCTTCAGCAGGTGGAAGGCCAGTGTTACACCTTCAGTACCACTTCTCCTGGCGATGCGCGGTGCAGTTTTTCCAGGTTGGGGTCTGTGTACGGTGTCTGGCTGTACACAACCACTTAACTAACCTGGCGGGTGTGCAGAACGTCAGAGAAACCCAGCTGCTGCTCTTAGAGGCACTCTTTTTCTGGGAAGAAGCTGCTCTTCTTAATACTTTAAGGGGTTTTAATCACACTTGACTGTGCTGCACCACAGAGCAGTGAATAAACTTTGTGGGCCAGCAGTATTTTGTGTATGACTGATAGCCCTCAGGAGTGGACAGAAAGCAGGGGAAGGAGCAGTCTTCATCATACCCACGTCCTGCAGGCAAAAAAGCTCCTGTTGCCTTTCTGCAGACCCATGGATTTGGTGTGTGGCAGCTCCCAGTTAAGCTCAGCTCCCAGTTTAGGTAGACCCTCCCCATCAGCTTGCCGGCCCCTTTGCTAATACACTGCAGGGATAATCACAGCCCTTCATATTCCCCACTGGCAACCAACCGTTTCACCATTAAAACAATACATAGCCCCTGTCTGCTCCAGCGTTAGGGCAGCCTGTTAGTCATGAACTGCTTCTTGAATCCCTGATCATCATGTGGCTGCTACTGAAATGAGCTGCTCAGATGATGTTTTGGTATTTCTCTTCAATTATTTATGTTAGCTTGCCAGTGTAAGGTGGCTAGTTCTAGTTTGCAGTGTCACAAAGTTTACCATTCTGTTGCATAGATTATTTTTTTTAAATGGAAAAAAAAAGTAGAGCATATACTTACGTTGGGTATATATAAAATACCTATTTGTGTATGTTATGTTCTACATAATATCTACACAGTTTGAAAACAGCATGATGCAACCTTGGTGAGTTATTTGTCCATTGTGGACCTGCTGAAAAGTACATTTACGAAGGAAGTTAATTTTAAAAAGTCAATTATAATGGAACGTTGTGTTGAATGACAAAGTGATATTTAGATAGCTCTAGCCAGCATCTGTATTTATTTTGGTATGGGTTCTAGCTCTAAATTTCGCTTTAAAGGAACAGAGGTCTTGCTTGGCAAAATTTCCTGCATTTCTTCAAAGAGAAAAGGGACTGGGGGGGTGATATTTCCCTATTAAGAGATTTAAAAACATGAGATGCAGTACGTGTTGCCCCTACAGGGGTATGCAGTGTTCTTTACGCTTGAGGATGATCGGTCTACGGTCCTGCAGGGAGGCAGTGTGACAGTAAGTGGGCTTTCAAACATGGGAGTCCCACCAGGGCTCAAGATTGCTGGACTTGGGATTTGTGTTCATTTGAGTCTTCTTTAAAGGGTGGGAATTGATCAAAAGTGATTTAACGTCATTGACTTTGGATCTTGTCATAAACAATTTCTGCAGAAAAAAAATTGCTATTCACAATGTTACTTCTAACGAGACATGAAATCCTGACTCTAGTGAAGACAGAAGGTTTTTCTCCATTGATTCAATAAGGTTGAGAGTTCACCTAAAGGCTTTTTTTTTTCCCTTTTTTTTTTTTTTTTAAGTTGGATGTCATGCATATTACCTTTGCAATTATGCACCACGGTACTAAATAAAGTACTGCTGGCTGCATTAGAACCACTTACATATGTCAGCCTGCAGAAGAGCCCTCATCAGAAAAATACAACATCTAAGGTTAAAGATGACAAGTGCAGAGCATTAGCTTTGATAAATAAATGCACGAATTCTTTCATGCTTTGTAAACTCCTGCAGTGCTTGTCTTTACTGACAAAACATGTGTGTTTGTTGGGGTCATTTTTGTGTGTTGAAACCTGCTTGAGGCCCCTAACCAGATAGACCCTAATTTTAGCACTGTTGCAACAATCATCCTTTATTAATTTCTGGTAAAAAATATGACTGCTTTTTCTTCACTGAGGAAGCACGTTTTGTATTTCGAAACAACTGAACACCCGTAATACCTTAAAGCAAAGTCCATGCCTTTAGGATGTGAAGTCAAGGTACCTGCAAAGCATTTAAAATCAAAGCCTGTTCTTTACTGAGAAGCCTGGAGAAAAGAATAAGATGATTTTAATTTCTTCTGCAGATCTACATATCGCAAAAGGGTATTAGTAGAGAATAATAGAGCACATTCCATTTTTTGCTTAACTGACTAGATTTTTTTACTTGAGTCAGAAATACAGTAATGAATAAGAAATTTGGATTAAAAAAAAAATCTTGAACCAGCACAATGGTCCTGCAACGTTTTCTTGCCTTGATAAAGCAGATTTGACCTCTGTCTGTGAGCCAGCAGGAATCACCGAGGCAGGTGTATTAAACTCAAAACAAAAGAGGGACTTTTGCAATCCTGTGCATCAGAGTCTGCGAGTCTGGAAAAAATGAGGCTGTGGTGTCTTGGAGAATTGGGTGAGGGACTGAGAGCAGGAAGTTCAATATCGAGCTGCTCTAGAGGAGTAATTTATTATTAAGGTTAATTTACGGTATTTGTAAAGCCCTTATATGTTGTTCCGTGGAAATTTCGTTTATAATCATCTTGAAATAGTCATTATTAGTGGATCTCTGAATTCTGTTGTGACCTGAATATCTGTGAGCTTATTTTTGTATTATTTCAAATAATACAACACGAGCCACAGCAGAAAGCTGGAAATACTGAAAAATCCTATGAGCGCTTTTTTGATTCTGCATCTTGAATTTTTGTAATTAAGAATTTTTGTGTGACAACCGTCAGTATTTCTCTGAGGGAATGGATACATTGCAGTCTATTCGTGTCAATGAAGTGAAAGTGTTTGCTTGTTCATTAATTGCCTACAATTTCTTTATTCTTTTGTTACTCAGTTCAGCTTTGATCATCTTCAGTATTTTCATCGGGAACCAATGCAAGCTTTCTTGATGCAGGTATATATACTGGAACGTACTTCTTTCCTGGAATAGAGTGGTTAGGGTTTACAATACTTGATCTTCCAAAGTATAAAATAATATGATAGCTTGTTTTATTTGAAAAACGTGAAAAAAATGTAAGGGAGTTTTCCAAGGTTGTGTTGGCTGCATAAGAAACGGTTAATTATGTGACCTACATGCTGTGTCTCAGACAGCAGCCTGCTCAGTGGTCTGTGATAAAAGACCTTATTAAATACTGTAATGATTTACGTATGTCTGCAGACAGATATAACCTTTAAAAAGGAAAAACATAAAGGGAAGCAAAAGGAAACTGCTCAAAACCAAGTCCTGTAGGCTCAGAAGAAGAAATTAGTAGCACAGATTTAAATCCTCAAGGCAAACATACTCTAATGAAGATGAACTCTAATGTTCATAGCGGCTACCAACAGCTGTGTGATCTGAAAAACAATTAGTCTGTGGTTTTATAATGTACATTAGTTTGTTGTTCAAACTGATGTGCTAATCCATTTTCTCCCTGTAATGGGGTCTTTTTCAACCCATGCCCTTATGATCCATCCAGTTTCCAATACTACTCTGCCATCAGTCACATGTAATTGATCTCTTGTCCTCTGTTTAGCAGGGGACTGTATTTGCTTTGGATTTCTTGATTATTTTAAATTATTTTTAAGGTAGACACGTAGTACTACATGAGGCAACAGCCAGAGTGTGGCATGTGTTTATGTGCAGACATTTGTCACAGTTCTGCGTTCCTGTCAAAGCTTCTTCCGGAGTTCCTCCTGGAAAGGCTGCAGCAGAGCAGAACCCTGCCCTCTGGTGAAGGTTCAGCGACGCCAAAGAGCAGAAGTGGGGTCCATGGTTCATTCATTCCCTCAAACCTAAAGTTCCCCAGCTTTAGGTGATGTTTTAGACCAGCACTGCATTGCGAGGGAGGTTTACAGCCTTTTGCAGAGGTTTGGATTACAGCATTTATGAGTTTGGTTCTTTGCCTACAGATCATTAACCCTGAAACATTAATTAGATTTGCAGCCATGCAAACGTCTATTCCCCAGAGCTATCACTGAGCAGTGATGTCTGTGTTTTTATTTTTGTTCACCTGCCTCGTACATGGGGCAGTGTATGATAGGGTGGTCTTTTTCCCCTGTCTATTTTCTTTGCACAATGTCCTGCGTAGCCCCGCAGGAGATGTTAAGTCTCCAGTCAGGATGAAAATATAGGATTATTGACATGCCATGGTTTTAAAGACATTTTTTCATTCACTTCTCTCAGACGTGCCATGCTCATGGTAGTGTCTTTGATCTTCCCAATCCCAACCAGCAGTGATCCAAATGCAGTATACAATTCCTTCATCCTGCTGTATTTATCAAGTTTCTTTGTTTTTCTTCAAAGAAAACCGTTTTCCTTTGCCAGCTCTTGGAAAGAGTCTGTGGACAAGCAGATAAGGAAATTATGTTTCACTTATCTTTATTCAGATACAGTTATTTAAATCATTGTTTTTAGAGTTTTGATTTTAAGATAAAGCAGCAGGTCTGCCCAGGGACATAAAACTGAAAGATTTTATTTTGTAAATTAGTACTAACAACGTATAAGATGATCATGGGGTTGTTTGTTTATTCTGTAGCGGAGAAAAGAAATCAGGTATACTACTATAAGCCAAAAGTAGGTATCTGGATTACTTTGAAATTATGGTGGGCCAGTAATTATGATTTGCCAGTAATTATCTGTGAGCCTCGAGTAGAGGTACGTAATGAACTGGCGTTACCAGGAATGTGTGTTTTACTGAGCTCATAGACTCTTCATCAAGGAGAGACGGGCTCTGGTTTTCAGCTTGGCTTGCTTTGACTTGGGATGTTACTTCCAGGAGAAAAGAGGGTGCGTTAGGAGAGCTCTTCCAGATCAAAGGAAGCACTTGATCTCTTGGTTACTAGGTGTCCTGGGTGGGAGCCAGGGAACCATGATGCTGTATTACAATTCTGCTGCCGTGGCTAATTCAGCTAGCCCTGGTGATAGAATTAGGTCATACCTGATAGGAGGCACTGGGTGGATTCTTTTTGCTGGGTTTTGTGCTCTTTTGTTTTAAAAAGGACCTCTTTCAAGGAGGGTGGGAGGGAAACCACCACCAATAAGACATGAAGCAGATCTTTTGTAATACAGTCGATGGCAAAATGCAGAAAGAGACAGACAGACACGTGTGCAGGTACTTCCACCGCTCTCCCACCCCGCAGCGGTATGTATGAGTACTCCTATTTTACTGATGAGCCAGGGTATGTATCACATGTTACTCTGAGCTCTTGCATTTTCTTGTGCTGAAGTCTGGATGGAGGTCTGCCATCATTTCGGAGTCATGCCAGCACGTATATTCGGTTAATCAAGAAGGAGAAGGTTTTTGGTCTTTCCACGTGTTGAGAGCAAAAGAATGTTTCCTGTATGTATATACTCTGGGTGCGTTGTGGGTGGGGTGTTGAGTCTTTCTGAGGTTTATTGAGGGTTTTTTTTTGGTTTGCAGTGAGTCTTTGGGAAATAGGTCTGTTTTGGTGAAGGTGTTCTGAAGTGGTTTATGTAGGTTATAGTGAGGGCTTCTTGTAAAACACGCAAACAAAAACTTGCCAGGTGCCAGAACGCAATGAGGTTTCTCATGTCTGCCTGCCTTGGAAGCACCAAGAGGGAATGAAAGTGAGGAAGGAAGCCAAGCCCTTCCATAGAGGGGAATACATAGGATGGGCAAGCGTCCCTTTCAGCTCACTCCGCTGTCAGGACAGTGGGCTGGGAAGAGAAACAAATACAGTAGATTACACCTCTGCTCTGGAGACTTGCAAACCTAGAATAAAAAAGGCCAGGAAAAAAAAACCAAAACAGTTCACTATCTTTACGAGTAAGAGATTCACCTGCTGTCAGCTTGAACTGATTTGTCTTTCACCATTTTTTAATATTTTTTCTTTGCCTTTTCCTCTGTTCAGCGCAGGGAGTTTATTTACCTGTTGGGAAAGCAGCTAACAAATTGCAGGTGTGATTGAGAGACAAAGAGTAATGAGGGAACAATATGCTTGTTGTATACATTTAGCTCTTCACCTCTCTTAAGATGATTTAGAAAATGTTTCTCTCTGCTAGTATTCTGTTATTCGATTTAATATTGAAGTACTTGTAAAAACACCGTTTCTACTGGTAAAGCTTGCAAAGATAAATATTTAATACCCCAATGGGCATTGCAGCACTTCCAGCAAGATTCACGAGCATTTGATGTGCCAAAAACAATTCTGCAATCCCGAGATTAGATGACCTTAATAATTGCTAAAAAATTGATATTTTAGTATCTCATGTAGCCCTGAAGTGAAGAGCACCCTTGAGTGGTGACCTCTCCTTTGTTTCCTCTTTCACCTTCTCCTTCATCTCCCTTTAAAATCTTGAAAGTGGGTGCTTTTGTGGGTTTCCAGCAGAGCTGGGTCAGGCAGCAGCAGTGTAGGAGAATTTGCATATTGCTTTCCTTGCTTGCAAAGCTAAAAAAACCAAACCCCTCCACAAAAAAAAATCTGGAGGCATGAGAGGCTTTAATTTTCTATCCACGCTCGCTAAAGGGTTTCACACAATTAGCAGAGCACGTTTGCTGTCTGATGCCTTAGGTGAGATTAGTGACTTGTTAGAGCAGGCACCAGGGGTACGAGAGGCAGACCCTTAGCTGGGGTTTCTGCTTGGTCAAGTGGGTTGGACGGGTGCATTGTGCAAGCTGAAGAAGGAGAGAAGTTTTAAAGGGAAGGAAGAAAGGAAGGAAGGAAGGAAGGAAGGAAAACTCATTAATCTTTTTACTCAAGGGTGAATTTTATTCCTCCCTTAGTTTGCCAAAGTTGACATATTATGCATATTTAAAACACCTTGGTGTTTTGGGGTCTTTTTTCGAGGACGGTGGTTCCCAAGTGGCACACCAGCAATGGTGCATGAGCTTAATCTACTTGCTGACTTCACAGCAGCTTTTAGAAGGCAGCAAATGAATATTCAGTGCCTGGTTTTGAACTCTGAAGCTGATTTATTTACTGTATCTCAAGATGAGTGTGGACTTGCTGTTGCTGGTCGTGGGCTGTGTGACCCTTGTGGGCAGGGTCCCATTGGAGGCAGCAGGGTTCCTAGTGGTCACCAGGTCTGGCTTTTTCCCCGAAGCTCCCAGGATCCTTGCCTGCCTTCCCAAGAGCAGTGGGATGCTTCTGACAGCAAAGAATGCTTTGTGGCACGAGGTGGCGGCGCTGGCCAGTCAAGTGTTGGTCTTTGCAAGGTCAAAATTGCACTGACTGACTAAGAGAGAACTGGATTGACTGAGAAGATTGCAATCAGTTCACCAGAACAACGTAGCACTTCAGGACAGTGTAACATTTCAGAAGAGATGCGTGAATAACACCTGAAGCAAGCAGGGTACCAAGAACTGAGCCCAAATTGACATCAGTACCTGATCTGTCTTGGCACGGGGAGGCTTGAGGTGAAAGAGGTGTTACACAATGGCAGATTTTCAGTTATTAATTGTAAATTTTCTCACTTCTACTTTTGGAACTTGTGCCTGCCAAGTCCTGCACTTCTGTAGGAGGCATCATGGCTAGCAAGGAGGGTCTGGATGTAAGAAATGAGTGCAACTTGATGTCCCTGTTTGTGCACTGTCTAATCACTGACTCAAGCAGAGTTGCAGGGTAACCAAGCTCAGAGATGGGATGTCATTTCATTTGGCTTTGTTCAGTGGTGGTACCAGTTGCTATACTAACTACTTAGAGCAGGGATTTGCTGTGGGGGTCATTTAGGATCTGTTATTGCTGAACCATTAGGGACCACCATAAAAATTTGGTGCCTCCTAAGGAGCCACCCCAGTAAGTCTCTTGGGCATCCTTCTCTGACAGTGCACGGCAATGTGAGAATGAGACATACCCATAATGTTCTCCAGAGGAAATCCTGATCTCATAGACAAACTCCCATGGACGTAGTGCAAGGTCTCAATTTTCCCCACCCTAAAGCCTGAGAGCAAATGTGTGAGGTTTTTTCAGAATTAAAGTTTTTTTATTCTTTACCCTAGTAAACATAGGGTAGAGATGATGCCACTCCGTTTCTTCCATTTTTGTTTTGTTTGCAAAAAGTACCATATGTGCAAAGTAATGTCGCCTTGGCTTGTTCTGCCAACTGAGTGCTCTGGTTGGCTAAACATCCTTCTGCTGAAAAACTGTATAATTAGATTGTTTTATTTTAAAGGTCATTTTTAATTTCTTCTAGAAAAAAAAAAGCTTCAGATAGCTTATCTCTTTATTACTGCTTTGAATTTGTTATTGTTTGCTACCTTAGTTAAACTTACTGTAGAAATGATTACTATAATCCACAAAAAAAATTAATTTTCTGGTTAAAAGCCAGACAGATACACCAAGTGAGTATGAGTCTCACAATAGATGTAATCCAATTGTATTTTCTTTCTTTTCAATTAGAGCTCTAGATATTAGCTAAAATTTCAGTTCTACTATGTCTGTATTTGTGCTTTTTCTTTTATTTCTCTGTGGTTGTGTGTCCTACTATTTACTGCTCCCTTGTTTCCTTCTTTATATTAACAAAAGTATTTTACTGTAAATAATTTCTTACCTCCACAGCTACCTTCCCTGGCAAGTCATATATTCTTCTTTGTTCCTTTGAATGTTTTCACTTTGCCGTTCTCAAATTCGATTTTAATTTATTTATCTTTGAACATAAGCTCATCTACAAAGCCTTGATTTTGTTTTCCTCCTTGCCAGGGATCTTTAATTTTAACTGACTATTTTCTGTTGCATGACAAGATGTCCCTAGCTGGATACAGCAACGTACTGAGTGCTCTGATACACGTTCAGATATTTTCTGTTTGCTTTTTAGTGCTTTGCCGTGCGATCTCTGGGCTGGGTAGAAATGGCAGAAGAAGATCTTGCTCCTGGAAAAAGTAGTGTTGCTGTGAACAATTGCATCAGACAACTCTCTTACTGTAAAAATGACATCAGAGACACTGTTGGCATTTGGGGAGAGGTAAGAGAGGGGGGAACCTTGCCGGAACATCCTTCTCACGTCATAAAACATCTTGAAATAACAACTCTGTAGGCAAATACATCCATGCTGTGTGTTTGGGGCTTCCCTATCCCATTTGTCACTGCTAGAAAAGGCTGAAGGGTTCAAGGAAAGCCTTAATGGAAGGTGTTCCAAACTTTTCAGGACAGCAGGTGCCACAAAGACATCATCTTTGCGTTTACACCTGGATTAGTGCACACCTGTGCAAAAGCATTGGGACAAACTGTTGAAATCGGTGGAAGTCTTTCTCCTGACCAGAGGTTTGAGAACAGCGTTTTCACACATTTCCCCAGTCACAAAACGGCTTTAAAGAAAGCTAAACTGGTGTGACCCATGCTTCTAAAATGTTTGAGAAAATTGAGACTGATGGATGGACAGATGGCTTATTTTACGATGATTATTTTATCAGTGTTTCAGAAGGAAATTAATTTTATGTCATCAGTCTGTCTTTTGGTTCCTGTCCAATAACTCTTGAATCTGTTCACCAGTATCATCCAATTTTGAAGGACGCCAAAATTCCACACACTGAGGGAAAAACAAGAGTCCAGCTCTTGCTTTCTTGGTTTGGTGATGGGTCAGTACACCTTCATCGGCTGAACCGTACGAGCTGTTTTTGAAATGACAGCAAAGACAGGATAATGCTGTGGGAGCACAGGGAGAAACGTGGGATGTACAGAGGAAATAGGAGACAAACCCACAGAAAAATACATTCAGTATTTGATTGATCGTGGAGCAATTTAAACTTCAGCCAAATCTTATTCTCTACCTCTCTCCTGACCTGCTTTCGGTAGGGTTATACTAATGTGGACAAGATCTGGGTGCATAACTGACATGAGAGTGAATGTTGTTACCTTCACTGCTGTGTGTTCTAAGAGAAATAGCACCTCCCAACAGAAGAGGAATTAAAAGAAAGACTTGTCTGTTGAGGTGAAAAAGTTAGGAAAAATATCCTTCAGTCTTCCGAGTTATTGTTACAGTCTAAAGCTTGTGTTCAGTGTCCTGGCAATAACTGCAACAAAGCATTTACACTTCAGAGGAGCAACTGGGAGAAATTACTCATTTAAAAATGAAAAGTGATGTTTTAAAGGACACAATTAGGGTGCCCTAACCATTTAAAGTCATTCCAGGAGGACCTTTTTTTTTTTTTAATGTAAGAAATGTATGTACATATACATGAACAACATTGATCTCCTTTTTCCTTACTTCTGGGAACAGTTTTATTTAGTTAATATGGCTAGAGAAGCAAGTAGAGATGTGTCAGTCATGGACTTAGGACCTCCTGCTGATCCTGGAAGGGAAAAGACCACTCTCTTTATGTGTGTGCAATCCCATGCATTTTTCAGATGACAAAATTTTGATCAACTTGAAATATATAATTTTAGTTTGAAATCACATGCTTTCTTTTGGTTGCAGAGTTAATATTTGAGGTTTTCAATATTTCTCTCTGTCAATCCCATTGTTCTTTGTTGGAAAGTCTTGCAGGTTTTCAGGTCAAACTGGTAAAAAGTTTTGGTCCCTTGAATGGAAGTTTAAATTTAGAATGCTATCGATAAAAATAAAAAATAAAAAATTAGTCTGACAAAACAATAGAGACACTGTGCTTGAATAGGTGAGGTAAATAGTCTTCTTGATTTTAAAAGAAATCATTACAACCACACTTTTTTGCTGGCAATGTAATGCTTCAAGAGTGATTGCAAGAGGCATGTTTTGGAGAGGAATCTGAAAAAAAATGTGCTAGTCACTGACATATCAGATGGAGCACACAGAGCAGAAACCCGTTAAGAAGTCAGAACCGATGACTGCAGAGAGAGGTTTTAAGATAGCCTAAAGATTTATTTTAGCTAGAATGTAATGAAGGTGAAATTGGGAGTAGGACCATCCCCAACTTTTCGTGATTTAAAAAACAAAACAAAAAGCAAAAACTCCCCACACTCTGGGTAAAATCCTGACCCTGCAGAAGCTTTGTCACTGGCTCTAATGTGGGATTTCATTCCCTCTGCTCTTCTCCAAAACAAATTCCCTGTAAATTTCTAACTTCCCCGTCTCTGTAAAATCTTAAGAAGAAAAACACAACTCATCTGTTTGTCTTGCTACTTTGCCATGCGTTATATTCCTGTACATGACAAAATCACTTACGTGGAGAAGATAGGTTGTTGGCGCTGACCTATATACCACAGTATATAACCCTTCCCTGGGTATATAATAGTGCTGGGACTGTGCCTTTCTTTCCTTTATTCCCTTTTCCTGAGTGGCTCTTCCAGTGAGAGCCACCTTCATCTTGGACCATCAGGTCTCTGCCACTCTTTCAGCAGTCTGAGACAGTGAGGTCTATCTTCAAGCTCCCAGCCCGTCAAAATAATTTCTTCTTGTCCAAAGCAGTGTTTTCATCTCTAAAATAGCTTTTCTATAATAAGGCGACAAAACTTAGCAAAACATATTGCTTCTGGCTGCGGCCAAGCTATCCCTTGAGCATTGCAAGGATAATTTCCTGTGACTTATGTTGCTTATCTGCCCATTCTCTAATCTTTTCCAGCTAATTTGGATTCTGTTTTATTACCCTAATCCCGGTCTGTTTTGCACGATGAACAGATTTTACCTTCCTACAATAATTTCTTTCTGGAATAAATACATAAGTAGAAAATGGGTCCAAAAAAGCGGTTTTTGTGGCACTTGGTAACGTTCTTCACACAATCTGTTTACTGCCTCTGACCCCCAAGCAAATTTCTCACCCTTTTTCTTTGCAATGACTCTGTTTTCTGTTTGGTTTCCTTCATCATCCTGGTTTGCCTGGTGCTGTCCTGGCTTCTGTGTTTTATTTCTCGTGTTTCTTTTCCTGCATGCCTCAAGCAGCGCAGTGCTGCTGATTCACCCCATTTACACCCCAGGTGATCGTAGCTACATCTGTTTCTGCTTCCCCAGGAGCAGCCTGTATATCTTCAGCCTTGCATCTCGGCCACAGCTGCACTTTTTCCATCAGGCAGAACGTTCTTGTGTGGGCAACGCCTGTGTCCCCTTCTTCTCACACCCCTCTTGGTGCCAGCTCTATGTCACAGGTCCCTTTCAAGTCCCTGTGTAGGAGATTTTGGGGGAGGGAGGGGTGGTCGGCAGCACCTGCCCTCTTCCAGGGTGGTGTGAATATGTGTCTTAGACACAAAATTAGATGTCATTTAAAACTTAAGCCACTGTAACCAAACAGGAAGAGGAATTCTGTGTCACTGCGATGAAGAAAAAGGTCATTTTTGAAACGTGTGTCAATGGGAAGTCAGTCCCTTTCCATTCTGTCTGTTCATTTATAGATTCTGGCACAATAGACAGGAAACAAATTACTCTATATTTAGCTGATGGCTCCCTCCTTATTATTCTTATCAGCAGGAGCTTGTTTTATCTCTTGGCAATAGATCCATGACCATTTCCATGGGATCCTGCAGTCTTTAGAGTAGGTGTTCAGCTTCTGAGAAGGGAGCTGGTCGCTGTGACAGAAAAGGCAACAGACCTTTTGCAAGTGGTAACCACAGGAGGAGGATTAGCATTTGTGAATTAGCATCAGAAGGAAAATTGCCTCTAAATTTCTTTGCTCTAAGGGGAAAAAAGCACTCTCCTTGTTCTTACATGCCAAAAACACTAGAGAGAAAGCCTGGCTCCAGGATTCTGCAGTCATTGGCAGACTTCACATTCATGTCTTAATGCTAGGTTTTCCCCTTTAATTAATCTTTCTTCAAAGAGTATCCTGTAATTCCTTTGACACTTACAAATTGCTGTCTGTTCCCATGACCTGTTGGTTAAAGTTTGTGGAAACAAAGCATATTGTTTGAAGGAAGAAGCTCTGCCTTAAGAGTACAGGTTTTGGTGTGAGCCTTTACTGTTAATGCAGTTCCTGACATAATAAGTTTGGAAGAATTTATTCAAGAAAGGATAAACGTGTAATTTGTTGAATAACTCAGTAGCCTGAGGTTGAATGAGTCAAACAGTTGCGTTTAAAAGACATCAAAGCTTTTTGTGATTGAGATCATTTAAAAATACAGTAGTAGCAAGATAATATCTTACTCTATCTTAGATCTTTTTCACACCAGAAGTAAATGAACTTGTTTTCAGTTGCTCTTGGAACAAACTGAAACCTGAAGCAAATTAAGAGCACGCAAGTCTGAACAGCACAGGCATAACACCTTGATCCCTGGCAGTTTGAGAGGGGGATGTAGTGTGTAACTCTACTTTGTCTGGAGTTGCAGGGCAAAGACATGTACCTTATACTGGAAAATGACATGCTGAACCTGATTGACCCCATGGACCGCACAGTTCTTCATTCGCAGCCCATTGTGAGCATCAGAGTCTGGGGCGTGGGACGCGACAACGGCCGGTGAGTCTCCCCTCTCCTTATCCCTCCTGACTCGGTGCTATTTCTGTCTGCTGAATCAGAGGACACGTGAGCCTGGAGCCAGTTTGGTGTCAAAGCTATTTGATTGAGTAATTGTGTCCCAGGGGCTGTGAGGGGATGGGTAAATTCTTTTTTTTTTTTGCTGGTGTTACTTTTTAAAGTCTCTGCTTTTCGTAGTTTATCACTTATATGCTGTTTTGCTAAACCTGTATTGAGCAAACCTTTCAGATTAATTCAGCCAGGTGCATAAAACTGCACACTCAACAGTATTTTGTTTCAGATACTTTTTAATATAAAACTATTTTTTTAAATTGTCCTGTAGTATGTTTCTCCTGGCTACGTGAAAGCATGTCTTCCTCCTGGTCCAAGTTAAATGTGCTACTTACACTCTGTATGCATGTGTTTCCACTTCCTTGGCATATTTGATTTGATGGAGAAAAAAAAGTTGGCTTGAGGGAAGAGTAATGGTTTTAAGCCATTGCAACTACTTAAGGATCTTGATGCAAGAGAATGCCTAAGGGTGTTGTAGAAAACTCAGCTTTGTCCTTAAAGCCTGTGAGCTGGTGTTCTTCCTTGCTGTAGGGAGCAACCATGAGTGTGAGCTGAAGGCCTTCCTGCCACGGAGCCAGTCTTTCCTTCGCTTTTGTTGCTGACTGGTCGTCCTTTGGTAGCATCTTTCTTCATCATGTAACAGTGCTGTGGGAACAGGATTGTGAAGGTGACTTAATAGGAACAGGGCAGTGAGCTGTGTCTCCCTGCACCATTCAGCATTTTGATGTATTGAAAACGTTGCCATTCACATTGAGTAATTCCAGGATCTTGGCACAGTACCCACCCTGACACATGGGGAGTACGGATTGAATAACGATAACGAGCTGCTGCTTTTGTGTCCACGTTTGATTATTGAGATATTTGCAATAGTAGGGTTGTTTGGGTTTCTTGCCTCTGATTTTGATGGGAAATGTCATTTTTGGACCTGAAAAATCTTTCCCAGTAAAAGATTTTCTGAAACTTCTTTAATACTTCAAAGTTACTGATTATCTCTGGCTAAATTGCAGGGGCCTTGGTGGACTAGATGACCTTTAAAGGTTCCATTCAACACAAACTATTCTGTGATAAGTGTTTCTCTTTCTAATTTATTTTTACTTCTTTACATGGGTGATGGTTAGGGTGCAGTTTTTTTACTGTTTTTCAGTTCCATTGGTGCAGTTTTTTGACATCTAAAAGGGACAAATCCATTTTGAGATGGTGGGAAATAAAAAGGTTTTAACTTCTTATGAATAAACCATTACAGTGCTTTGTTTGCCTCAGAAAATGAGCGCATTGGACGTTTCCCTTCAAGTCAGATTTTGTAGTAGCTTACTTTGGTCAGGAAACAAACAGAGGATCTTAAGAAGCACCTAAATGCGATGAATACGATGCAGCTTTACAGAGTAGAGGGAGCCAGCTTTGCTTTTTGTTAATATTTTTTGAAGCATTTATAGTGCTTTTTTCAAGTATTTAAATTTCTTTGGAAAATAATATCATTCCATTATGATGTTTATAAAATAAGATAATAAGCCACATTTCTCCAGGCTGGGTACCTGCTTCTTCTAAAGACAGGACTGGTTATAGAAACATCAATGTGGAAAGGTGACATTTAAGAGAAATGTGCCTTTTGCAATCATCCAGCCCCAAGAATGTGATAAGCTTTTGGTGAAATGTATCTAGGGGTGGGAAGCAATAGCAAACTCTCCTAGAGGAGTGTAAGTCCAGAAGGACAAGAGTTGGTGGGAAAGATTGTGTGTGCACAGGTCGTTGTGGTTGCTCTGAGCTACGGATCTGACATGGTACCCCACAACATTGACCAAAAGCTACGTACAAGGCACAGGAAAATGCATGTCTGATCCCACTCCTGCCCTTTTTCATGCCTATCTGGGGTCCAAGGATGAATTCCAGTGCTGTTGAGACAGCTGCTGCAGAAATTCATGTTTCTATTAAGAGGGGGTAAAAAAATTATGGAATATGTGGGAAAAGTGCACATCCAAGTTGAAAACAAACAAAAAAACCCCAAGAAAACCCCAAACAAACTGAGGGTTCTCTCTCTTTGTCATAAAAGGTAGAAGATTCCTCTGCTGTTTTCCTGAAAGGAGATTTTATTTGCGACAGTGACAATACAGAGAAAATGACAGAGCAAACAAAGTAATCTTTTCTCATGTTTCTACCATCAGAAGTGGGAGTTGGCCTTTCTGTGTTGAAAGTGAATGTTTCTAGAGATCATGACTTTTCATGATTGGTTGCTGTAAATAATAGCAAGAAATAGTTTCTTGAAGGTTTAATATTTAAACACACAATCAAAACCAGCCTTAATATTTCATTTTCTGGCACAATGGTGTTCTTAGCTACTTCTATTGGAATCTTACTTTTTTCATCATAAGAAGTTTGATTTCGGAGCTTTCCTATTTTTAGCCCTTTTGTAAGAAATTTGGTAGATGCTTCTACAGAAATTTTGTGTCGAGCCTGACTTTCAGGACTGGAGCCCACTCTTTTTGAAATTTAATTTGTTTAACATTTTATCGAGCCATTTAAAAAATCAGGTTGTAGGAACAGCAGTGGAGCCATTATTTGTAAGGAAACTTGGACCGCATGGGATATTAAATAGCAGAAGATCCAAAAGAGAAGCAGAAAGAACAAACTTAACGACTGAGTAATCAGATGTATAATGTTGTGTTTTGGACATAGTGAGGGTCATTATAGGAAACATGCTTTGAAGGGCAGCATAAATGATGTAGCACTTGCTGAAGAAGCACTAACACACAAGAAAAAAAGCATTTGGTGACAGAAGAACTCGAGAAAACCGTATTGTTGAGCTGGAAATTGCAGTGCCTCTCTTTTCATGTAGACATTAACATGCAGTCCTTGGGCTCATCCTGGTAAAATTACTTACTGGTCCTGAGGTGAGAAACAGCAGAGCCATTCACTGACTGCAAAATCAACTCTCCCTGGTTAGGAGTTTGCCATCATCAGAGAAAAGTGAGGGGAATCGCACTGCTGCTTTGGTGGAGTAATTGTCCAGAAAGTAGATGAAGTTCTTCCAGAGTTGTTGGACGTGAATTTTGTTAATTAGCTACATCTTCTGGTCCAAAAGCCTGCATAATAGAGTATATTGGATTTCTTGTGAAAGGCAGCGTTTAAAATGTTGTAAAAATATATATTTTCCTCTATTTTGAGTTATTTGAACCCTATAATGGTCTGCAATCCCTCCTTTTTAACTCTGTTTTGCTTCTAGTAATTTACTTGAGTAGATTTTGCTCTGGAAGATGAAGAGGTTTTCTAATAACACCCGACCAGATGATTTTCTAAGCTATGCCGTAATGAAAGATTGATGAAATACAGAGATCTGCTGATGAAAGTTTAATCTGAGGATGTGTCTGCTAACTCACCTCGGGCACAGCGTCTTCCAGGAGTCTGTAATCACTCTCTCCATACGTTACAGTATTATCCTGACCTCTAGTTTCTTTTTCTTAAACAGTTTTGTGATAAGAAAAGGCTTTGTTTTTTTGACTGAGTTAGGCCGTGTGGTGATTTTCTGTTTTGGAAGGTAACATCCCACGTTTTCGATGAATCACTGAGTAATATGTGTTTGACCTTAAGAAAAGCTGGAGCACCTTTGTAAAATCATGAACAAAAGCAGGTTCCCACAAATTGGTGATTATGCATGTATGTATGTGTATGTAAATGTGTAGGCTCTGAGCTCCTATGTTTGACATGGCATTGAAGTAAAAGAAATGCACTGTATCTCTCCATTCTTTTGGCAGGTGATGTGTGATTTTTAGAAGTAAAAGCCACAGTGCTCTGTACAGTCTACCTCTCCTGCAGTACTGGAAACGGAGCCATGACAATTCATTTATATTATTTGTAAATAAGGAAAGTCCTCACACTGACTTAAATATTTCAATTTCAAGATCAGTAAGGTCATTGGCACCTGGAGGATTTGTGGTATCACAGGTTGTGTGTCGTTTAGCCCCAGCCAGCAGCAAAGACAGCCTGTCAGTGGATAACTGGCAGTGCTGTGTTTGCTTCTTAACAAGCCACCCATGACATGTTTGAGGTGGTTGGGTTTTTTCCCAGGCGTTAAAAGCATGTTGGAAAATATTCGTGTAGTGGAGCTGTATAAGAGTTGTTCTTTTCACTGGTGAGCTGCAGGACTCTGTACATTAATCATTCCTCAGGCTGGGTTCCTTAACTGCTGGTGCATAGCCTTTGCTTCCTGAGCAGCTCACTAACAAGGAAGAGAGGAAAGGTAATGGCCCATCAATTTCGTAAAAGAGTTTCTGTTAAGCACATTTCCCTGAATCTTCCTTTATCTTCATTGTTCTTTTGCCAGCCCAAAGCCTACCTCTGCTTTTTTAAAACCTCTGTGGGACCTTAATTGCCTTGAGAGATCATGGTTCCTTCTCTCATGGTGTCTCCATAAAACAGTAGAAAATTCCAGCTGAAAAATACAGCCATTCGCTGGCCAGAAGAGTTGTGGGTGGGTTCAAGGCACGGCTTTGGTGGGGCTAAATATGGAACTGGTTGCTGGATGGTGTGGGCCCCTGGTGTGTTGGACAAAACATGTAGCAGACAGATTCTCTGATGACTGGGGTTTTCTGACCATGGGTTCTCTGGCTAGACAGGGTGAAAGCATTGTGGCCCCTCTTCTGCCCTAAGAATGCCCATTTTGGCAGGTGACGGTGGTGGGGATATCTTTGTCCACGTGGATGTCTCTTGACCTCCTTCTTTGAACCGCTGCTGTTTTTCTGCTGCCTGGATATCAGGGAATAAAATAAGGCTGAGAATCAAGAAAGGGAGAAAGGTGAAGAGGACAACTGAATCGGAGAGAGTAGGATGATGCACAGACCAAAGATGAGGCTCAAGCGGCCTCAGAAAGGGAGGGCAGACATATAAATGGATAGATACCCCAAGTGAGATGGACATAATCCTGTAAGGCTGGAAGAGAAGAAAGTCTTAACAAAGAAACAGAAATTACCTGAGCTCTGTTATCTCAGGAGTTATGTCCAGAGCTGATAAAACTAATGCAGTGATGTGGGTGAGAAAATGGGACAAAACTGTGGAAAATTAGTAGGAAATGACATAAAAGTGATGGCTTATATTCCTCAAAATATCAGGAGTTAAAAATAGTATCCTACCTTGCTGTTTGGACAGCTAAATAAAAATGCCCCAGTTGTATAGGTGTTTAACACCTGCGCTGTCTGCTGACTTCAGTAGGATCTCTGTATGTTCACTGTCTTCCAAAATCCAATGTCTAAATAGAAATTTAGGGACCTTTCTCTAGATAGAATGGGAAATTTTCACTTGAGCAACAGTGTTACAGCAGGTTACATGTTTTCTCTTCAGTGTCAAGCTAAGAGGGCTGGCGCTGTGTCTGAGCAAGAACTGGTCTGATACAGGGCAGAAAAGGGGCGAGCAGGGAGAGTGGAAGCTGTTCTGCAGGTCAAGGTCTTGTGGGGTTATCATCTGTATTTCCTGGCTTGAGCTCCTGTGCACGTCTGTCATAAGGACATGAGGTTTTAGGAGGGATACCTGGCCTTAAGTTGACAATTAAAAGCTAAGAGAAGTACAGACAGTAAGTACAAGTTTAGAGTGGTTAGTGTTGTCTCTGTAACTTCACATTTTGCCTTTCAGAGCACGCTGCAGCATGCCCAGAAAATGGCAACAAAACTGGTTGAGGGGTCTGGAGCACAGGTCTTACAAGGAGCAGCTGAGGGAACTGGGGTTGTTCAGCCTGGAGAAAAGGAGGCTGAGGAGAGACCTTCTTGCTCTCTATAACTGTCTGAAAGGAGGTTGTGTGGGTAGGTGAGGGCTGGTCTCTTCTCTCAGGTCACAGGCGATAGAACAAGAGGAAATGACCTCAAGCTGCACCAGGATAGGTTTAGATTGGAAATTAGGAAAATTTTCTTCACAGAACGGGTTGCCAAACATTGGAACAGGCTGCTCGGGGAAGTGGTTGAGTCACCATCCCTGGAGGTATTTAAAAGAAGTGTAGATTTAGTGCTGAGGAATGTGGTTTAGTGGTAGACTTAGCAGTGTTAGGTTAAAGATTGGACTCGGTGTCCTTAAAGGCCCTTTCTAACCTAAATGATTCTATGATTCTAAACTGTTTTGTGTACAACCAACACAATATCAGGCTTCAGTGATGCAGTGTGGCTTTTGGCTGGGGGGTATTTATGGCCTTTTGGCTTTGTTTTCCCTTTGAGGTGATGATTGAATGTGCTCTGAGATTGAGTCTTCCTCCAATTTTGTGAGAGAAGCTTATCAAGCTGTATGAGATAATGAATAATAAACTTTCTCATCTGCATTAAAGAGATGTGGTCAAGAAAAGCAGAAAATAAAATAAATTAAAACTGAGATGTTTTTTGTACCTGCTCTTCTGAAATGATAACACCCTTCAAAGAATGTGTAATTCCAGCTGAATTCTTCAAACTCTCAGATACCATTAATCAATATTGCCTATTCCCCTCAGTCCCAGTAACCTTGGAATAAGGACAAAACATACTGTGAGGAATCACATAAATAGTGCATAGGCAAGGGATTACAGTGAAGGAAAAGGATTTTACTGGCTTTTCTCACCCATATTCTTAGCTGGGGTTTGGGTTTGTTTTTTTTAGAGTAATCTTTTCCTTTCTCCATTTCTCTAAGCCAACTGCATCTCAATATCCTTTTCTGTGTATTTTGATAGCGTTTTCCCCGCTCACTAGGAAACAGTTCAGGTGATTATTTATATAAAACTTCTCATTTATATCCATAAGGCCTGACATTGTTTGCTAGTACAGCGTGTTCTAGGAGGGGGTAATGAAACTGTACAGCTGTGAAAGGGGAAATCCAGTCAAGCTTACAGAATTAATGTGTTTTCAAACAAATGTAGTTAAGTGGGTGCAAAAAGCTGTATGTGTGCGTTCTGACTTGGATTAATGAAACTGGTTTACTCTAGTTTGGGGATTTAAGATGAAAGACACGGTGGACTGCAGACGCATTGCAATAGGCCCATATTAACCTGAAATAAGCACCCATAGTTTTGCAGCAATGGGTGGTTTTGTATCACTAGTGGCTTCAGCTGTGTTAGAGCAACATCACTGTATCTCTCCTGCCTAGTCCCACTAATGAGGTGAAAAATGATTACATGTGACAGTGAAGGATTTTTCACTTTCACAGATGAGGCTCATGAGCAGCTCAGGTGTTTATGAAGGGTGGATTGACCCCTTGAGAGCAGCTGAGACAAAGGGTATGCCTAGGGAGAGTCTTGGCCGTGAAGCGATAGGTATTTGGTAACCTTTGAAAAAGCTTTGGTAACTTTTTGAAAAAGCAGAGAAGCAATATGATTAGCCCAAGTGCAGAGGAGTCTCATGGAGAAAGGGAACTGGGGCAAACACACAAGAGAAGAATTGTAAGGATTTCTGTGGGAGAGGGAAACGGGAACAGAGAAAACCCCTGAAGGAGAGCTCAGGGTAGTGCTGTGGCATTTGTTTGTAAAGAAGTGGGGGAAATGGCAAGGAGACTTCCCTTCTTATTAGGAAAAGCTACCAGGCAACCATTTAAAATGTGTCGCTTGCTTTGCTAGTGGCTTGAGTGTGGCAGCAAATGCTTACTCACCTTAAATAGAATCCTGGTTATGGTATTTTATAGTTGAATGTCTTTACTATTCTGTATTTGTTTTCAGGAAGTAATGTAAAACATTGCACATAATTTGGGAATTGTATCTAGTGTTTCTTCTGGGAGGCAGGCTTTGTAAATAGTAAGTGGAATTGCTCAGCTGTAAAGCTTTCAGTTAAGACAAATGATACGTCTAAGCCTGGGCTACAAATAACCACTGCAGTGTAGTCAGGTTGTCTCTATTAATAAAAAAGATGGCGTATAGACTGAATCCCTGGCTTAAAGTCTTTACACAGATTTGTGCTGGAAAATCTCAGTGCGTTCCCTATGATTCTAGCTGTTAAACTCAAATGCTTCAGGATGCAACTAAGGCTGTTTGTTGCACAGGTCCCTCGAGAATAGCCTGAGCCCCCTATGAAAGTGTCTTAGGACACAGCAGCTTAGGAAAGCTACTGACTGCCAGTTCGGGGTGGAAACCCCACGCTTTCCTCTAACATACAGTGAAAAGAATAATAATGTACAGATGCTACATCCAGGCTGCATCCCTGTATTTAACTGCTTTATTAATTGTGGCAAAGCAGTGATGCAAAAGGCAGCTGCTTTCCAGTTCCTTAGCTGGGACCAGAAAATGTCCCGCTCCCAGGCTCACCCCAGCCCACCTTGTTAGACCCAGACCTTGTTAGACACCCAGTTAGAAACTTTGGCCTTACTGTATTTTCTTTGCCTGGTCTTGCAGTTGGGTGCATACACAAGGCTGCACTAACAAAAAATAGCATCCTCTTTCCCATACCAGTGAGAGCCTACCTTTCACCCGCTTTGTCTTCAGCAGCACCGAGGTTAGACTCTTTGATATACATCTCTGGGATGATACATCAGCAGCCCAGACTGTGTTTAGTGGGAGCCACCTATGGAATAAATTTTCACTAGAGAATTAGGCTTGGACAGCCTTATGAAGGCTGTCAAACAACATCAATTCAATACCACTTTTCTTAAAAAAAAAAAAAGCAACCAAGCACCCCACAACTTTACTGTATTCTTTTATTCTCCCCTCAAGACTTTGTCTAGCCAAAGGTCTCTGTAGCAGATGAGAGAAAACCAAATTAGTCCACTAGTGGTTTCACTTTGCTAGTCTAATTTATGTTGAAGCTGTTCAGTTACTAATAAGGTGAGCAAATAAAAAAAAAAAACAACCTTCTGAGGAGAAAAGCCACCGAGGCTGCTGAAGAAAAGAGCAGTGGTTTAAGAAAAATTGTGCTAAGCATACTTAAAAGCACCATGCTGGCTGAGGTGTTCCACAGCTCTTCGTCACCTTGATTATGTTTGTCCAGGTAGTGACAGACTTTTCTGCCGTGTGGTGGCTTACTTGAACAGGTCAACCTTTTTTAAGACATGTATTTACTACACTTACTGTTTTCTATTGTAGGCTAAAATTTGACTGGTTAAAAATTGTTACTATAGTAGGCAAATTATTACTGAAAAACTAATTCAGCGGAGAAAACTTACTGGGCAGTGGAAAGGGTTTAATTCGATTGTCGCTGTGTTATGCTACTTAATAAAATGTGACAGTCACAATTTTCTGCCATAGCAAATTGCAAAACAGCCAGAAAACGACCTCTCTCTGGTTCTTCTTCCTGCCCAGTCTATGCCCGTACTGTACCTGTGGGTTAGAGAGAGAGAGGATGTTGCTATATATTTGCCTTTTGGGGGTAAATATTTACATCCACCTACATAAAACCCACTTTTCATGTTTGCATCAGTGTTATACTCCTGATATCAAGGGATCTTTTGACATGCCTACGTATTTGTAGACCGCTAAAGGTCTTCTAGAATTTGGTATATGCTGTAGTAAAATTCAGTAAAATAAGTTCCTGATTTTGTCCTCTCTCTCTGTCTCTAAGCACAGTCACAAACTTGCCTGAACTGCATCATAATTTGGAATGTGCCTCTAAAATAGAAGAGGATGCTCCTACTATCAACTTGTGACATTTAAATAATTGAAGTGGTATCTGCCTCAGGGTGCTTTTCCATGTGTGCTACCAACTGATTGCAATTCAAATATTTATATGCATTACATCTTTATGTAAATCGTAGCATATACTGTCTCACGCATTACATGTATTTAGAAAGCATTTTCACTTCAGGCTTTTAATTCTGAGGATGGTATGCTGGCTTGGTTCCTAACATTAGCTCCACCAGGGAGAAGGACCTTTGTTTGTCAGTGGGTTTCAGCACAATTTGCCCTCAGGCAATGGAGGTAGATCACCCACTAAAGTCTCTTTGATACTCATAGATTGATAAGCAGAAACTTGAACACTAATTTGAACAAAGTAAAAGATTATTTTTTTTCAACAAATAATTCAAGTGTCTTAAACATTTAGGATTTCTTTTTTACTGACTTGTTTTTGTATTTTGAAACTGTTACATGAACATCTCTTTTTCTGAGGAGAAAATTGTCCTTAATGACATTGAAAAATCTGTGTGCGTTATATCTCTTGTGATGATGGTCTGCTTCACAAAAGTGCAATTCATCTTAATGCCATAAAAAGAATTTCAATTTATAATTTGAATGATGCATTAAACATAGAACTCATTTGTCTCTAGAATTTCAATATTTCACTGCTTGAAGTTCCCGTCTCCCCTCCTTGATGAATTTCAAAGCTGGCGGGACATACACTTGTATGTCCCCTGAGTCTGACCAAATCCCCTTATAATTGCTGTGAAGTTTTTTGTGAACTTCAGCATGAGTTGGGTTAGTCCATAAACACATGGATGCGGACCTGGAAAACCTGGATTCTGCTCAGGGTAATACTTCTGGGAGTGGCAGGATGGTTTAACTGTTCTTAGCAGGGTTAGGGTCATTCTTGTTGAGAACTAAATAGCAGGTGGAAAAGTAGGGAGCCTGCTATGGATCTTAGATGAGTGTGAAAGAGTTTGAGGTCAGCAAGGTAGTTGGCCTCAGTATTTGACCTGGTATCCTGCTGATCTTATGTTTAACAATGATGAATTAAATTAATTTTTCTGCTTCAGAAACTGTTTCAGCATCTGTGAAAGTGAGCTTTGCCTGTGTCCCAGGGTACCTGTTACTGACACATGGCAGTGTTTGGCATGATGCTCTATTTGTCAAGGAGACACAGAAAGAAGAGCTGTGGATTACTTAGAGAATAAGGTTTTTAGTAGCTCAGACTGGAAAGGTCCACCTCGTTCCTCGTGGCCTGTCCTCTGTGATTGCAGACACAGTCTCATAGTAGCTAAGGTCCTTCTTTTGGCAAGCTGACACCTGGTCTAAGTCGGTTTGCTAAGGATGTATTGAGTTGCTTTTGCTTTGTAGTTGTTTATCATCAGTCTTTCTTCAGTCATTAAGAAGTTTATTACCTCCATGTTCATTTTGGTGTTGTTTGAAGAGTCTAAAGAGACTTTACATGTGTATCTCCAACAATGTACATATACATTTAAGGTAAAAAGTACCAAAACCCACAATAAAACATATGCACTAAGGATGTTTCCCTTCCCTTCCCTTCCCTTCCCTTCCCTTCCCCCCATTCCTTTCCCCTTTCCTAAAAATCTTTTAGAGAAGGGACACTTGTGTGTATTTTAGTCAGAAAATTGTATTTGAGCTCTGCTTTTACTCAGCTACCATCAGGAGCATAATGAGATGAATTAGACAAAGCAAACCGAGCAATTGCTCGTGCCCTCTATTCATTTATGAAGTCCATACATGGCTTCAAGGGCCTTAGTTTAAAATACAAACAAAGCCCTTCTGGGATATTGCCAGCCCAGGCATTCATAAACGTTACTCACGTCTGTCACTTCTGAACCTTTAGGATTCAAGGTAGTATTTCAAACTTTCCTTATCCATCCATGAACGCTGGAAACTTGGTTTGTGCTGTGTATGGAGATACTTATATCCTTTTCTGAGTCCAGGATATAAGCTTTATGAAATGTTTCCTCACTCGTCCCTCACCTTCTCCCCCTCTTTTTGAAAATAAAAGGAATTTTCAGATGAATGAGAAGATTGCTCACTGCTGTTGCTGCTCGATAATTTGTGATGAAAGTAGATGATCACAGCAATGGGGTGGGAGGTTTTAAGCTGCTAGGTTGTTAAAGATTAAACAAAATTACTGTTGTGAGTTTTTTGAAAAGGACTATTTTATTTTTTCCTGGAAATGTCAGAATGTTTTGCTTCAGGATAAGATGGATGCCTCAGAACAGCAAAAGGCAGATCAAGTTTGGAAAACATTTGTAGGGCAGAAGTGGCGCTTTGAGCACTGCAGATACAGGACCTGGGATGTAAACCTGTTTTTTGCTTTTATCTCAAGTGTAGGACTGTAAGTCTACTGGTCTACAAGTGAGATCCAGCAGTGTGAGGGCAGCTGCTAGGGCTATCTACCTCCCCGCCTGCAAAAATTGCGCTCTTGGCCTCGCAACATGAATTTATCTCTATGGCATTGCTTTCCTTATGTTCAAACTGGAACAAACTGCAGCCTGAGTCCTGGTGCCTTACTCAAACCCTTCCCCCCCACCCCCCTCCAAATTTTCTGTATGGGAATCCCTTGGATCCAGTCCTTGCCCATGCACAGGGAGGGTATGAGGATCTCAGCTGCTGATAGTGGGTTTGTTTCTTTGGTCCTGCTGTGGCTCTGCTGGTGCTCCCAGGGCTGTCTGTGTGTGGTTGGGACACTCTGTATTTTGCTCCAAGGAAAATAGCTTCTGGCCCTGCAATAGGCATATTTGATCAGTTTGGGAGAATGTGGTCCTGCCTCTGTGTCTAGGGTATAAGTTAATTTCATGTACTTGGGTGCCCTGCAGTTCACTGGCAGTTTAACCAGAGTTGGGCACATCCTCGCTGCCAAGCGCGTGGAAATCTGCCCAGATTCTTTATGGTACTAAATACCCACTCCCTGATTCCGAGCTTGGCTGAACCTTACCTCCAGTGAGGAGCACAGCAACTTGGGGGATATAACCCAGTTGGGGGTCCCATGAGGGGAGCACCACGTGATAGCTGCAAGAGCCTGGAACAAAGTGTGTTGTATTTATCTGTACAACAGGCATGGCCCAAAACACCCCTGTTGCCTTGGATTTGGCATTTTTGGCAGTGTGGGAGTTGAATTTGTTGGATCCTCATCAGCTGAGAGCTCTCCTGGGCAGTTTCCTCTGCAGCCAGCCAGCTGCTTGTTGTGTTTTTGTCAGCGTAAATTTGACCAGTTACCTGCTGCAAGCTCATTCCTCTTGCAGCCTGCAGGTAAAGTGCGGTAAGAAGATCCCTCCTGCTGAGTGATTTGGCTGAAGCTCATAGCGCAGGCTGACAGGGGGAGGTGGGACACAGTGCAGTTTGCACTGGAAGTTTTTTCCCCATGGTTTGTGGTAGCAGTTGTTACTGGGGAGAGGCTGTCAGCCAAAGTCAGCAACTGATGCCAAGTGCTGCAACTTCCATTACTTGTTTCAAAACTCAGGTTACTGATGGTAAGTCTTTAAAACTCAGCTCATGAAAGAAGACTTTTATACAAATTTGTCTTTCATTTTCAGAATTACATCTATTTGGCAAAGTAAGTTCTAAGGAATCGGAAGTCGGACACCACCACCCCACCTATACATAAAATCTGAAGTTAATGTTTGAAGTCAGTCACCTCACTTTGTTGTTTTTTTTTAATGTTTTTGGGAGGGATAAAGTTAAGTTTCACCAGATCAACAAGCACGAGGGGCACAGCTGCAGCTACTAAGCAAATTGCACGTGCACAAACTGGAAGATGTTGGGCCCAAACTGGTTTTTCATTTCAGACACTACCTGCCAGCCAAGCCCTAGGAGAGTCTGCTAATGCTGTCTGCAGAGGTTGTTGCTGCCGTTGTCCTTTCCATAGAAAGCAACTGGAAGCAACAAATCTAAGAGGAGCAGAGAGTGCGGGACAAGGGGAAGGGAGGGAGGCTGAAGTGCTGATACCAGGGCAGGTAATTTCTCAAGAACAGAGCCCATGTGTTTGTATCTGGCCATGCTGTTACTGAAAGGTGCACAGACAGTAGGTATCTTATGTATCACTTACCAAAATATCAAAACCAGCACAGGATTAGAATTCAGTCCCAGCTCATTTCTTAGATAGCCAGCTAAAAACTTGGAGACTAGGATGTAGTTTTATTTATTTTTACAGGTTTCCAAAGTTCCGCTGGATCTCTTTTCTTGTACTAAAGAGAGGGTCGGGGAAGAGTGGTGCTCTCCCACAAACTGCTCCAGCATATTAAAATGGCAAAGTTTGGCTTCTCTTCTTAGAAGCCTTTTAAGTCAGCGTCTGACGTTGTTCTCACGAGTGCTGCCGTTTGGCCAGCTGGAAAACCCTGGTGTAGGCTACTTGCTGGGAGTGGAGAACAGCAACAAAAAGGGTAGTTGTCATGGTTATCAGATTAATCTGCCTTCATTTGCAAGTTTAAACAAATTATGGTGAATGAGTATTGGAACCTGGATTAAAAATGTGTGTATATCTTGCACCATTTAACCAGTTTCAGGTGCTGTTTCTCTTGTCCATAAAAATGCCCCTTCCTTTCCTCACAAGTGAGTTCCACACTTGTGTCAAGACTTTGAAAAACTTACTCGTTTGCTTCAGTGCAAAAATGATCATCTGGCCTTGAATTCCTATTAGCACTGGGCATCCAGCACACCCAAGAAAGGAGGAGTTGGATCTGTTTCTTCTTAGGCAGCATCAACAGATTTGTTTATTGAATTCCAACCTGTTACTCCCGTGGAAGTCAGCGGAAAGCTTTCGGGATGGCACAGGTTGTCTGTTGAGCGTAACTGGTCCTGCCAAAGCTTGTTGACAATATGCAGGAAGGAAGGAAGGAAGGAAGGAAGGAACCTCAGTAGATACGCTGCATATATTTAGGCTGTGAACAAACATCCTGCTCCCAATGCATCTGTGAGGCTGGAAGAAGTGACTGACAGAAAACTGTCCTTAACTGCTTTTCACCCTCTCAAATCTGCTGGTGGAAATGCCTGTGGTCATGTTCCCTGCCCCACTTCCACTCACATTGAGCTCAGCTGGTTTAAAGAGGCTGAGCGGTGGGTGTTTTCCTGCGGGAGGGCAGGGTGTGATCCCACGAGCAGCTCTGCCGGCTCTTTTGAAGGACCGAGTCCCTTGGATGGACAAGGGTGATGTGAAGGGTGGTGGCCCATGTCCTCACGCCGTTGTGGTTGTTCCTTGGTTGGAATTTGCCTCCCCTCCCATCCTTCCCTGCATTCAGGAGGAGCGATGTGCCGTGCCATGGGTAGCTGTGAGTGCTGAATGCCCTGGGATGGGGTTTAAGCCCCACCGTATTTTGAGTACAGACCCTGGGGAATCGGCTTTTTATTGCTGGTTGAGCACATTTGATAGGGAGTTTTGCCAAATAAAAAAATGGAACTCCAGGAGTGTTGTTTTCACTGTCACCTTCAGGGGAAGCAACACCTCTAAATTAGATTTACTGTTATTGCATGTGTCAGTTCTGGAAAATCAAATTATTTGGTGTGTTTGTTTTTACGGCTCAAGGATAAGTCTCACTTCCAGCATAACCAGGTGTAATTTCATTGAAGTAAATGCAGTCGTGCTTCTGTCTGAATTTTTGGATTTGGCCATAAACCTTTGCTGCCTTTTAAAGAGACTCTTTCTCTGTGGCATCCACTTCAGAGTCAGGCTGTGAAAGCTTTGCACCGGTTTTGGAAAATGGGGAGGGGAAGACTCCCCGCAGGCTTCAGCTTTCCCCAAAAGATTGCTTCTGTCACAGCAGATTAATCCTGGAAGTTTACAGGCTAGAAACACAACGCGTGGCAGTGAAGATTTGCGGGGCAGAGCGTGGGGAGCTGGCAAAGGGTAAAAGCGATGGGAAGGGAGGAGAAGACCCACCCCTGATGGAGCGGTGCCTTCCAGGGGGCAGCACCCGCTGGCTCCCAGGGAACACAAGCGTGCACAGTCCGTGAGGAGGGTGGGAGCTGGCGGGATGCGCTTCAACTCGATGCAAGATGAATGAGCTGCTGTTCTCGGGGGCCCCCCTGTCGCTGAAGTACAAGTACATGGCTGCATCAAGTGCACTTGGCATCATCTGGTGCCTAGATACACGCTAACGGAGATGGGGACCAGGCGGAGCCTTGAGTTGGGTGTTTGTGTATGACGTGCTTGGCATTAAAGTCCTGTTTGCTGCAACAAAAAGGTAAGAAACTTCAAAAGTAAGCAGAAAAAAAAACCCGCAGCCTCTCCCCCCCCTCCCTGCCACCCCCCAGACAACAGTTTCACATTAGGAGTACCCTTTGTCTGGGGCTGTATTTTCCAAGCTATGGTCCATTAGTCTAAAGCTTCTGTGTGGATGCCTGCAAGGCAAATTACAGCTCCTAGTGTGACAAAGGCAAGTCAGATTTCTTTTCTCCAAGAGCTGACACTTAACAACCTTCAGGAGAGCGCTGTAGCAGAAATGCTGGACTGTGTGCTGGGCGGTAAGTATTTGATGCTGTTCTCCCTCTCCTTTATCCCTTCAGATACTGCTCCTTTGAGCAGTAAGCTAACTAATGGGTCCTGATGATTAATATGTTTGGGGGTCTGCGTTCAGCTCAGACTTACATGTTCCTAAACTGGCTGTGGTTACAGGCTGCGTGTTCACCAGCCTTATTCTGTAAAGGATGATCATAATTTGGTTTTTTCTGGTAGTGCCATGTCAATAGATAAAAAGATGCTGTAGTTAAAGAACAGTAGAAACCGCATATACTGAAGAGAAGAAACTTCCCTGTATATTCCCCCAAACATACAGTGTCTGTATAATTGTTTGTGTGTAATTCCCAGCTAACATATACATAGCCAGTCTGGGCTTCCTTCTTTCAGCCCATAATTGACAATGGAGATTATGCAATTTGAAATCTTTGTAGAGGTCTAAAAGAAGTAAACATGTTTAAATACAGAAGTATTACACTGTGTGTATGGATATATGCATGTAAAAATATGTGTAGTTGAAGTGAAATGGTTAATGGCTCTTTTGACAGAGAAGGAAACTTTACGATTTAATTGTAATATATTGTCTTAAGGTCTCAGTGCTTGCTTAATCCTATCTGTATTCATAAAGAATTTGCAGCAGGAGAAATTTCATTGATTTGTTAATTGATATATAGCTTTGAATCCTCATTATGCTGGGTGCGGAGGGGAAGGAAGAGAGACAAGCACATTTATCTTTTCCTTTAAACTCGGCAGCTTTACTCTTAAATTAGGTTGCTGTGTGCTAGGGAGCCTCATTGCTCTTCCTGTTCTGTGCAGTAATTTTTGCTTTCTTAAAAGATAGCAAACATTGTTGAGTCTTGATCTCTATCAGGGAAATATATGAAGTGTTTCATCTCTTAAAACTATGGCTTTAATTATGCTTTTGTAGCTGTTGCCTTGCAGTTAATGTAACTATAACAACTTGTGAGCAAAGAGAAGGATATTATTTAGCCCTGGAGCATTTCTCAGTAAAAATTGGCTTATTTGTTTTCATAAGGAGTTAAAAGGGAAAAAGAGCAAGACAGTAGGGTTTATTATGTAATATGAGTTAGATTTATTTTTTTTTTTGTAAAGTGGAGGTTAGTTTTCTCTTCTACAGCAGTGGATGTGTATAAATAAATAACCCTATCTATGAAGATACTTTAAACACTGATCAGTTGGAATACAGATGGGGGATCAAGCTGTGTGAATTGGTGTTTTAGATAATTAAGGTGATATTGGTATGGGCTGTGGTGTTCTTGTGCTGTTGCAGTCTGTTGGGTATCCTTTTGGGCAAGGCTTTCTGGTTTGCCATTCGGAGTTCCCTGTGTTTCGTCATGTGAAGTAAAGCTCTTGTTACTGGGGAAAAAAATCTGATCTAATTGATGTTAGAGTGCTAGTATTGGTTCAACTGCTCTGTAGAGCATTTAATTTGTGCGAGAGCGCAGACTTTGCTCCAGTGTAGTTTGTGATAGGCTGAGATAACCTTATTCTCTGGATAAAGTTAATCCAGGTCAAAACCTGCAATTTAAGAATTCTGAATCAGGCACTATCAAGTCAGTAAGAAGTGTGCAGTTTCATTTCCTCCTATTAGAAAATAACTGGCATTTCTCTGAATTTGGGTTTTTTTGACACGTAACAAACCAATCCTTTTTTTGTTGTTGAAATTTCTGTGATATTTAGTGTGATATTGAAGCCGTCTCTATATGTTTTAAGAAGTTTTGAAATCGGAAATATCTTTATGGCTGAATTTACTAATTCTTCATAAAAATAAAACAGAGAACCTCATATCCAACTGATCCATCTAAAACGGTGGTCTAGTGATTTGGGGAAAAGGTGGCCTGCCATTCACACTTACTTTAATGCTTCCAGAAACGTGTTTGTTTTCCCTAAGAAGCCAAACATAACGTTTTGCAAGGAGAGGGAAATGGTTTGCAGTGGGTTATGAAAGATGCCCCTGTCTCACATCGGGAGAGGAGGTGCCTGGCGTGGCCGTGTGCTTTGCAGAGCTGTAAGTGCACCCACTCTCATCTCAGGTCTTCAGTCACTGTCAGTTGGTGTGTGGAGATGAGGGAAACTCTGAAGAAATAGTAAAGTGACCTGAGATTGTTTAGGTATGAAGAGGACTTGAGGAACCAGCTTGCCCGTCAGATACCAATGTGATGTCTAACACCCAAAATACCAGTGGGACTTACTGATACAGAGCATCTGGTCTTAAGAGTCCAATTTAGTCTTCACAAAATGTAGATTCATATAATGTGTCAGGCTGCTTCATAT
The DNA here is from genome assembly GCA_013400055.1 of Nycticryphes semicollaris. Classification (NCBI taxonomy): domain Eukaryota; kingdom Metazoa; phylum Chordata; class Aves; order Charadriiformes; family Rostratulidae; genus Nycticryphes; species Nycticryphes semicollaris. The sequence continues at coordinate 103,475 of VXBJ01000249.1, forward strand.
TTTCTGACTAGGTTATAGTAGCCTTCATAATATATGATTAGCAACAGAAGGCTAGATCCAGGTCATCAATTTTTAAGCAGAAATCTACTTTGCTGCCAGTGGAGAATTGCTTAAAAATTGATGGCACAATCTGGCTCACAGTGAACAGGGCATTTCTGCAGAAAGTGTTAGTTGTACTTCTTCTCAGTCTCCAGCCTGGTGGTGCAGGGACCCAGAAACTCAAGGCCAGTCTACTGGAATAGTCCAATACTTGTTGGAACACAAAAGGCTTAAGGACGACTATATATAAAAAAAATCCCAACAAAACAACAACAAAAAGGGTTAAAAAGCTACCAAACCCATAGAAAAATTGCAAAGCACAGCTATTTTCCTCTCAGTGAAAGCAACTGTGTTTCTCTTATAGCATACATAAGTGAAGGACATAATCATTCCATAAGCAAGAGAGAGGCTTCCAAGTGCACAGAAATAAAAGTTGTTTATTTGTTCACGTTTTGCTGTTGAGGTGTAAATACGTTTTACAGAAACATTTGGCTGCATTAAGTGCTACTAGACTTTGTAATTACAGTTTAGGAAACCAGAGTAGAGCCTCTTCTGTGCCTCAGAGGATGCGCTCGGGCAAGTACTTATAACTGCCAATAAAGACAAAAGTCTCATGCCATCCATCATTATTTTAAATGAAGTAAAACGTGTTTTGCTCCACTAAAACTCTACAGGAACTGAAAGCAAAGACATCTTGGTGGGTCATTCGTTATCTCTTAGGGAGAGAGGTGGTCAGGGCTGCTGCTGGTGGGTGCAGTCCCATGTGAAAATGTTTAAGGACCGCAGAGGTTGGAGGGCAGAGCTCTGTACTTGCTCAGGATGTAGGTGACACATGGCAGCCTTATTTTTTTCTGATCCACTCAAGAAAGACAAAGAGGGAATTTGCAGCCAGCCAGGCTCCAGGGGAAGCTCCAGGAGTGGAGAAGTGTGAAGTGTTAACCTCTTCAGCCTGTTAGCTGAATGCCTTGGTCACACAAGTGGTTGGGCTATAGACTTAAATTACCTCTGCCACCTAGACAGAGTAGACTCCTAATGCTCTCTCGGGTTCATGCAGTGTCATGTCCCACTGTAACATCAGCTGAGCATGGGAGCATTGCTTAAAACTTAAAAGATCCTTAAATACCTTATCGGAGACACCAACAAGAACAAAACCTGGTGGGTTTGTCGCTGTGGCTTGTTCTCCATCACATTGTAGTCTTACTGTGGTCCTTGTTGAAGACACAACGGTAGCATCAGTGCAGTATTTAGAGTCCTGGGATGTCTGTCACAATCACAGGGATGGATTGGGTGCATGGGGGTCCTGAGCTGCTGGGGCTGTCAGGCATGTCGTTTCTCCTCTGCCAGGCTCCCTCTGCCCGCGCTGAGACAGGCTGGTTGTCTGCACAAGCACAGCATTGCCATGTCCATCTGCACAGCACATCTCCATCCTGGGGGTTGAGGCTATCCTGCTACATAGTCACAGGGAAAAAGTTACCCTGGAAAGGACCACAGCAGGCCACCTAGACCAGCCTCCGACCCAAAGCTGGGTTCAGAATTATCTCAGGGCCTTTCCTGGTTGATATTTTTAAAAACCTCCAGGAAGAGAGATTGTGCAGCCTCCCAGGGTATCTCGCTAGGCTCTTGGCAAAGAAACTTGGGGTTGCTTTTTTTATCAAACTTGGGGTTGTTTTTTTAAACCCTCCAATGAACAAGTGGGAGACACTAATTAGATCCTCTCCCCATTACTTCATCCCCAGCCTACATGAGCCCACCTTGTCTCCAAGCTAAACAAGTGTGGTTCCTGCAGCCCTGGTGGCCCTCGGCTGTACTCGTGCCAGGTTGTCACTCCCTTCTGTGTATTGCTGGGCCCAAACCTGGATGCAGAAATCCAGATATGGCCTCACTAGTGCCAAATGGAGGGTGGTTTAGGGGGTACAAGGGTCTTACCACTGGTGCCTCTTAGTTTATTCACCTTCCAGTAAAGTTTCCGTTATCCTCCAGCTTGTGGGGTGGGCATTGCATGTCAATCATCAGCTTCCAGGTTGCAACTTGCATCAGGTACTGGTTTGTGAAACCCAGGGCTGGCAGGAGAAATTGTCTTCTGCTCAAGCACCGTCACATTTGTGCAGACCTCTCTCACAGCATGGTGTCCCATCAGTAATACCGTTCTCCACAACTGCCTTGCCTCCTCTGTCTTGTCTCTGCTGCATTCCTGAGCTCTCCCTCTGCCAGAGGAGTGTGGAGGAAGGAGGGTGGTCAGGGAGGCGGGCACCCTTGGCAGTACCATAATGTTCTGCCTTCAAAGGCACTAACTGGAAAACAATTTGGAATAAAAGGGCCTGGCAGAAGTGGTGGGGAGGAGAAGACTGTAACCCCCTCCCCGGGGAGGCAGTGTTGTGTCGGGACTGGGTTTGGAAGGGGGGCTCCTTTCTCACGCCTCTGCAGGCTGGAAGGTCACGGGCTGTTTTCCTTGGAGGTCTTGGCCTGACACAGTTTCTAGGTATCGTCTTCCCGGGTTGTTGGCAGGCTTTGGCTTGACCCCTTTTAGCTCAGTCAGATTGGAAAAAGGCTATGTAGAGCACCGTACCCAAGCACTCGCACAGCTGCTCCTGCAGCATTTCTGGCACTCAGAGCTGTCCACAAAATATGCCATTTGACCTGAAACTTTCCGTGTCCGCCTGTTAGCCTTGGGATGGTTTATTTACTCACTGATTCGTTTTTAAGTGGGAAGGTAAGTCATTTAACCGTATTTCAGCCTCCAGAATGTGAAGACGATACAGGCAAATAGTCTTTTGTTTGAAATTAATTCATAAATTACAAGACACCTTATGAGGAGGTTGGATGAGTTAATTGGAAAGCTGTAATTAACTGGTTAGAGAGGAGGATACAGCCCCCCTTGATTCATATACATCCCGTGGTGTGGGAGTCCCTCAGCCAGAGTCCTGGCTCATTCTTCGCTGCCCAGGGAGGTTCAACATCCCAACTGCTTGCAGTTTTCTAACCTGAATTCCCTCCTGTGCTTTTTTCCTTTGTCTGTGCTGGCAGCTGCAACGGTGATTGTTCTGTGCAATTGTGTCTTGCATAACGATACAGGAATTAACAGATCTCCCTTTAAGAGTTTGCTCCATCAGGTCATGTGTTGCATCTAATTGTACTGTGTTCAGACTCTGAAGAATCCAAGAAAATTATTTTCCCTTTTTGGGTTTTTTTCCCTCCCTTGCTAGTACATTGTGACTAGATTGCTGGAAGATTTTTCCAATGCAAAGCTTTTTCTTAGAGATAATCTCTGCTTGTCCACTTCATATAAAGCCGGTGATTAATGCATGAAGAAAATTATATATATTTTGCTTCTCATACTAGTTACAAACATTGACTGTATTTTCTGGGAGAGTAAAAGTGATACTACTTTTTCAATTCTGAATTTCAAATTGGCACTGAAATATAGAATGTAGGGCTGTTTAGGCTTGAAAAACTTTCAATATTTGCAATACTGAGATCTAATTTTAAACTCTTAATTTATGAAATGTTAGCAGTAGTCATAGTGAAGTCCTTCCTGACTCTGCAAAGCTCAGCAGAAAGCCCATGTAGCTGAAGCAAAGGAATGAGACGAGTTTTAGTTGGGGAGGTCATCATCAAGTATTGAAAAGGGGAAACTCCCAGTTCACTACCTGGAAGCCAGAGGAGCAGAGCGCCCTCTGTTTCTTCTTTATGATGAAGTGAAGTATCACACTTCCACTGTAAAATTTCTGGGAATATCCATTACATTGGTAAATGCAGATCTTCTTTCCAACTTTGCTGGTTTCATAGAATCACAGAACAGCTCAGGTTGGAAGGAGCATCAGAAGACCATCTGATCCAACCTTTCATGGCAAAGAGAGCCTAGATGAGATTGTCTAGGGCCCTGCCCAGTCACGTCCTGAAAACCTCCTGTGATGGGGACTCTACCATATCCCTGGAAAGGTTGTTGGGGTGAATGATTGTTCTTTGCAAGGAGCCACATGGAGATTGCAAGGGGTAACGGGTACAAGTTGCACCAGGAGAGGTTTCACCTCAGCATACAAAAGAAATGAAACCTCTAGCTATGTACATACGTATCCGTGTGTGATTCGCATTCCTGTGTTGGACGCAATGAGAGATGCACTCCCATGTTGGACATTGTGAGATACATGCAGGAGGCAGGGGCAGGAGAGCAGGACTAAGCAGCTCTCCACTGCAGACTGGTCATTATCCCTGTAGAGATACTGTATGTTGCCTAAAGTGGTGTCCGAGCAAGCAGGCAGCTGTGGTGGGTGCCGGGGACCCACAGTGAGCTCTCCAGGGGGGGCAGTCAGGCTGGCAGAGCAACTCTATGGGAAAGGGGAGAAGGGCAGTCCCCAGCCAAGGGAGCCTGTGGCTCTCCTGCTCGCCTTTGGGGAAATGGGTATTGGTACCAAGAGTTAGTGGTTGCTGAAGTGCTTCAGAGATGAACATGTGTAGTGATTTTATAGGTCCTGGCTTCAACTCGTGTGAGGTTGTTGCCCAGGCGGGCACTTCTTCAGGGTGCAACTTTCAGAGGAGCCCAAGTGACCTTGCAGCGTGAGCTTTGGCAAAAGGCATTAAAAAAAAACAACTCACTAGGATCTTCCTGCCCTTTCAGTTTAAACGATATAAGGTTTCCACAGCCTGAAGAATTCTTCTTGTTTGTTTTGTCAGTGTCCTCTTTAAATAGCATTATTTTGGAAGAAGGAAGGTTCATGCACTTTGTATGTCTATTTATGCTTTCTGCATACTACTTCCCGGACTTGCGTGTGGTATTTTAAGCTTGATTACCTCCCAGTGTTGATATGTCTGTGCTGCCTCTCTAAATTCAGCTGATGCCTGTTGGCTTCAGCGTGTGTTTCCACAAATACAAACTTCAGATCAACAGGATTCAACCAAAAGAAGTGTCAAAAGGAAATAGTGGCAGTACACTGAGATACTTTGCAAACAAAGAGCCAATGTTAAATGTTACAGCACTTCTTTCAGCGACCCTGTCTCGTCATATGCTGGAGCTCTGTCTGCCTGAGTGCTTTCTAACTTGCTCTTTCTGTTTCTTCATGCTTCCCTGGATTCAGAGAGAGGTAAATGACTTTTGTTTTTCCATTATTCTCTGTGTTTATCCTTCTGGCATGCACCAAATAATGCTCGTATCGGTTTGCTGGTGTCAGTGAACAGAAGCTAAACTTCAGTCAGTAAATTCCTAACTCTTTTGTCACCTTTTCACCTCGCTATTAACAGTATTATATATACATCAATATTGCCTGTTGGTTTTTTTCGGTCCCAAATCCTCAAGTACTCAAATAGTTTAAAATCGTGCTACGCAGTGATGCAATATTTGCTTCTGGAATTTTGAGTTTAAAATTTAGACAACGTTGTTATTCTCTGTAATCTGAAATGTAGAAAAGTGGTATTAAAATCCCACCTTTTATTTAAAAAAAAATAATTTAAAACCACAGTGCATAGAGCAGGGAATTTAAGACCCGAGTTTAGCAAGAATTTGAAACACTCTTTATTTTCTGTTTTTGGTGTTTGTTTGGGATCCAGCTGGGTTTGTCGCTTGCCTTTTAAGTTCGAAGAAAAGTTGTCCCCAGTATGTTTGATTTGTTTCAGTGTACAAAGCCATCGTTTGGGATTCTCTACAATGCTTCCCGTTTCATGGGAGCACAGACAGTGAGGCATTGTAGTCAGGCGCCTTGCAGCACAAGGGCTGCAGCCACTCCAAAGCCTCTCACTGATAGAATTGCATCCCCCGGATGAGATCCGGGGTTTGTTTGCTCTTCTAAATGGCGAGGACTCGATGCTGGGACTGGGTGGAAGGAATGTGGCTTGGAGACGTGGACAATTCCTCCTGTTTGCTTTGTGGAATATAATGAGAATGGTTTCCAGGCTCGACTGGTTTTTAATCAACACTTTGGGCGGCGCTGGCCTAGGGAAATGTTTGAACTTTCTTGCTTATGGCTTTGCAATCTAATGTAGATTTCATGCATGTGGGAAGCAAGGATCCTCCCAGACTAACACTGGCAAAAGCAGATTCATGGGTAGTGTCTGCGCGCAGTTGCTGTGTTCTCTGTCTGAATAATAAAGAACAAAGGAGAACTAGTAAGCAATGCTTATAAAACAAATCACACCAGAGAGATTAACTGTTCTAGTCTCATCTGCTGCCTTCTTCAGTTAAATCTGCAGTAGTGCTTTGGGCATCTCAACTTGATGTATTTCTTTATTAAATCTTTAGATATTCCTTACAAACAAAGGCCCACGTCTTCTAATTAGACATGGAAGAAGCATTGTCAAAAATATCTAAATACTAATTTGTCAAAATCAAATTTACAGAATCTGCTGCAAAGAGGCTGTTCAGAGGTTCACAGGCATAATAACACATTCATTTACTTAAAGGAAATTCAGCATTCATCAAAACTGCTAGACTGGCCATCCTGAGGACTTTAACCACCACTTTGCAGTGCTGCAAAGGAGGGGCAGCAACTATAGTGGCCTTGATGACCTACCTCATTTGTTTGTCTTGCCCTTGAAAACTACTGCCCAGGGTAGGAAGGCAGCCTCTGCCCGTGCTCATTTCATAAATGTTGTGAAGCAATTAAGGAAAAAAAAAAATCCACCATGAAAAATTTGTAGCTATAAAGCCAGTGTTAAGTGATTTTCATGGAGTCTGTCCTGGAAGTTCTGTCTTCCTCTAAGTCCATTTATAAACCAAGCTGAGGTCTAAGGTGTTACTTGACTACTCAACTTGCCGTGTGTGTCTAGCAGTTGGTGAGCAGCAGGAAGCCCTAGTCTGACCCCCACGCACCAGCTGGATGTGACATACTGTTCACTGGCTTCTCCTCCTGCTGCCGCTGCTATAAGAGCACAGAGTCCCTAGGGAACTCTTGGTGGTGACCACAGCATTTGTGATAGACTGTTCTCCTTGCCCTGATAGTAGTGCTTCGGCCTTATCAGAGGTGAGGTTGGGAAGGAGGACCAGCATGGAATGTAGATCTTAGTGACAACGGTACAGATTGTACAGCTCATGGATCTGGAGAACTTGCATATTGAGTCCTGCTTTGATGTGACTCCATCTATATGCATCTGCGGCCCTTTGCAGGGGTGGAGTATAGCCCTTGGTAAAGGAAATCATTTGTAACATCACAGAAGCAGTGGTGGCAAGGCTGATGGGAATCCTGTCCCCTCCCCTGCAAGAGAAGATGGTGGGAAGCACGTCTGGGAGGAACGGCTTCTCTGGCTTCGCAAGGATCAGGCCACGGGAAGGAAATTGGAGTGAAAGTTGTGCAAATGCTTTCAGGCTTGGAAGCACTGGGCTTGGAAGGGCTGAGCTGGGTATCGGACGTATCAGCTCTGTGAGGGTTTTAAGAAATTTTGGAAGCGCGCAGAACTGTGGCGATGATAAGACATCAAAGAAAAACTGTCAAGCTCTGTGTTTTAGGGCTGCCAGATTAAAGCCTCTGAGTATGGAATCAAGTAGCCATAGCTCCTCCCTGAGAGTTAGCGAGTGACGTTATCAAGGAATGAAGCAAACAGCCTTTCAGCAGGGGATAATTTGCCCTAAAAACTTTTACGCATGAATTAGAAAAGCAAGCTGCGCTGTGTCAATGCCAGGCCATTTGAGGAGAATTTCATAAATGCAGAACTGGTGTTCTGCTGAAAGGAAAACACATTTTTAAGTTGTGTGAGAACTGAGTTAAGAAAAAAGCCTCCACTTGAGAGGGCATCTTAACTACTTGGGTTAAAAATTAATGACCAGGATAATGTAGCAGTGGCCAAGTCTGCCATTCTGCCTGGGAGCAGCCAGAAAGGTGCAGGAGCTCTGTGGGGTGCAGCTCTTGTAGTGAAGAAAACTTATAAACCTTTTGTCTGTTTGTAGGATTGACAGCAACTGTGAGAAACACAGAGAAATTTATTCTCTCCCACATCTCTTCCAACTCTAATCACAGAGGAGAGAGTAACTGTGGTTAATAACAGGGAGGATGCTCTTCATGAAAGAGCAGAGCAATTCTTTATGAGGGATAATGGTTTTACCCTGAAAGAAGGGAGATTTAGACTAGATATTGGGAAGAAATTCTTTACTGTGAGAGTAGTGAGACACTGAAAACAGGTTGCCCAGGAAAGTTGTAGAGGCCCCATCCGTGAAGGTATTTAAGGCCAGGCTGGATGGGGCTTTGAGCAACCTGGTCTGCTGGGAGGTGTCCCTGCCCATGGTAGGGGGGTTGGAACTTGATGATCTTTAAGGTCCCTTCCAACCCAAACAATTCCATGAAATGTGAAGAAGACACATGGGAGTAGTTATTTTTCTTCCTCCTGCTGCAGGCTTTGATTCCAAAGTGGCTGGTGTAGTCACCTGGAGAAAGGGCTGTGGGTTTCCTTTGGAGGGTGTGGAAGGGAAGCAGTGGTTTCATTTGGTGTCTATCTGATATCTGCTAGGTGAAATGGAAGTTGAAAAGTCCTCAGTAAATCTTCTACAAACAGGTTTTGCAGCTTGTGTGAATGCTGTTCGTTTCAGCTCATTCTGGTTTCTTATCTTTAGGTTTTTCTCCCTAGCTTCGCGAACTCCGTGTTATGAGACTAATAAAAAGCCAAGTGAAATGAACAGAGTCCCAGATTTTATTTCAGCAAGAAATTGTTTCCCTTCCTCTTATGTAAAAAAGCAGTCTCAGTAAAGGATCTAAAGTGCTGATCCAGAAGGTCTGTAATTTCTGTCATACGTATTATGCAGGGTTTCTTGCACCTCATCTTCTCTTGCCACTTGTGATACTGGAATATTGGCCTGTCATGGAAAACCCCATCAGATTACGGTCTCATTTATGTTATATTTATAATTTTTTTCTCTTTTTTCCTCTTTTTTCTCTTTTTTTCCTCTTTTTTCCCTCTTTATTTCTCCCTTTTTTTCTCCCTCTTTTCTCTCTTTCCTCTCTTTTCATGTGTCTTCTCCCATTTTCCTTGCTTTTCTCCTTCTCCACTCCTTCACTTTGCCTCCCATGAACATTCCTGTCTCACCAGTGAATGGCAGCCTCCTGCCAGGTGCCTTCTGACCCCTGACTCTGCCATAGTGGTGGCTGCTGTCCCCTTTTTACTTTCTGCTGTCACTGACTTGCCGGTGAGCTCTTTGCAGGAAAGCAAAATGTGATGCCTGGAGGTTATAGACCCAGGAGAGAGTTTCCCCTGCAGCCTGGCAGCATGTGCTCTGTGGCCCCCCATTCACAGGAGGTTGTAGGGTCACACCAGTGCTTAGAAATCAACAGTCATCTTCTGTAGGCTATTCTGGATGAATTTCAATCAATTTTTAAGCCAAGCCCTGAGGATGTAATTTTCTGGTTCAAGGATTCTTGTTACAATTTGTAGTACATAAATCTGTAAAGCAATTTACATTTTCCTGCATGTGTATCATTTTAATATAGTTGTTTTAAATAGCAATTTAATTTTGATTCATAACAGTAAAAAATTTTATTCCAGACTTCAAGGCTAGGTTGGTGTTGTTTTTTTTTTTATGGAGTCCTACACTCCTTCGAAGAAATAAGTTTATAGTGAGAAGGTAATGGAGGATGTGCTGCTCTTCCAGGCTGTGCTTAATTGGGATGTCTCCTAGGACTTTAGTCTAATAGTGGCAAATGGCTATGGCTGCAACTCAAACAGGACAGCATTAGCATAAATTGCATTTAATGTGATTATATTCACCCAAGGTTGAGCAGCTAAGTGATGCTTAGCCAGGTGTTAAATAGGTACGGCTATCTAAGGTTTAGTCAATTACTGGAGACATTTGCCAATTAAAGAGGGTAAAAGAGCAAATAAAAATGAAATTCCTTTCTACTTAGCACCTTACACTGTCTTTGCAGTTCTCTAAATTGCTGTTTTTAAATGTCTCTCTCTGCTCCTGTATTCTGTCAAAATAAAGAAATTTCTAAAGAATTTGTAACTGTTAACAGAAGCAGATTTACCCCTTTGCACAGCAAAATAATTTTCTTACCTATTTTTCTGCTTCTCTACTTTTTTTTTTCCCAGAATGCTGATTTATGTCCAGTTCCTATAACTGGAAAGATACTAGTGGATGATGTAGTACCTGCACAAATTATTTAAAAATTTAAAAAAAAATTTACCTGCTATGCCGTACCCCTTCTCTATAATCCTGTGTGAACTGAAGTGATGTGCTTATGTTACAAAGTTTTAAGAATATAGAGCTTTTTTTCTGCAATGATACATGTTGATCTCCCACAAAATACCATGCTGCTCTCCCCACTGAGGTGGTAGGGAACTTTACCAGGAGCTGTGGTTCAAATCCCACAGATTTCCTGTCCAGGCACCTCACTGAGACTGAGGAGGCTCCATCTGACTGGGATGTGACCTGTTAACCCTGTGCTCGCTTTGTATCCAGCCACGGGCATTGTAAAGGCTTTTGATTTTCATTTTTTTTCCCTTATTTTCCCAGCAAGGTGTGAAAAACAGGGGAATGGTAAAGAGGAGGCATTTGCCCTTTTCCATAAATTTCTATTGCAAACACGTTACTTGGCACTTCTTCATTATCAACTGGAGCCTGTTGCACATAAATCTCACTTAAATGTTAATCTGCTTCAAGTGAGCTGCAGTCGAATGAAGGTTTACAGATGAAGTGACCCAGAAGGCACCTGAAGTGAAAGAAGAAACAGAGAACAGTCTTCTGGCTTACTTGGTATTCAAGGCTTTGGTCAAACAAGCTGTTGCCTTCTCTCCTCTGCAGGGAAACATAAAACTTTTCCGGAGTTTTACTTAGGTTATTGATGCCACAGGGAGCAGATGCTCAGGAATCCCCAAAGCCGTACCTTTCTTCTCCAAGAGGGAGCATGCAGGCTGGTTCTGTTTTCCCAACAAATGCCTAAAGCAAGGCTGCAAGGCTCCTTGCTGGCCTTGCAGGAGCCGACTGCCACCAGCCTGTGCCGCCATCTCCAGGTCCTGGCTACTGGGCTGCCATGTGGGACCACTCATGCGAGCACACGGGCATCTAAGTGACTTCATGAATTAATAAAATCAGTAGTATTGTTTACGCACTGTTAGAAGGGAGAGGGAAGGTTCGCCTGCTAATTTGGATTGATGATTTGAAAACAGATGGTACTGGCAGGGTTAGGTGTGATGCATTACCACGGGTTTTGAAGCACTCTGCTTTCTTCCTCTGTCTCAGCAGATTTACAGATGCAGGCCCTGATCATCTAAAAGTTTATGCATATTCACGATCCATGCATGTAATTAACCAATTTACATTGTTCAAGCTGTTCAGGTACTTAAAGTGAAATGCTGGTGTGTGTCTGAAACACCTCCACGAGGGTTTTATTAGCTCTCAGTAGCTGAAATTAATGTACTGGCTGGTGTTTCATTGTCTTCTGAAACTGTGCTCTCCCACCTTGTTCATGTACTCCTGCCTTACAAGCAGAAATAGTTACAGAAGCTGCAGGACCAAGTGCTGGAGAGGCTGGATGGAGGTGTGACGTGCACCGCTGCAGTACTGGGGCAGGGCTGGCTGAGCCAAGGTCTGGGCCAGGTGCCCCCGTCAGGGCCTTCCCGGCACACGCCAGCACCCGCTGTGGGCAAGAAGTGACTCGACTGAAGAGGAATTTCAGAGGACAAAGATGAGACATTCTCACAGCCTCTGTGGCTTTCCGGGCCACGCACTGGATACTTGCTGCAAACAGTAGAGGCGTCAATATTTCTTCAAGAAGAACCCCTGGTATTGGTACAGGCTGGGCAATGAGCGGACTGAGAGCAGCCCTGCCAAGAAGGACTTAGGTGTACTGGTGGAGGAAAAACTGGACATGAGCTGGCAGCCCAGAAAGCCAACCACATCCTGGGCTGTATCAAAAGAAGCATGGCCAGCAGGTCAAGGGAGATGATTCTACCCCTCTGCTCTGCTCGGGTGAGACTCCACCTGGAGTATTGTGTCCAGTTCTGGAGCCCGCAGCACAGGAAAGACTTGGACTTGGACCTATTAGAGCAGGTCCAGAGGAGGGCCACAAAAAGGAGGAGCACCTCTCCTATGAGGACAGGCTGAGAAGTTGGGGTTGTTCAGCCTGGAGAAGAGTAGGCTCCAGGAAGACTTTATAACAATTCTTCAGTAAGTAAAGGGGACCTACAGGAAAGATGGGGACAGACTTTTTAGCAGGACCTGTTGCAGTAGGATGAGAGGTAATAGTTTTACACTAAAAGAGGGTAGATTCAGTCTAAATATGCGATAGACACTTTTTTTACACTGAGGGCTGTGAAACACTGACCCAGGTTGCCCAGGCAGGTGGTCAGTGCCCCATCCCTTGAAACATTCAAGGTCAGGTTGGACAGGGCTCTGAGCAACCTGGTCTGGTTGAAGATGTTCCTGTTTGTTGCAGGGGATGTTGGACTAGATGACTTTCAAAAGTCCCTTCCAACCCAAAGAATTTTAAAAAAAAAAAAAGTCTGCAGCAGTCTGTGGAGGAGAGCATTAGGTGGCCTATATGTAGGGTCACTACTAGTCCGTCAGAAAATCAACACATTGCATTTTGAGTAAAAATAATGTCTCTGTGGGTAGTATTTGCCTTTTGGCAAGCACAAAGTAGACCTGTTCCCTCAGGACTGCTGTCACCCTCCTCTTGCAGGGAAACAGGGTGCAGGCACTTCTGTGGCAGCACTAAAATGAGCCCCTTGTCACCTGGAGCATCCCACTGCAGATACCACATCCATAACACCCATCAGACTCCTTCTCCCTGCCCTTGCTACAGGTCTGTCTTACCATTCCGGGAGGTTATTGTGCACGGAGGCTCCTTCATTTGGCTGTCATTGGCCTTCCAGAAACAGAGAAATGTTCTTGCTGAAAAAGTGTGCAAGCTCGTTACATGTCAGCACTGCCCTCCACTTCAGTCTCCTTTGATCCCAAAAGTAAATTTGTGCTTGTGAGAAAAATGAGACTCAGCAGACTGCCCCCAGTCCACCTCTTTGCCTTTAAAATACTGCTGAGAATACTCTCATCTAAGGTGTTTCCCACCTACGGGGCATAATTATGAGTTGTATTCCTGTATGACAAAAATCTTTGATCCTTACAGAAATCAGTCTTTAGTTTATCACAGTTTTAATTGTTTGGCTCATTTTGATCTCTGCAGTCCTTTGATTCCTACCTCCACATGCTGACTAAACACATTCAGTATTATCTTACAGGTTCCCTTAAGGCTGGAAATCCTTGCTTGCAGTTGAGCTTGGGTCTCAGATAAACTCTCTGCAAGGTGAGATTTAATGTGGCCCCAGGGGTTGGCCATGCATCAGGAACTTGGCATGCAGTGGTCAGTGCCTGACATGGTCTCCTGCAGCAAAGGACGGTAGTTTCATTGGGGCAGTTGTGGCATCACCAGAGCTGCTGATCAATAGTTGGACCGCAATTTCTTGGGCTGCTACTTGTGGGTTTTCCTGGCAACATGTTATATCCTCCAAGCTCCCGGTGACTTGCTTTGGTGGCTTTGTCCCATCTTAGTTTTTATAATGATAAAAGAAGGTTCTAGCAGATAGCTGTAAGGCTAACAGAAGGGGCAAGTTATCTTCTGTGCTTGTGCATCTCCTTGAAGGTGGTGGTCTTATAATTAGAAATCCTGGTATTGTGCAGTGCTCCTGGGGCTGTGCGGTTTTCTGTTCGTTCAAACAGGCTTCTGCAGAGTGCAGGCAATTTGGCAAAGCAACGCAGGATGCTCCTCCTAGGATCATCTTGTAAAGGAATGTTCAGCAGTCCTCAAAGGAATAGTATTGATTTGAGGTAAAAGCTTGTAAATGGTAATAAATAGCCATTTAATGGTCACATAGATGGCTTTCAGTGTTATTTTAAGTTAGTGCGAACACAGTTTCAGCCGTTTACGTCTTCACTCCAAGAGAATAGACCTTGATGCAGTAGTGAGGTGTGCGCAGCTCTCTGCTTGTTCATGAAGCTTTGCTACCCTGCGGTGATGGTCACTGCCAGCAAAGTTTTCTTGCATGTAAAGAGGGGGAAACGGTAGCAACTCCGTGTGTGTGAAGTGAACAGTGATTTTGTGTTGCAGTTAAAATATTTGTAAGAGAAGGTATTTGGGCTCAAAACCAAGAAATTTGAAACTTAGGGTATTTAAAAGATGGCAGCTAAACCCAAACACATAGAAAACAAAAATTCCAACTGCTTAGGACCTCTTGAAATTCCTCACTTAAAGCTCTTGAAACAGGCGAGGTCTCTTCAGAGCTTCAGGATGTTGCATGTGGGACTTCTGTGAACCTAAGCATTGCCAACTGCCTGCTCTGCAGACCCATTCAGGAGCATCAGTAATGTTGAAAGCTTACTTCAAAAGGCAAAAATCTCAAAGGTTTTTTTATGAAGTACTTGGTTTCATTTTTTTCCTAGAACTGCTAATTTTTCTGTAGGCCATAGCTGAGCCATACCCCTTTCTCCTAATCTTATTACTAGAGTCCAGCTAGGAGTCTTCGATTGGCTAAAAAAGGAAATGAGGAGGAAACCCTTCTACAGCAAAGCTTGCCACATGTACACAGGAGACAAAAAACATCAGCTTTTTTTCCAGGAATAAGATTCCGGCTGGAACTTGGCAACTCCATGAACTTGCAGTGCAGCAAAAGGGAACAAGGTGCCAAAAGACTCTCCTTGCAGATTGTGGCTGAGGTGCTTGGAGGTCAGGCTGGAGCCAGGAAACCTCAGGGCATCTTCTCTAATAGCCAGCACCTTCCCGGGTTACGGCTTTGCCATATTTTTCCGGCAAGTCACAATCAATTGAGTGAAACACTGTCCCTCCCCAGGGTGCCTGTGTCACACAAGCTGGCAGGGTGACAGCTGGTGCAGCACGTGGGCTGTGTTCCCTGTGTAGGAAGAGTTCAGGTGACAACGTGCTCCACGTGTCACCCTGCTGCCTCCTGTCTCTGCTGTGCCCTAATGCGTGCCACTGTATGTTGGGGTGCAGTGAGATGGAGAGGCCCCTCCAGCTTCCCCTGGAAGCCTCCCCCTGTCCTGTGGAATTGTTTCTGAATCTCAACTCCCAACAGTTTGGTTTTGGTTTTGTGTTTTTTTAAAAGTATTATTCCTCAGACTTCAGGTTGTGAAGCAGTTAAATGGTAGAACAACCTGTGCCTGTCACTGAGCGTCCCAGGCATCCCAGGAAACTGTCCCTTTCATTGCAAGGGTTCACTAATGAACAGTTAAATACAGATAAGGTGCTTAAATGCAGGGCAACCTTCATATCTCGTACAGGGCTGGAAGTTCAGCTCTCAGTCTTTGGTTCTCCCAGGGTAACTTCAGTACAACACTCGGCAGTTCACTGAGCATCTACAATGAATGAAGAAACTGGCAGTCCATGCTACATTAAACCCCACTCAGCATAGAATCATAGAATCGTTCAGGTTGGAAGAGACCCTTGGGATCATCAAGTCCAACCATCAGCCCTACTCTACAAACTCCTCCCCTAAACCATATCCCCCAACAGCGCATCTAAACGACTCTTAAACACATTCAGGGATGGGGACTCAACCACCTCCCTGGGCAGCCTGTTCCAGTGTCTGACCACCCTTTCTGTGAAAAATTCTTTCCTAATGTTCAACCTAAACCTACCCTGTTGCAGCTTGAAGCCATTCCCTCTTGTTTAGTATAAACTGAAATGTTTATGTATTTGAAACCTATGGTTTAGGAGGGGAGGAACACTATGGGGTTTTGTCCACCTGAAATATCCCTCCTATTTCTTCATCAGTGGGGATCTTGCTGGTAATTAGTTATAGGTAAAGAGGAAAGGCACTGAAAAGGGACTTCAGGCATAAGAGGCTGTTGGGAACTCCAAGTTCCCTTGTCTGGTCTCATTCTCATTGGCTACTCAGCGTAGCTCTGCTGGGGACACGGAGTCCCAAAGAAATCTGGAGATAGCGGGAGGGTCACAAAATAGGACTGGGCTGTGGTTGCTCAGAGGACAAGGCAGAGATGCAAGACTGAGCAGTGGAGAGCCTGGTGCAGCAAGAAGATAACGGAGTCAGGAAGAAGCCTGGGAACAGGTTAATGAATGTCTTTGTTCCAAGAAGGTCACGAAGGCTAATTAGCTTTACAGGACCATGCTTGATGGGCTGGTGCAGCAGGGGTAGTCCTTAACTTGGTATCCAAAACATTGGGATGTATCCAAACTCTGATGCTTTCTTTACACCATGCACCCACTTAGACTTTTCCAGAAGAGCTCCAAATCTGAAAAAGCCTGAGAACAAGTAAACGTAATTCTGGCATTTCCTTCACCATGATAAAAATCTGTACTATGTCATAGTGACTAGCCAGTATGGGGCAGAAATCTCTTTTGTAGGGCAGCTTTATTTAACATCTGGAAAAAATAAGGTCAGATATTTAGGCCAATTAGTGTGAGCAAAGCTCAGCAGGTTCACATCTCCCTTATGCAACCAGATCTCTAATTACTATCTGCATATTTTAAACACTTTATACAATCTTTCAAAACGTGATTTTTCTCTGACTAGAATCTTGTCTGCTGTTACTCGGATATTTATTTTTTTTTTTAGGATTTAAGACCTGCATGTGTTTTCTGTCTTAATCTGTAATTCTCTCCCCACTTTGTCTCAGTATAAATGAAATATTTGAGTGAATCTTCCCATGTATTTCTAATTGCAGTTGGAATTATGGGTTGTAAGTTCAGTAGGGAGCTCTTTAGTTATATAGATTAAGCACCAAACTTCAGGTATGTGCTTGGTGGGTATGCAGTTTGTTGCATTGGTGCATCTGCCTTGTCTAAGGCATGAGTTTCGTTAACGACCTGTTAAATTGATGTTGGACTTACCGTTTTGGAGACACGACTCGTTGTAACGCCTTAACGTGTTTTGCTTGTTCCTAACTGGTCGATTCACTTTGTTTACGCAGAGACTTTGCTTACGTGGCCAGAGACAAAGACACGAGAATTCTGAAATGTCATGTGTTTCGATGTGACACACCCGCGAAAGCCATCGCCACGAGTTTACACGAAATCTGCTCCAAGGTGGGTGGACTTTATTGTCTGTTTAGAGGCCCCTGAGCCTAATGCACACCATCAGTCTGCGGGGTTAGGTTAGTTTATGTCAGTGGCGACGAGAAACGGTGTAGAGGGTGGGTGACCGTTTTGATTTGAGGAGGAGGAGATATGCTTTTGCCTTGACAAGCGTGTATAGAAGCTGAAGGTTTTCTTGAATAATAAAGAAGCTGTGGGTTCAAAATGGAAAAAGAACATGCAGCTGAATTAATAATAAATGGTGATGTTAAAACTCTGTAAATAAATCAGACCTTGTTTGAATGGTATTATTCAATGGTATTACCCTGCAGGAAAATAGCTGCTAATGTTACTGCCCACTTTAAAAAAACAAAAAATCAGGGACAAGAGAGGACTTAAGCTATTCTAGTTACAAATACTGAAGAATCTTATTTCCTGCTTGTGGTGGTGCTGCCTGTAGCGCTGAGAGGACTGTTCTTTTCAGCCGTTTTATCTTAAGAGATTGACCACCATTCCCTGGCTATTAATTTTGGGTTTCGTGCATGATCAGTCCATGGGTGTCCTCTGTACAGTCCTTTCCTGCAGCAGTAGCAAAGCAGCACATCCCTTACAGCGGGCAAATCTGATTGAAACACTTTAGAGAGAGGCAGTTAAACCAATCTACTGGAAACTCTTTTTTCATTCTTTTATTGAGCTATGGTAGATCTGATGCTGCATCCCCCTTTTTAAACATTATTATGCTGTTCATTTTGGTTTTCCTTAAAACATGTCAGTTTGCACCGCACGAAGAGCAGGCTGCAAGGGTGAAGAACCTTACGAGTTATCCCTGTGGAACTTGTCTCTCCTTTCGAGTCACACCTTTTCTGGAAAAGCTAGTTAGGAAACCTTCAAGTTTTAAAATTCTGCTGATTTACTGTATGCTTGTCACTTGCTTTTTACGTTTTATCTTAAAGTTAGTGAATAGAATCAGTGATGAGGTTGTTCAGCCTGGAGAAGAGGAGGCTGAGGGGAGACGTTACTGCTCTCTACAACTACCTGAAAGGAGGCTGGAGAGAGGCAAAGGTTGGTCTCTTCCAAGTCACAGGTGATAGGACAGGAGGAAATGGCTTCAAGTGGCACCAGGGAAAGTTCAGATTGACTATCAGGAAAAATGTTTACACTGAAAGGGTTATTAAAGCATTGGAATGGACTGCCCAGAGAGGTGGTTGAAGCACCATCCCTGGAGGTATTTAAAAGATTGGTTGACATAGTGTTTAGTGACATGGTTTAGTGATAGGTTGTTTTCTATCAGAGTTAGGTTGATGATTGGACTAGATGATCTCAAATGTCCCTTCCAACCTAGACAAGTTTATGATTCTGTGTTAAATTCTCCTCTGCAGCCAGTTGCATAGTCTAAAAACTTTTCCTTTTTGCAACACTGCAGATGTGGCTACTGAACTTGAGATGTTTCATGCTGACAATGTGAGCGTTTCCATGGTGTGCATTAGTCAAACCTTCTGGGCAGTAGAGTTTTGCCCAAGGTCTGTCTGGGCTTGAGCACCTGAGGAGATGCAGGTGGCAGGTCTCAGGGAGCCACTTGGGTTGCCCAGGGAGCTGGCAGGCTGTACTCGGTGAAGTCTGACACCATGAGCCATGGCTGGCTGGAGAAGCTTGGACCTGGTATGTCCCATGGCTTTCTCCACTAGCTCTCAGTTCTCACAGTAAAGTAGTAAAAGCCATCGTAGGTGTTCAGAGGGGTAGCAGAAAGGCAGCAGAGCTGTCACACGTGTAACTATGATATGAATTTTGGGCACAAGAGAAGCTAAACATTTCAAACCTTAGCCTAATAGTCATACAATAAAGCAGGATGGTGGTGTTAAGTAGAGCATATTCCTTCAGAATTCAGCAATAGGTGTAATCCTGATTCCGGGAAGCGCTCGGCATGTGCTGACACACTGAACCTCTTTGCTGAGTCAGGGCTTTTCCCTGAGCTAGTGTGTATGGCTTTTCATCTGCGGGGAGGGGGCAGATTATCATGTGCACCTTGGACAGAAAATACTTTAAAACCCAAAGGAGGGGAGGAGGGACAGGGTGGGGGGAAGAGGAGAAATTTGCTTGAAGCAAATTTCAGACCAAACGTCATCTGCTGAAGCACCAGTTATCTTTATAGCTTAATTACAGCTCGCAATCACAGGGTAAAGAAGCAGACAGCAATGCTTCGTATATGAGCTTTAGAAAAACTCTGTTACCTTCCCTGGGTCCCTTCTCAGTCATATATTTGTACAGAATAATCATCCAAAGGGATTATTTTGAAGTGGTTTTCTTGGCTTTTTTCCCTCTTCTGCTGATACTACAATTTTGGGGGGAAGAAGAGGTTGTATTTTGCATTGGATTATTAATTCCAAGAAACACAAAAATGGAGGAAGCTATACGCTGCACAAGATCGATCAGAAGGGAACATGAATAATGAACACTCTTCTCTGTGTGTTAAATATTTATGTTTCTTGCTATATTACTCCTCACTGCAATTTTTGCTGTTGATAAAAATGGCTAGAGGGTTTTTTCCCTCCTCCATCTATCTTCTATCTAGGCTTGGATACCACTTAAGTTCTTCTTGCAGCTAAGGTACGGTGACTAAACTGGAGGAAAATGTAAGTAGTTATTTAAAAAGAACAACCTGTTCAGTCATTTACCTTCTGACTTATTTTAAATCTGAGAAATTAGGGTTGTAATAGGAGTAAATTTATACTTGTAGTTGCTACTGTAGTACATATATTTTTATACAAAAAGCTGTATTATTACTATCTTCTTCAGATTATGGCCGAACGGAAGAACGCTAAAGCTATGGCGTGCAGCTCATTGCAAGACAGGACAAACGTCACCCTTGATGTTCCTCTGCAAGGTACTGTGTGTTATACATAATACCCTTGGGATGATCCTGTTTTAGATTTCTTTGGTTTCTGATGTTGCTTTTGACTGAAATGGAGCATGTCAGGAGGAGAGGTGGGGAGTGTAATCCTCTCTTTTAATTTCTGTATCTGACTGTGTTACCTTTAACGCTGGTTGTGCTGACCATTGCTCAATTATGTCAGCTTGTGCACTTCCTCTGTTATTTTGAAACACAGATTTTGCAAGTGCAGTCTTACTTATTTGTGGCTACTTGCGTGTATTGTCTTGTTCACATCAAAATACTTCATGGCTTGAGACTGCACAAATTGGCCAGATCTTCCTTAAAAACAGGATATACTCCAGTTAATCCCTTGGATTCAGGGGTGTTGTAGAAGGACTCATCCTAGGTTTCAGTATCAACAATAGCAACTTCCAAGGCAAGAGGTACAAGTGGATTGTCATCCAGTTTAAGGGTCTTTTGCACACTCAGCTGCATGGTAAAAATTGCCTTTGCCTGTATTTATTAATTGTAGCTTAATAGTTGCTATGTTGAAAGTATTCCAGGAACAAGCATCCTCTGTCTTAGCTTTACAAGAAATTACGTGCTTCTAGATCCATCCGTTTATACTGAATATCTTACTCCTAATCCATACATCAGCTTGTGTAATTGTCTGCTCAGACAGTAGTATTGATTACTCGTAGACCGTGTTTAACATATTAACAGGGATGGTATTAAAAACAGACTCCAGATTTTACATAGTTCTGCAGTGGAACTCAGGTCTGTATGTCTCAGGGACACATTCATCTATATTTTCTAGTTTTTAATATGAGAGCAATGTAATGTGACCTTATCTTAGATCAAGAATTAGGCAATGCAAACTGATTCCTAAATCCTAAGAAATTATTGAGCATTTTTCTCATCAGAGGGAGTGAAAAATTGTTTCAATCAATACAATACCTTTGGAGTACAATTACGGGGTAAACTGTTTTATGTTATTGATGAAATAGAAGTGGTTTTCCCTGCTGCGAATGCTGATAAACAGGAATTGATTTTTTTTGTTCCCATGCAGTAGATTTCCCAACACCAAAGACAGAGCTGGTGCAGAAGTTCCACGTCCAGTACCTGGGCATGCTGCCTGTGGCTAAACCCGTGGGTATGTAACTTACTTTCCAGTGACTTCCAAAGAACCTTGCAAAAACTCCAAGGGCAGGGCTCCGCTAACCAGGTGTAAATGCATGATTTTGGAAGAGTGAGGCATGTAGACACCTAGTATTCAGGTCCTCGTTTGAACACGTGTTCTGCAACCGGAGTGTTTTGGGAGCTGCCAAGAAGGCAGTTTCTTTCTACTGCTTTCTCTGAACCTGAGCTCCGTTGTTAATGGGAAGGGCCCTGGAGAGCTGAAATGGTGCAGCAGCGAAACGAGATGCAACTCTGTGCCAGAGGCACCTCTTTTGTTTCTGCAGTTGAAGAAAACCAGCTTCACAACCCTTCCTCCCCTTCCAGTATCAAATTCCTTTTAATGAGGAGTCCAAACCAATCTGTTTTCTGTGCTACTATGTGTAAATAAATGTTTCGTTCTTGTTTACCTATGTATTTATTTTTCATTGTCACATTTCCGTCTGTTTCAGGAATGGACACCCTGAATAGTGCCATTGAAAGTCTAATGGCTTCCTCGAGCAAAGAAGACTGGATGCCAGTCACCATGAATGTTGCAGATGCTACTGTCACCGTCATCAATGAACAAGTAAGGCGGACTGTCACGTTTAGAACACGTTTGACATACTACCAGTGTTGAAAACCAGGAACACGTAAACATGAGCAGAAAGAGTTCATTTGTTCTAGAACTCATTTGCTTACCTTGCTTTTTATTTCTTTCCAGGGCTGTGAAGCTGCAGAGGCTCTTACTTGCTTGTATGAGCTTCAGCTTTATTTACTGTTCCAAGCGTGTGCTCAAAACTATAAATAACTATAAGTATTCATTAGATACTCTAAAAAAATTTAGTGTTATAATTTCGAGGAATTTTGAGCCTAAAATGTTGTAGGTTAAGCCCTGCATAGCAATCCTTAATTCTAAATGCTCTTTACTCGATTCTTGGTATGGAAGCCAAGAGGGACTGTAAAATCTGTGTTTCGCGTCACTGCCCTTTTGTAGAGCGTTTTCCACAGAGATTAATATTATGAAACTTTCAAAGAACGTCTGTGGATGAGGTCTTAAACCAGGATCTCCAACATCCCAGTGACAGGGCAGTATCCTTTGGATTCATAATAGCCATATATTTCTTTAGAGAAAAAAAAAAAAACAAGCAGTGCTTGAGATGCCCAACGTGCTCAGTGCTCACACTCGGAGTCTTGCTCTTCTGGTGACAGCTGAGCAGGGGACATCCAGCCCTGAGCCCGCTGGCTGTGTGCAGACAGAGATAAAAGGAATCCCACAGCGCTGTGCCAGCCTCTCTCCCCGCTTTTGACTAACTTTAAATTTCAAAGAGTACCCAATAGTAATGATCGATGGTTTGATTCATCACCAGAATGAAGAGGAAATCCTGGTGGAGTGTCGTGTGCGGTTCCTGTCCTTCATGGGAGTGGGCAAGGACATCCACACGTTCGCCTTCATCATGGACACGGGGAACCAGCATTTTGAGTGCCACGTTTTTTGGTGCGAACCAAACGCTGGCAACGTGTCAGAAGCTGTTCAGGCTGCCTGCATGGTAAGTGCCCTTCTCCAGGGGCACCAAATAGCACTTAGATCTTTCGCCTCCTCCAAATTTGCAAATTATCTTAGTCTCAATACAGAAAACAGACAAAACAGATCAAACTAGGAATTGGGATTCTGAAATACTTTATCAGTTGAAAGCCAAACATTTTTTAAGTTTGAAATGTCAATTTAGTGAACCATGTCCCTTTAATCCTCTTCCCTCCTAACCTCTGCCACATCTGTGTTAAATCAGAAATCCTTTCTTTCACTACCCAAGTTACCTAATGCTGGGAAAGGATTTTGCTCGGAGTTGTGCTATACTGCCCAGTGGCAGTGTAGTGAAAATAATCCTTGTTCAAGAATAGCTGAAGCCAGAAAACTTATTTTTCAGTTTTCAAAGGGCTGTTTGTATGATTTAGTGCTAATGAACAGCTTCTGCCCATGGATTGACAGACCAATGTCCAGTTAACTTCAGCTGGGCTGTTTGTCATGGCCAGAATGGAAGGGTGTCTCTACTGACAGGCTGAGAGAGCTGGGGTTGTTCAGCCTGGAGAAGAGAAGGCTCTGTGGACACCTTATAGCAGCCTTCCAGTATCTGAAGGGAGCCTACAGGAGACCTGGAAAAGGGACTCTTTGTCACCTGTGTAGTGACAGGACAAGGGGAAATGGTTTTAAATTAGAAGAGGGGAGATTTACATTAAATATGAGAAAGAAATTCTTTACTGAGAGTGTCGTGAGGCACTGGAGCAGGTTGCCCAGAGAAATTGTGGATGCCCCATGCCTGGAAGTGTTTAAGGCCAGGCTGGATGGGGCTTTGAGCAACCTGCTCTAGTGGGAGTTGGAACCTGATGATCTTTAAGGTCCCTTCCAACCCAAACCATTCTATGATTCTATGATTTGATGAGAAAGTGTATTTAAACCGCTCTGTGCAGGCACTGGGTACCGTAAGGATCGCAGACTTTTTTTGCTTTGTTGCAGCTGCGGTATCAGAAGTGCTTAGTAGCCCGACCTCCTTCCCAGAAAGTCCGACCGCCCCCACCTCCTGCAGACTCGGTGACCAGGAGAGTGACGACCAACGTAAAAAGAGGGGTCTTGTCCCTCATTGACACTTTGAAACAGAAACGCCCGGTCACCGAGATGCCGTAGCTGCACGAGAGAGAAGGTTCTCCGGGTGTTTAACTGAAGGTAACAGCAGCTACACCAAGGAACAGGATCTGATGGTGTCTGGCCTTCCATTTCTAATCGCTGATGCTTGGTCTTCAGAGAATTTACCCCGTATCGAAACAATGTTAGACAAGCATGTTCTCTCCTTCTTGCCACCATCGTGTGATATGAAAAGAAGCATGAATAATTTTTTTGCTGTCAGTGAGTTACATCATGAGCAACGGAAGGTCTGTTTGTTTGTAAATACATGAACATTACCTAAACTCACACACACACACGTGCACCAACAAAAAAGAAAAAAAAAAAAAAGAAAAAAAGGAAAGAAAGTAAAAAAAAAAACCAACCTAGAATATGGCCACGTCCCTCCTGGTGAACTCCTGCTAAAGTCCTTGGAGTGAGTGATGCCTGAGTTGATAGTTTCACCCTCTTGACCTGGGTTTGTCACAGTCCAATCTTAAATCCTACAGCACTTGGCTCTGTTTTCAACGCTGGAGTGTAGGAACTGAGGATTGGCTACCGTGGAGTTACTGTAGATTAAATGGCCACGTTTTGTTTTGTACAGAGCTACACCTGTTGGTTTTAAATCGTTTGTCAGCATTGGTCTCACAACCACGTCAGCGTCTCCCTGACAGGCTTTTGAATCACGGTGGCATTATCTCATCTCCTGGGTGAACAGTATGGTCTTAGAGAGAAGAATCCTGTTTAATACCAAACCGACGCTGAAAAATCCAGAGGCGTTTCCAGCAATTGAGTTGCAGGTTGATCCGCTGAAGCTTTTCAGCTTTAAATACACAAATGCACCTGTTGGCTGTTAAATTTATTCTCCTAAATCTGCCATTAATTCATCAAAAATACCGTGTTTTTTTTCCACGCAGGGCTCATACCAATCAGGAGCAAGAAAGAAGTAGTCAATAATTTTACTGTCTTAAAACTCTTACAGAGACTAAAATGGTCCATACCTTACCCATACAAGTGTTTGATGAAACGGTCGATTTGGGCCTCTGCTTGCACGAGTCCCCCTTCCCCTCAGAGTTTGTCGCTGAAAACTTCACGTGCCGCAAAAAGAACAATCGTATGCCTCGTTATTTACAAAACTCCCTTAAATTTCTTTTAATGTACAAGATGAGAGGAGAGCTGTTTACCAGGATAGTTCTTCAGGTGGTACAACCTGATATCAACGCCTGTGCCCCAAAGGCTTCACCCAATCGCTGTGGTCTACGCGCTACTTACTGCAGCCCCTGACAAAGCTCGGCCCAGTGTTGCCCCTTAAAACCGTACCTCGGGCCGATTTTCCAGCGCAGTTGCGCAGCCTGAAAGTCTCTCCCTTTGCCATCTTCTGCCTGGGCCCACAGCTCAGTCCACGTTTGGGAAATGGAACGTTAAAAGTATTTTTAACTTGCTTTAACAATGTTTTGCTTCCATTTGATGGGTCTGTTCCCAACTCTGTAACTGGCTCCCAAGCCTGCAAATCTGGTCATGCTGTCAAATTTTAAAAGGCCATTGTCAAGGTTGCTATCACAAGAACTCTTTGGTTTTGTTTTTGTTTTCCTATGTAAGTGACTGTTAGAACAAACTCTTTTTATTTCCTCGTTTAAAGAAGTTAACAGCAGCACCTGGGCAAAGCCAATTAGGAACACAAAGGGAAAAGAATGATGATTCAAGAAATTTCCAGGTTTAAAAATGCAGAAAAATCATTAAACTAAACTTGGCTTGATGTATGAGCCCGTGTCAGGGGAAGGCCGGCTATGCAGCTGTTTGCTGTTAAACGTAGCTTTCTAGAATAGTCTCTGAAGAGCTGATCCTCCACCAATCTCAAGTCTATGACCATGATTCCCCTCCCAAGCCTCACTTTCCTCTCACGTCCATTGCACCAGCTCCTTCGGGAGAGGAAGAGGAAGAGGAGGAGAAGGAGGAGGAGGAGGTGCTCGTGCCAAGCAGGCCGGGACAACGGGAAGCCACGGAGGCACAAACCAACCCACTCCTTCTGCCACTACCAATGGCTTAAACTGCCCACGACAGCCAGATCTCGGAGTGTGGAGATGGCAGCTTGGTTGGCCAACAAGTGGTGGCCAACAGCATACCTTTTGGGAGGATCGTGAGGTTAAGAGAGAAGTTTCCTTATTCACCATCGTGCTAGTGAGTCATACTTCCCCTTTGTTTTATTTTCAATTACTGAAAATACTTTTGACAGTGTCTTTTTCCAAGTTCCGGCTGGAAATGCCTGGATCTGGGCTTTTGCAGCTGTTCCACAACAGTGAATTTGAAACAGCGTGATTAAGTTTTGTGGCTGCACCTGCGTGGTGCTGACGCCTCCCCAAATGAGAGACCTTTAGAGAGTCTTTAAACGAAAAGCAACACTTGGCAAAACGGCAGCAGCGGGCTGAAGGTTCTCCTGCATTGGTGTCACCAAAGCCAAGAACGTCCAGTTACCCGTCACTGGCAGAGCCTGCAATAGCAGGGTGGGCTGAGGAGAAGACAGAAAGGTATTTGCAAAGCCACAGGTCACTTGCCAAGATAAGATTTTTAAGAGGTTTTGAGTCTGTTAACAACAAAATGTTGTGGATTTTGCAGCTATTTAAGCAGTTTGCTTAATGGTCTGGCTGTAGGTGGCCTTTTTGCTTCAGTAGAGCTCCTTATTCACCAAAAGGTTAAAAATACACCCAGGGGTTTGCAGAATCAGAGCCCAATATTTCAGAGCCACTCACCTTACCCACGATATATTAAGCCACTCTGTTTCCCATGGCCAAAACAAAGTACGTAGGGGATACGTGTGTTTGAGCAACTGCCACCGTTTTAGTTGATGTTATCGCCACCCTTCAGTTATCTATGCATTTTTTTATAATACCTAGTGATTCTGTAGGCAGGCAGCCGTGTTCACTGCGCCTTGTATGTCTGATGCCATGTTTTAAATTAACCTGTTAAATACAGCTTAAAATATTTTTATTTTATTTATTCTATTTTTACTGAAATACCCCGCGTTATTATGTTGCTGTATTGTCTTTACCGGACGTGCTCTTGTAACACTCTCCACTCTGTACACTATGGGTTGCCTCAGAAAAAGGCAGGCTTTGTAATTATTTGTAGTCACATTTTTATTGAAGTCTGTAGAAAAAAAAAAGAAAAAAAAAAAAAGAAAAAACCAAAACAAAACCCATGTAAAGCAAAGCTAATTTCTTAATTTTTTTTTTTATTATTATTTTTTTTTCCCCCCATGCAAAATAGTCAGTTAGAGGTAAGTACCACGGGTCAGTCGGGTCAGCAGTTCGCAGGAGCAAGGAGATGTATATTCCCAGTCAACCACTAACAGCTAAAAGCCTGTCTTTGGGAATCCGAGGCGCTGGCCGTAGGTTTTATCGAAGGCACTTGGCGTTGTTTCAGCTGAAGGGCGGCAAAGGGGTGGGGGAGACTCGAGGCTGGAAGGGGCCTCCTTGAACAGGAGTGACAAAACCCGCCTGGAAGGGCGCAGGCTCCGCTCCCAGGGGAAACAGAGTCCTTGGTCACAGGCTCCACGTGTGCGGAGTCCCCTCTGAATAATCTGAACTAATAATCGTTAAGTAATCTGAAATAACCTGCCCTTCCCTGACAAGAGCAGGAAAAGCTGTGGGGGTGTCTTTAACAGTTTACCCCACTTCTCTTAATTTTATCAAACACTTCATTTAACTAGAGCTCTAAAATCTTCAGTAAATCACCCGTGGAAAAGAGAACTTTTCTTATTTCAGCAGCTGCTACAGGCTCGGCCTTTACAGCGTTGCCATTAACTCCTTTCTTGCCAGGGTAATTAACACGTTGCTAAAACCTTGGGCTGTTGCAGTCAGCAAGAGCAGGTTTGGTTTAAGAGCAGTGAGAAAGAAGGAAACTCCCCACTTAGGAGCGGAGCTCGGTCCTACAGAAAGCACCTGACTGACCCCCAAAAGGACAATTTTCCCTGCTGTTGACACTTCCCCACATTTCAATGTAATCTGTTCTGAGAATAAATTTAGCTGCGTTAAACAATTGTCTCAGCTGTTACTGGTCCGTGAAACCGGGGAATTATTTCTTTTGTTCCGAAGGTGTGGTTGAGGGGAGGGAAAGACACCACTGGTTGTTGAGTGGCAAAAGCACCTGGAAAACTGAATCAACGGGTTTGAGTTGAAAATTCCTAACTACCCAAACTGGGTAACAGAAAATTGCTGAAGAGAACAGTTTTCCTGTAAAGAGTCAGCGAGCGTTGAACGGGGCAGACAGTTCTACCCACAAGCCATCTGAAGTCACCTCCTTACGAAGCTGCTGACCCACAGATCCAAACTCTTCACTACCTGCTCTCCGCTGAGCTTGGCACGACGGCACGGACTCTGACTGGTTTGGCCCCCAAAACGCTTCACGGACTCAGACTCCCCACAGCAAGACGAGGCCAACTTGTGGGACACTGATGGTTCCTTTTACGTAAGTAGCCCAGCACTTCTCTCATCAGACGCATGTATGTTCGTTTTGAAGTAATTTTAATTACATTAAATAAATGAACGATGCAGATTTTGGTTTAAAAAAAATAGTTTAATTCTCTTAACTGCAGAATCTGTAGCATTGAACAACCATATTGGAAAAATACACATCTCCTTACTGCCCCTTCCTTTCAGCTACCATGCAACATCTCTCCTCCTCCTCCAAGATGGTTTTGAAATAAAATAAGAGACTGGGTGGGGTGGGGTTTTTCCCAGTTCTATGCATCGCATGCGCACAGGTCTGGATCTATCCTTAGGGGTGTGTTTGGAAACAAGAGCAGACGGAGCTCACCCTGTTTAGGGAGCGGGGGTTACTCACGGGGCTGTAGAGCAGGTGAGAGCGATGCCTCTGGCTCAGATGAAAATGCTAAAAGAGCTGTTCGCCCATTCAGTGAAGCAGCAGCATTCACCTGACGAGCAGGAGGCAGCCGGATGCGCTGCTGCTCTAACATCCCTCACAGCCCTTCTCCTAAAGGTAGGGCTGGCCCAGCTGCGGTGACTGGTGCGGGAGAGGGGAAAAATAAAGAGCTGTTAAAACATTTGCTCTGGCTGGGTCTAAATCCAGTCTCAGGTGTACATCAGAGAGGTTAAGATTCCATCCTGTATCGTCAATGCTACCGGCAACACTCCTGCCAAGTACCTTAACTAGAGGAAAAGGTCTCTTCTGGGCCACGGCTGCCTTCGCCCTTTTATATCCCTCTGCTGTTTTTGTTTCTCTCCTACAGCAGTATAACCTAAAGAAATACAGTCCTTCAGGTTTCTCTGACAGTCATTCCATCATTTCCTGCCTTTTTTCTTCTTTATACTGTCCCCATTTAATACTAAATCAGATTCTTGTTAAAAGTATCTCTATGTGGCTCTTTTATCCTCTGCTCAGATTCTAAGGCAACTGTAGACACTTAAACAACTATTTTTATTTTGTATTTGCTACCAACAGAGAGGAGGTTGTTAGACAGTTACAGCTATTTCCAAAGACAAACAACTACTCCGTGCTCAGTCATCGTTCGGCTGACTCACAACAGCGTTTATAAAAACACCTGACATTGACAGTCGCACCTTGTTTCAACTGAGAGAGTTGGTGACAAGCAGCGCCGTGACCCAGGAGTGCCTGAGTGTCTGCTCAACAACGGGGGGTGGCGGGAGAGGAGGGGCAGCGAGTGGCAGGAAGCCTGTGCAGGGGCCTGTATGAAACCTCACCTTTAGTTTTGGAAGTTAAGGGGAGGTAATTGGCTTTACGTGCTTACGTTCCACGTCTCGCAGTCTAAACTTGCAAAAAACCATGGCAGCCAGCACTTGTTCTAAAGAGAAGTAGACACTTTAAAAAATAAAAATCAAATTGAAATT
Source organism: Nycticryphes semicollaris (assembly GCA_013400055.1). Lineage (NCBI taxonomy): Eukaryota > Metazoa > Chordata > Aves > Charadriiformes > Rostratulidae > Nycticryphes > Nycticryphes semicollaris. The sequence continues at coordinate 133,016 of VXBJ01000249.1, forward strand.
GAGCATTCCTACAGATCTGTGCAAGTCAGGGCTGGGGAGGGGCGGGGGGGGGGNTTTTAACTTGTCACTTTTAAGGATATAGCAGGAAGCTGTAGTTTAAGGTCTATCAGCCTTAAGCAGCTGAGCTGCATGCACTTTTAAGGTGTAACTACCAGTTTAAAATTACTATCTAACGTGGGTATTTCCATGCAAATATCCCATAATATATCTATTTCCAACAGCAAGATTAACCCCCATAAAGATACGCTCTAATCTAAGTGTACTGATTAATATATACAGGAATCTGTGCCCTTTCTGTAAAGGTAGGGACAAAGAGCCTCACAGCCAGGGCCGAGGATGCTTGACCACCGTTGGCTTGACAGCTTTGGTCAGAGGTGGTGCAAGTGTCCTTCCACCCGGAGGTGGGGGAAGTACCCCACCACCCCAACCCTTTGCAGGATGAGCTGATGTCCTGGGCTTGTTCCCTTGCCCACTTACGTATGGTGTCATCACTGGAGGCAAAACAATGTCCACGGTCTTCAAGACAAACCTTTGGCGTTCTGCCTGTGCCTTGCTCACCCGCACCCTGCCCGCGGAGGCCGGGTGAGCCTTGCGCTTCTGCACCCTGGGCAGAGCCGAGGCGGGAACGGGCCTGAGAGACTTCTTCAGCTGAGCAAGGCTGTTTGTGAGGTTCACGTTCTTCTGCTGCAGGTTACTGACTGCCTTGGTGTTAGGTACAGTCTGACCCTGAAGGAGCTCGGCAACCTTCGGCTTCGTGCCACCGGCAGTAATGTTATTTCTACGTTCTGTTACTTTTGGTTGCTTTTTCTCCTCTTCCTTGGGCATTTCTGCAAGAAGGTCTCCTAGTAGCCCTTTGGATGCAGCACGAGCCAAAATGTCTTTAACAGACAGGTTGTCAGAAGAAACTTTCTGAAAATTCCAAAGGAAACAACGAAAAATCTAAGCCACAACACGGGCCTGCAAATTCACTACTCTCATCCCAGGTTCCTCGGAATTTACTCCATGAGAAAGAAACCCATGCCAGAATCCTGCAGGAAAACTTACATGACATGTGATAAACGCTAAACAAACTATTTCTTTGAGAAATTAAGACCCTGACTGTTGTGACAAGTGATGTGGTAGCTGAGCGTTTGCTCTTCAGAGAGTTTGCCCTCTACAGGCCTGAAGAGGGGAAACACGATTCTGGACTTGTTCTACCCAGCTCCCACACTGACTTGCTGTGGAAATGTGTCTGTAATAGCATATATACCTATGGGTACGTATCAGAAATAAATACTAAAATGCAGAATTGTCTAGGTTTGAAGGGACCTTTAAGATCATCTAGGCCAACCATCAACTTAACTCTAATTAAAAAAAAAACAAAAAAACCCCAAAACACTAAATCATGTTACCAAGCACTAAGAAATACTATCAATAACATTAAACAGTAGTATCTTTCATTATAATGAAAAATCCTTGCTCGTGATACACAAGCAAGGAACTCTCAAACTTGATTGACTGGGAACCCCATCAATCTCTATGTAAAGAGAAGCAACGGGGAAGAAACCCTGTACAACTGGCCAAGAAGAGGAAAACCAGAAACTTCAGTTGAAATTATGCTTTGTAGTACACATTTTAGGCCTCACAGAAAATGCTCCTTTCCAGAGTCACCTAAAAACTGGCCTTTAATGCACAGAAAGAATTGCTCCCAGTTGCATCATAATTTGACTCAAAAATTATTCCAAACAACTAAGTGAAACAAAAGTGTTTCTTCCTACAGAGGAAGAGAATATGGCAGCCAGGACTAAAACACCCTAGATCAAGCAGCCAAGCTAAAAAATACTCTGCTTGGACAACAAGCCCATAATAGGTAACTTGAAAGGCTTCTCACGTGTGATTCCCTTCAATAAAATTTTCCTCTTCTAATCCTTCCCAAGACACCCGCTTCTTTCAAGCGGCGGTACTGCAGTATGACAGAAAGTGGTACAAATACCCAGGTAAGATCTCATCTCTTTAAATAGCAGTGAAATAAATTCTAATTAGCTCCCCTGCCCTTCCTCTTGTGGGGAGAAAAATCCTGCTTTTCTCAGGCACAGGAGGAAAATGTTACTGCTGAGAGATACAAACTAGCCCTTTCAGGCCTTTCCTTAGGAATCACCCCAAGGCTTTTCTGTTAACTCAGCAAAAGCCCCCTGCCTTTCCACCCAGACTCCCATATGCCTTAGTTTTGGAATGAAACATACTCATACCTATTGTATGCAAATGGTAACGAAGTCTTAATCCCTACAGGTGACCCTGTCTGCTTGGATAGTGGCAAATCTTGGTGACGGGCCCAGCCACAACAAGTGACCTGACTGCACAGCGTTTATCTGCTGGATCTGTGTGCTTCCTCGCACTGGAAACACCACGTTCCCGGCGCTGGGAACCTGCTCCCCTCACAAACGGCTCCAGAAGAAAAGGCACACGTTGGGAAGTTGCGCTCACCACAGAACTCCAGAGGTGGCACACTCCAGCTGCTCTCTGTCCCTAAGATCACTACAGAACAGCCAGGATTTTTCTTTTTTTTTTGAATCTTTCATTTCATACATCCCTGTTGTGGGAAAAAAACGGCGACATTCTTTTTTCTGTGAAATGTTTTTAAATAGTAAATCTCCTTCGCTTACCTCTCGTTCTAGAACAGCTAGAAAACAGCCACTGGAAATTTCTGATGGCTCCATTTTGAAAAAGGTTTCAGTGGAAGCCTCTGGATTGGAGCAAGTATTAAAAACAGGAGGAATAAGCCTGTAAAAAATAAATACCATTTAAGGATATAAAAGGAAATAAACAAGGATACATTAAAAGTAGTTTCCAAATGATGACTGTCTTTTAATGACAGTCTTGCAGAGCATTATCTTCATTTTTAAAAACTGCAATTCAAGAAAGACATGAGAATTCAGCTTTTTATCATTAATTCTGGGGTTTTTTTTCCATTTTTCCAATAATTCCCATTTAATTTTTTCCAATAATTAATCACCAGATAATAAATATGTAGGAACATAATTAACAGCTATGTGCTTTCTCAGCTCTGCTATTACTGGATTATCAAGTTGTCCATGAAGCTGGGGAAAGCTCTGAAAACACTGAGCAATACACACAAATTGTAGAGATGCTGACCTTGAATTATTAAGGGTATGCTCATAATAAATAATATCACTATTGAAGATAAAAATCTTAGGTTAGAAAAATTTGCCTGTTTGTAAGAACTGAGTGAAGGTTTTTGTCCAATTTCACAGAATCCCAGAATGATGGGGGTTGGGAAGGACCTCTGGAGATCATCTAGTCCAATTCCCCTGCCAAAGCACGTCCACCCAGAGCAGGTTGCACAGGAACGTCTCCAGAGACAGGAGACTCCACCACCTCTGTGGGCAGCCAGTTCCAGGGCCCTGTCACCCTCAAAGGAAAGAAGTTTCTCCTCATGTTTAGGTGGAACTTCCTATGATCAAGTTTTTGCCTGTTACCTCTCGTCCTGTCGCCGGGCACCACTGAAGAAAGATTGGCCCCTTCCTCTTGACACCCACCCTTTAAGTATTTATAGGTGTTGATCAGATCCCCCCTCAGTCTTCTCTTCTCCAGACTAAAAAGACCCAAGTCCCTCAGCCTGTCCTCATAAGAGAGATGTTCTAGGCCCCAATCTTCTTTGTAGCCCATCTTGGCAGTTTTGCAATGCATCAGTGAGGAGGAAAAAACTGGCCTTTTCTCATGTTCTCCCTGTGTTCCAGTAATCTCTACCTGTTGTAAACAGCCCTCAGGGACTTGGCTCACAAGGCTGCTCAACTGGTACTAAGCTGGAATGTCCTTATGCATCTCTTACCCTGTGGAGGACTGCAAGACACAGCCCCGCAACACTCCACTGAGCCTCTTGAGACAGGGCTTCTTTGTTCCAAGATGGTTACAGAGAAACGCATTCAATATTTGTAGTAATATCCCAAGCTGGGATATTTTATTTCTACTCCATTTCTACTAATGGGAAGTCTGAAAAACTGTTCATTGCCAGGTTTTCACCGAAATCTGAATATTTTTTTTTTATGTCCCTTGGAACTTGGTAGAACAGGCTACAAGGCTCACATCTCCTGGCATTACTTAATAACACTCTGTGTCCTGTGACACATGGGAGATTTTTGCTTTTAGATCAGGTCATTCAATGCAAAAAAAAAAAAACAACCCTCTAATCTTTATTTTGGGTGATGTATACACGGTACTGTTACCGGGAATCCCTTTAACGAATGGTCTGACCCTGAAAATTGATGCAGAAATTAACTCAAATTTGATAGGCCAAAGGGAAATACAAGAATGGCTTAGATTCCTCTCTATATACACCCCTTTGCAGTATGTACCCATACTTATAAACCAGCCGTTGTATCTTTAAGGTAAGCTCAGCTTGGACAGTGAGTACGTGTTTGAAACCACCTTTACGATGTCACAGCCCTAAGACCAGCTCTGTGACCCCAAAGGCCTGCACCAGCCTCATTTTGCTCAGCAATGCTGCACAGAAATCCCAAAAGATAAAATACCCATAAACACAACTGGCCTAAGAGTTTCATCAAAGCCCTGTATGTGCTTGGAAAAGAAAATTAATATTAAGTGGATCTGTGCTGATGACACAGGATGCTTTGTTAGTATAACTTGCCTCTCAAAGATGACGACTGTGAACACGGGGGCTAGTCATTCCCCAACAGAGTTTTTCATTCTATCCTGCATTCTTTTAGTCAAATAAATTACCTGATCAATTCTAAGGAAAGCGTACAAGGAACCGCCATAAGCAGTACACGCATCTTAAATAGCTTGAGCTTTCATCTTAAGCCAAGCATAATCACACTGTTGTTATTTTATTTATGGTGGTGTATTACTGCTTCTGCCTGTGCTGGTTCCCAGCAGCTTTACTGTAGCAAGCACCCACCCCAAGAGAACACCCAGGGTACATGTGTGGCGCTGAAGGAGGAAGCCATTCTGGAATCCTCATTTAGGAAGAAGTTCGATCCGTCGCAAATTCGCTCAGGTCTGCAAAAATCCTAACGTAATTGTATTGTCCCTTTCTCACTCTCAGAGATCGCCTTGGATTTGAAAGTAAGAGCATCATTTGGTGGTGTGACAAGTCTCATCTTTCTGCAAAACGCTGAATAGGTTTTGGTTTGGCTTCAGGGGGAGGGGAGGTGTTTTAGATAGGGGGGAAAAACTAAATTTCCTGAAAATATTAAAGCTCTAGAAAAAAAAATAAATCAGATTTTAATACAAATTCTGTTATATTTATCATGAATTTATGTACTACTCACGTTCAAATAATTCAGAGACCATTATGTCCCAAGGTCCCCCTAGTAATATCTGCATAGAGGTCAAGACATGACAGACTTCACGAATTTCAAAACCCAAAGGAAAACACAATTTACGAGAGTCCCTAAATGCTTTCAGACAAGCAGAGCATCACTGGCAAGACACGCCCTCATTTCATGCCATTTAGTGTAAAAATTCAAGCAGGCTGCTCTTTTCTATTGGTGCTTTGCAAGAAGATGCATTTTGTTGCACTGTCTCTTAATATCATATATAAAATACTAATTTTTAAATCCTTTGGAACAGCCACATTTAACACTTAACATTTTAATAATGCGAAATTTAACTACACTGAAGTACAACGAGGGTGGTGAAACACTGGCCCAGGTTGCCTGGAGAGGTGGTCAGTGCCCCATCCCTGGAAACATCCCAGGTCAGGCTGGACAGGGCTCTGAGCAACCTGATCTAGTTGAAGGTGACCCTGCTCTTTGCATGGGAGTTGGACTAGATGACCTTTAAAGGTCCCTTCCAACCCAAACTGTTCTATTCTGTGGCGTTTTGAGCCACAGCACCTTTCCCCACAATGGCCAAGCCATCAACATTACCTAAGAAAATCCAAAATCTAAAGAGACAGCATTACTCTCATAGCCTCCATTTTATCCAAAACTAGCTTCATTCTCTGAATGCCGATGGGATGAAAGCAACAGCTCTATCAGAAGCTCACTACAATGTTATTTCCAACCAGCGATGCTTTCCTCCCATCCTGATTTCAGATGGGAACAAAAACATAAGGTGAAAAAGTCAAGAAGATGCCACTTGGTACTCTCGTAACATCAAAAGGAACAGAATGAGAGGTGGCAAAATCTATTTTATATGTTATTCTAATGCAATACACAGATCCACCCAGGAGAAGAATTATCCTACAATTTGAAGTTACACTTAATTTTTCCATAGACAAAACTACTTACTCCATACCTATATGGTTGTAGTTTATTTCCTTCCACTCTAGATTCCAGTGCTTTTTTCACTACTAGTTCATTTTCTTCTGGGTAAACCGAACAAGTGCAGTAAACAATAGCTTGTACTTTGGTAACTACAAAAACAAACAAAACATTTTTTTCTACTGTTCAAATTCTTCATACACACAGTGGTTTTGTGAGGACTGAAACCAGCATAGAAATTATGCCCGGATGTCAGTTTTACCAATAAAATACATCCTCCTGCCCACATTAGTATTCAATCTCTACTGTATTTTAATAATTAAAAGTCTTTTCAAAAATCTTTGCTGATTTCAGCCAAAATCCAGGGTTGTATCCGGTCTTTTCACACAGCTGCCAAAGGAAGGGGGGAAGAAAGTGGCAGCATAAGGATGGAGCCAGGCTACGTTTACAACTCTTCCAGAGCAGGGTATGACTAAGCCAGTTCTCTACACAATGCTGAAGATGATTGTAGTAACGGCTGGTAGATACTAGGACACAGATACACCTTTAAACTTGAGATGTGGTTACACCCTTACTGTTAACTAACAGCACAATCAGCGTATTTTTAACTCTATAAAACCTGATGGCAGTACAGCACAAGGTGTTTCCAGAAATCCAAGAGTTGGCACACTTACATTTCATTGCGTGCATCAGGTCACGAAGCTGCTGCTCGGCCAGAGTAGTGAGTTTATCCTCAGAGACAGATCCTTGGAAAACATCTCTGAGCAGTCCTGCATCTAAGCACAGAGAGTTGTAAATTTATTAAAGTAACTTGTATTGGTGTCTTCAAATCTGGCTGTTTGCAGAAAATGCTTTGATAACAGACCTGTTTATTACTGGTGCAGCGGGAAGGTAAGTTTTATGAATTAGAATACCAAAGAATGCCAAAATTATTCCTCTCTTTCTACCTGCAATTACTACTGCCTCTTTTTTGTTTCTATTTAATTAAAATTGTACAGTGAATAGACAATACAATCAATCAATAAAGGAATGGAATCAAGGGAAAATTATACATACTCATTGGTATCTTGAAACAGATTTTCTACAGATACTCTTTTTACTTTAAAAGGAAGGCTATATACACTCTGCTCCCCAGAATAACCCTCAAACTTCACACTAGCAACTTGAAATCGCCTTTACAAAACACCCTTAATCCCTCGGTGCCACCTAGAAAGATTTCATTTGCTTATTCACACTCCTAAGCTTAGACAAATATGTTCTTTCTTGCCCACTTTGTCTGGAAAAATCCTCTGTGTAATTTATTTCTTCTTTTATATTTCCCTAGTAGCCTGCATGTACATTACACATAGAGAATTATGCAAGTTATTGAATATATAATTTATTATATTTAAAATTAAAATCTAAAAGGAAGAGTATTTTATGAAATTACATCATTTACTGAAGAAGGTATGACATCCAGACCACAAGACTTGAATGTTATTTCTACCAGGAAATTTAAGTAAGGCTTTTGTGTCAAGTTACCTCCGTGTTCATTTACAATAAAGTCCACTGGATTGCCAACACCCAGCCCAGAGCATTGTGGCAGCAGCAAAACAACTTTCGCGTTTTGAAGTCTCGAGTCTGTTGGTTCAATCTCAGTGAAGTCTTCATCTATCAACTGAACATCTGGAAAAAAAAGGGGGAAACACTCAAAGAGTTTTTAGGCAACATCTGGCAAGCCTGCCTAGTTTTAAGGTGATAAAGGTGAAGAGACTGTGGTGTTACACAGACTTCCATAAAGCTAGACCCTCCAAAAGTATGTCCCACTTATTCCAGATGGATTGAAGGACTAGTCCTTAATGTCTTCCACTGAAAAGTCTGCTAAAGAGGTTCCAGACTCTTCTTCTATCCTGTTCCAATTGCGTCCTCTGGGTAAGCCAGAGAAGTGCATGTGGTTTTGATTAACCCTCTCAGAAACAGGTGAAAATCAGTCTGAAAGCAACAGTCAAGACACCAAATAAATGGTCCCAAAAGTTTCCAGCTACACCAACCACTATACAGTAACTGCTTATATGGAAAAGTGCATTGACCTTTCAGGACCCTGCACCTACTACAGTTAGTCTGCAACCTTTCATTAACTTGACTGTAACTGAGGAGTTGTCAGTTCACCCTGTGGCAAAAAACTAGAGTTGTTACTGCCTTCCCCAAATCCTCAAAGGAGATCTCTGAATCCTGACAGAAGTATGTTGTATTTATAGGTATTGCAACCATCTACATCACAATACTTTTTGCATAGCGACCCTTTTAACACCTACTTTTACATCCCATGTGAGTGAACAAGTTCCTCAGTTCAGCTGCTTTTGCTGAAGATTTTACACCACAAACGAAAACCCTGGTCGTGCTGTGAACTGTCAGCGCTGACAAATGGGCAACGGTCAGATGGGAACCTGCGTGGGCCACTATAACGTCACCATCACCCGCATTCAACAGCGCCTGTGCGGAGTGGACGGCAAGGCTGCGGGACTTATCCTGGAAAATAATGGCACAAAATTAAATACAACCCAACTGATTTGGTTTCTCCTGACTGCCAACGTGCTTTGCCACGTTAGGAAAGTATTCCGTTGTTTTCACGACAAACCAGAAAGAGGGGAGGAGAAAAACCGATCATGGAGAGCTGCTAATACAGAATTAAAGAAATTAAACTCACTGAATGTAAACGTTTTAATTCTAATGCATAAGAAAGCATAATATCCATAGGTGAAAAGAAATGTTAAGTGCCTATCATCCACAAATACATGCCACAATATGCAAAGTTCATCCTCAGGGGCAGTTCAACAGAGAAATGCAGAACTATTCACACAGCTCTTGAATATAATTATAGGAGAAATTAAGCCCTTACAGATCAAAAACCAAGATTTGGTTGAAATTTGATCATTGAGGCAGACCCGAATGCAGAAAGCAGATTTACAAGAATAAGTGATCTTGTGCTACAGATGCTGAAGGGATAGAGACATGCCAAATATTTTCTCCATCAAATTACCTAAAAAGACAAAGAGTGAAGATATGGACCACCAGTAACAAGTTTTGCACCAAACCCAGCAAACACTGATGTTAAGTTAAAAAAAAAAGAAAACTAAACCTTTAAGTTCACATTAATGTCCACGTATCCACTTAACACCATTTAAGTACCATCCTATACCACCACCCACAGAGATGGAATTTTTGAGGGTGCCATTTCTGGGTGTTCCATTTCCTAACTTTGAGTATTATTAAGTAGTAGTACTCAACGTTTTTTTCCGATGACCTATGTGGCTGTCATCTGTGGTTCTTCCCTGTAAGTTTTCTATTAAAAGTATATACGTTGAAATGAGATACTCAGATTTACTTTGTAAGATGGGTAATAAATTTTCTGGCTAAAATTTCCAGAAAATGCTAAGCATCAAGTGAAAACGCCCTTTGCAATGTCTCTGCTAAGAACCATCAGACACTTTAGGTCATTTGTGGTTGTGTGTTGTTGCAGGTGACTCCAAACTACCGCTCTACAACAGGAACCTCCCACCAATCTTGTCTGGAGAGGCTCATGATTGCAAGTCAGGAAAAAAAAATGGGGTTTATGGAGATTTAGGAACCACATGGCACAAAATACAAAGACAGAGCACCATCACAAATGTGCAGTTGAGGATGAAGAGATGTTCTAACGTTAGCACACTGTTATCTACTAACTGGGGGCAACGCAAGTTGAGTTACACAGAAACTTTCCTCATGTCTTCAGACTGCCTCTTTGACCACTTCTCATGCTTACTCCAACAGCTTTAAGATTAGATTTAAAACACACAGCTAATTTAACTGTAGCTATCAATTACAAGCATTAACATTTGCAAGCTAAATTTATTAAGAGAATCAGTTTCTAACCTGATCATTAAAAACATCCAAACCCTTTTGAAGAGCGTGTTGCTGCCTGACTGGTTTAATAGGACAGTCACACAACACGACCTCCTTCTACTACAAAGCTTTATTTTAGTTTGCAGATCATATTGCTCAAGGGTGACATCAACTCACCTGCAGTAAGAGCTTGCAATCTGCAAAAAGATCTAAATTAAGGAGCTCTTCTTTAAGAGAGGAGGGAAAAAACACTACATCGTTGCAATGTTGGTCTATACAGTATGTATAATGGTCCAGGTCTGACACAGACTCAACTCTTGTGAATCCCCGCTTCTTCAAATCTCCAAAAACATCTTGAAGGCTGTTAACATACAACTCTGACCGTTAAATATACAACAGTTACTTAAGTTTGCATTGATTTACACAATTTTGCCTTATTAGTGTGTTTGTATATACATAGATGTATATAAATGCAATACTGTCTAAGGCTCTATTGTAGGCATCTAAGTTCTGGTTTGAAACAATTAAGTTAATAAGCGTGATCAAATAAATTAAGAAAGAGGCACGGATTGGCAGAGGACGATTCAAAGCATCAAAACATAAATGTCCATGTGTTCAGGAGACACTGCAGCAAATTCACTGCTGGAATACATCACTTCTTTCAATTGCTTCCAATTTAGCCCAGCTCACCAACGAATTTAATGGCTGATAACTGAAATAATCCTCATGTAAATGTAAGGAAGGCATAAACGCTGAGGCTTACTGTTCAAATATAGTCATGATTTAAAGGTATATACACAAAGACATGTATGTTGAAATGCTGTTGCAGACAGTGCCATAAGCTTATGTGGTACATTAGATGTAGGATCAACACAGCAGCTTTTAGCTTAGTCGTATTTAAGGGTTGCAAAACCACAACCAGAGTAAGAGACCTTCTCTATCTTGAAGAGCCTATAACCGAAGCACAGAATACTGGTCCAAGACAACAGTATGAATACAAAATCCTTGAAAACATAATAAAATGGGTTACCTGTGTAACAAAATAGGTAACAGGACAACCTGATATTTTTTTGTCACAAGTTTACTCACCCGTGTAGTTTTTTCTAACTTTATTTCCCCCTTTATTTGGTGAAAGACCCACACAGGCAACAGAATAGTAAGGAAAAGCGTTTCACGACTTTGTTACAGTTCATGAATACCATGACTGCAATATATAAAAAACTACAAACACACACGACACACATATCAGTGAACTAAGCAGAATTCACAATAAAAAACTTAAATTATTGGTAATAATATAACCTGGAAATTCTAAAGCAAGTGTGTAGTAAACTATATCACTTCACAGGTGAAACCATCAATATTAGATGATACTTTAAAGACCTTACCTGATTTTAAATGTGTTTATCCAAACACACAAAGGTAAAGCAGAAGCCCTTTGTACCTGCTTCCGTATGGCTTCTGGTAGAATGTATTCAATTGAAAGAGCATCATGTTTGATGCGACATCTTGCTAGTGCAGCTGCCAACTTGGTCCTAAAACTACAAAACCATAAGCACAAGTTCAGTAAGTTTTAGAAATACTGCACGGAACTATTGCAATAGACATTGATATTACAGTACTCTCTTGCTCAGAAACCAAAACCAAAAGTAAGGCCTCATTTTGCAACCTATTACAGAAAACACGCAGTTATAGGACATTTTCTACCTCAGACAACAGCAGATTGAAGGTAGTAGTAGAAAGCTAAGATTGTTTCACTTAAATGCACATGGGGCTGGAATTATGACAGATGACTCTCAAATACATCAATTTTCTCAGACAGCTAAAAACAAAAATCAAATGTGTTTCGGAATTGTGACCTGTGAAATACTATCATCAGAATTTTGTGTATGTTTGAAGATAAAAATACATGTACATGCAGAATGAGTGTTTGATGAAAGCTGACCTCTAAATGTCTACAGAAACAACACAATTATGATGGCACCCAGGAGTTCGTTTTACTATTATTACCTGAAAATCTCAGCGGAAATATTCCCAGTCTTTTCTTCCCACGAGCTTTATGCATAATCTTGATACATGTTTCTTCAAACCAAATAAAAATTGCTGGTGAGCTACTTCAAATGTCAAGGTATATTACTTACTGCCCTCCAGGAATACCTTGCACTTTGGATATTCATTAACTTTCTGGGCTATTCTAAATCCAGCAGCAACACAATTTTGTACAACAAGTACCTGTTGAGTTCATCAACAGACTGACAAAATAAATATTTGAATACTACTTAAAAAGTTTATTGGACTAGATGCTCTGTAGAGGTCCCTTCCAACTCTGACAATTCTGTGATTCCATGAAAAGTTTCCCTTCAAACACAAGATTTGAAGCTGAAAGACATCTGTAATATTGACAATTATAAAACAAAGGCACTGGTTATACAAATCTGTAATTCTGCTAATATGTATCAGCAAAAAGTTCTTAGCATGTATACCTGTAGAGATAATGCTCTATTTTCTGGACTTCTGCTACAGGTTCCTCTTCATCAAAAATCTCTCGTGCTTGAAACTTTCGCTCTTGTAGGTCATAGAGCATCACAACAAGCAAACTGGTTAATTCATCTGGCTGCAACAGAAAAGCAACTGGATAGAGAAAGTGACACAATGCATACCTTAACCTCTGCAAAAAGACCCAGATCAAACAGCAGCCTCCCATGTAAGAGACATCAAAATGACTGAAATGCTTATTTGTATGAACATGAAAGTAATTCCTCATAGAGAGTTAAGTAGAACAATGAGGAGTTTTTTAAAAAACTCAAATACACAACTTAAAATCATTTAGCTTATCAAAATTTAAAACATTCACTATACACAGAGATAATATACTACCTTAAAAACTTTTAATGTTATCAGAATTTAAACTTTGAAATTATTGTCTCCTCATAAAGTAGTTTCTTGAATAGCTAAGCTAACAAAACCATCTTGTCTATCAATTTGTCTCTTGTGGGATTCCTCGGTATAGAACAACCAACGCACTCAGTTATAATAACCATTCTGCAGTCAGGACATACGTAAAATCTCCTTCCCATGTCTAAACGTTTTAAAGAGGGTGCATCTCCTTCTTGGAGAGGGTAATTAAAGCACTTCACTTACTTTTGTCTACCTCTTTTCATTGAATTCCCACAGTTCTTATGTCTTCGAAAATTCTTACCTCTTCACAAATATAATGGAAACACAAAATGTTCCTACACAAGTCTTACTTCCTTACAAAAGCAGGCCAAAAGTCAAACCTGTTAGATTATTTGCCTACTCACATCAATCTCCGCAAATAACACCAGTTCAAATTAATCCTGCAATTTTCAAAAGCATCAAAAACTATACTGGAAGGAGCAGCAGATTACTCTGCCAGCTCAAGATTTTCTTTTCATGGCAAAGCAGGAAAGCACATAGAGAGAGTAAGCTGGACCCGGTTTTGCCAATATTGTGTACTATATTTGTCTACAATACAGTTTGCAGGAAATTAAATATGGGTTCAATGCATTCTTTTGCCTGATGGAGTTCAATCCATGCTTTACAACTCCCAAGGATGGGAAGAGAACTCAACTTTCTTCCCCACTCACAAGGGGACCCAGCTGGGAAGGAAAGCACGTAGACAGGGACTGGCTCACGGACAACACCACACCAAGTATTACACTACAGTAAGCAGTGCGCTCTCCTACCTTCTCTCTTTGAATCCTCAGAGAAGATTCTAATTGCATTAACTCAGAAAATACAAAATGTATTTCCTCACAAAACTATTCACTTACTATTGAGTGGCAGGGGTAAACACAACTATCTAACAATATTTCTTCAAGAAGGTCTTGATCTGCAAAAAAAGATAATATTGACAAGTTACGCTATGAAATCTATGGAAGAAAAAGCTATAAATCACTAAAGAAAAAGCTGAAAGTTTAAACACCATGAAAATCAAGGGCAAATTGAATCACAAACGGTAGCAACTCCAAACAAGTGTAAGTCCTTAATATGAAAAAGTATAGCATTCAAATGTTTGATTTCACAAAACGCTAACAATGCTTAGATACATTGAAATATTTGAGGGATACAAACTGAGTCTAGTAGTAACCTGTAATTTAACAAAATAATCCCCAGATCTCTGCTGTCAGGCAGAAACTGAACACTTTGGGTTTCCATATTTCCTCTGCTGCATCATTTCTGTTGTCAATTCTTGCAAAAGTTTTGTACTTACACTTTAGAGCACTGAATGCCAGTTCATAAGACACACGCAGGAAAGACTGATTTTTAACAGTCAGCAGGGGAGATACTGAGGCATTGCCGTACCGCACCAATATTCTATCCTGAAGCTTTTTAGTGTGAATGCCTTGAAAAATCTTAGCTGCGTTGATGTATACGGAGTCATGGTAGCCATTCTTCTCAATCAGAGCCATTGTTCTTTTTTGAACAGATCCTTTTTCATCTGAAATCTTCTTTTCACTCAAGTCTGAAGTATCATTGGTAACATCCTCACGTAAAGACACCAAGTTTCTTTTAAAACCTTGCATTGTGCCAGTTGCTGATTGTGTAAGTGCAAGTCACACTCCTGCTGCCTCTGCAAAAAAACCCAAAGTTTGCATTGAATTATGACATTTTCTTTCACTAAAATATACTTTTCCCTTCATTTCCAGCTTTTCAATAGAATTTATTTTCTTTTTTAGCCTCTAGTCCTGCAAATACATATATATATATGTATATCAGCTACACTTCTATAGTTCTATCATCTTACATATAGTTGAGAAGTATTTGTAACAGTTTTCTTACCTTATTTATTTTCACTAATGCAGATACAAAGACTGGCTACTTGTTTCAAAGAGGCCAGTGCTTTACCTTAAATGATCCTTAGCAGGGTATATGCAGAAATTTGATTCTCTGTGTCTAGTAGGAAGCATTATTATTGCAGACAGAATAGTCTCTCTTACTAGGCATTCTCCTTTAATAAAAAGACACTACAGAAGTTTCAAAGCAGACATTGTCTCTTCCAGAGAACCATCTTGAAAAGAGTTGCAGTTAATTCCACGTGCTTGTCCACCAAACTGCAAATCTGTTCCTAAAAATGGATAATAGAGATCAACTAAGTGCTAATGTATTTAATATATTACCTAAACAGCCCAATTTTAAATGCAGGAAATCCATTCTGACAGACTCTGATGACATTATCCAACTCTCCATAAGCCCATGTGTGTTTCTTAAATTTTCTACGTCTTACATAAACAGTAAGACAAAAATTACCTTCCCCAGAGGTGGAATAGTGCTTCGAGAAAAATAAAGATAAAAAGTCCCACTGTTAGTTGAATCCAAAAATATTTGCTGAAGTTCCACCTAAACCCTAAAATATATACACCACAGGACTTGGATTTACCCTACTTGCCCCGGTTGCTATAACATGCATTTTAGACAATGCTTAGAGGCTTAGAACTCAGGTTAAATGTTCAGAAGAGGGCTATCTAAGCCAAGACAAATTAGTCACAGAAGAAAGAATTAAAAAAAAAAAAACAAAAACCAACTGCAAACTAGTTTTCCTGTTTGGAGAAGAATAATAAAAGAGAACCATGAGGAATTTAGGAGCTGCAGCACAGAAAGACAGGCATGGATCTGATGGTGACAAATAGTTCTGGATACTTTAGGATTAATGATAGAGGATAGCAGAATTTGTTCTTTTTGCCAGTGTAAAAATCAAAAAAAGGTGGTGATGCTCTGACCAAACAGAAAACATCTTCTCTTTTGCTACATAATTTAGTTCAGTACAACCATTCTCCTTCCCTACACTCCCCTACTTTCCTCAGGATGAATTAGGTATCTCTTCTCCCCGGATCAGACATACTCACTTGGCTTCTTTTTTCCTCTCCCCTTTCCTGTCTCCATTACAAAACACAGTGGCGAAGGAGGATAGCAGCACACAGGGCTGGAGGGGGAAGGAGGAACACGGGCTGTTACTTCTCCATCAAGCAGACATGAAAAGCCCCACACTGAGCCACTGTTCCCCCATTCAAACTCCAAACCCGACATGGGTGACACTCAGCCCATTCCTCCTCTCCAAGGCTGGCACAGGCCAGTGCCTGCTCCAGACAAGCAAACAGTGTTGCTTCCTGAATTCTGGCAGCTCATCTGGAGGAGGCCCCATCTCATTCTCCTTCCCCAGGATTCGCTCCCCAAAACTGAGTGCTGCTAATGCTGTAGAAGCAAATTTTACTGTCTCTTTACAGAGGTCCTGGTCCTCAGACAAACAGCTTCTTGTGGTGGGAGTCAAGCACCAGCGTTCCCAGGGTTAGATGCAGCGCTAATGGATCCATGGAGCCAATGTAAAATTATTTTATGAAGCCATATTGAAACAGAACAAGCAGCACTATCAAAATAAAGCACTATTCTTTATTAGAATAAAGCAATATATTACCTAAACCAAACTGAAACTCTCATGCTTAGAAAGGAAAAAAATCATAAATGCTTTGGGATATTTTACACTAATTTGACCAGAAGATGTGTATGACTTCACAGAAACGGGGAGGGCATCTAAGAGGGACCTGGAGCTCAAACCCCTTCTCCAGCATTTTAGAACGTGTAGCAAGTAAATTAATGTTTGTGGTGTCAGGACTTTCAAGTCTTGTAGGGTTCCCAATTTCTGTTTGTGACTTTTTTGCCAAAGCCATTTTTGCTGACCTGCGAGACACACTGCTATTGAGATGATTTCATGAATACACTTTCCACAAAGACAAATATCATTTAATAAAGTTGAGATAACAGTGATCTGCCCTCTTCAGACAGACTGCACAGTCGCAACACTGTAAATCACAGCTTGGATTACTAAACTCTGTGCCAAGCAGAGAACATCAAGCTTGATTAATATGAAGCTCAGCTGGGAAGAAGCAGAGAAGGAAGAAAATACCCTGCCGTTGCCTACAGAAGCAGCAAGCTGAATATCAAACAGATTACTCAGTTGAAGGGAAAAAACCCTCAAGGTCCCAAGGAGGCAAACATTCTCCTAAAAGGAGAGAATGGCCTTCAAAGTTGAGAAAGATTTTTTCATTGCATAGTTAACAAAATCTTCAAATGAAACATGAATTTGTTGTGTTAGGGCACTGCTGAACAGAGATGAAGAGAGTATGAGCATAAAATTAAAAAAAAATCAAAAATTAAAATAATAAACTCAGACAGCAAAGTTTATCATATTCTCAAGTCCTACAAATGCTAAACCAATCTGATATGGATCCAAATCCATCATCTCTCTGTACAGTCTTAGAACACTGATCCAATGGTAAAAATACCTACATACTGGCAGTGATCTGACTGCCTCATCTACAAAGCAGAAACTTCCTGCTGCAGTTAAGCTTCCCAGTTCTTGCCAATATACTTCCATGCTGTTTTCCTTAAGCTTGACCAGATTTACAAGTTAGAGTAGTAATAGAGTATGCAGAAGAAAGTAACTTAAAAACACTTGTGACTAAAATTTAACAGCTACTGGACAGCTATACACCAAGATACCTAGAGTTGGTATTGTAAACAGCAAGTAACTATCTCAGGACAATACTAGTTGTGAAAGCACAGAAAATGAGCAAGAAAGTATCTCCTCACTTCTGCTAACCCATCACAATCTGCTAAACTGATGACAAGTATCAGGATACCTCAACAGTTCAACGAGCAACACCAATACCATCACAAGGCAAAGGGGGTGCTTCTTCTGTACGTTACCCATGCAAAGGAATGTTAAAACCTCTTGTCTAAAAACATCTGTATTGCAGAAGCAGACAGACTCCATATTATAGTACAAACAACAGCAATAAAAATAAGAAGATTGCACATTTCAAACAGTACAGTGGAAACCAGAGAGGAGACTGGGGTACCAAATGGAACTATACAGCCTGACAGCCAGACAGCACCACGGTCCAAGGTCTACAGGTATTCATAGTGGAGGAACAATGTTTTTCCCTATAGTTTGGTTTTGGTTTGGGTTTTTTTTTTTTTTGCAAAGATTGGAGCAGAGCCCTCAGCTGCTCTGGCAGGCTCTATATTTGAAGAATTCAACATGTCTAAGAATAAGCCCACAGAAAAGCCACCAGAAAAGCACCCAAAGAGGACGCGGGTGAGAGAGAAAAAAGAGTTTATGCTCATGCTCTAAGAAAACGCTTGAACAAGACGTTTGAGGCAACCTTCCTCTCACTCCCTAAGCCATCTGGAAGAGGTATCTGTCAGGTACTCTCACAGGATGCCCACCAAACAGAACTGTCTTGAGACTGGCAGGTTTAAATCTGTAAGAGAGTTTTAATCATTGCTTCCCAACATCAGAGATATACTACCCTATTAGCCAGTATGCTTGCCAGTGGAATTGAAGAAAAATTGGATCAATTTATTTGAATGTACTCAGTTTCAAGTGAAGCTGTCCATAGACCATACAGTTTTGCCATTATGAACTAATAGCACCAGACAAACAGAGTATTTGTGGCACACAATATAGATCAATACGAAAAGCAAATTAAAATGTTTCTGGTTTATATGTAACTTCATTTAAAGTGGAAGTTAATCAGTGTAACACAAACACTCAGCTTGAAGGATGGCTCCAACTTCGACTTAATGAACTCAAGTGAATAGAATTGTGGCATTTCCTCACTACACAGCACAGGAAAGGATTTCCATGCACATCCCTCCATCAAAGTCACTAATTCCTCTGTTTATATACCAATACATGTATTTTTCCTATTTCTTCAGTTATCACCCTTTTCCATAGCCTCCAACATTATACAGTTCAGGAAAAGAAAAAAAACAGTAAACAGCGCCACTTTATTTTTGCCTTATTAGTTTATGGGCATACATGACTGTATCTGCTTTCCGACATTAACACAATTACCTGATACCGAGCTTCAATGGATCACAAAGCTTTGACTGTCCCCAATTTCAGTTGACCAAGCTGGAGGGAAGGGCTGATTAGTTAGAGTCGGGAAGTCAGCAGAGAGACCATCCCCCAGCTCTCATTTAAGAGAAAGGATCCATGCCAACTCAAAAGAAGGCTAAGGGGAGACCTTATCGCACTCTACAACTACGTCAAAGGAGGTTGGGGGTTGGTCTTTTCTCTCAAATAACAGGTGATGGGACACAAGGAATTGCACTCAAGTGGAGGTTGAGATTGGATATTAGGAAAAATTGCTTCACTGAAAGGGTTGCCAAGCACTGGAAGAGGCTGCCCAGGGAAGGGGTGGAATCACCATCCTTGGAGGTGTTTGAAAAATGGGTGGACGTGGTGCTGAGGGACACTGTTTAGTGGTGGTTTTGTCGGTGTTACGTTGATGGTTGGACTCTATAACCTTAAAGGTCTCTTCCAACCTTGACGATTCTGTGATTCTATAGTACAGTCATACAGACAAAAAAAAAACCCCAAAAACCAAACTTCTTTGTATAAACATGCAAAGGGTTCCTTGAAACCTTTAAGGCTGCAGGGCCTTTAAAAAACAACCAACCTCCCAAACCCACACAGGTGGGGATGGGGTGACTTCTAATTCCTTATCCCTCAGCAGTAACTCGAGGGCCCTTTTTTCCTGACAGGCTTTCTCCCGCTCGCTTCTCCTCTCGGGGTCAGCGGCGCCGGGCGCTGCGGCAGAGAAGACCCCCGCCAGCGGCCGCCAGGCCTCGGGGCTTTCCCGAGGCAGCCCGGGCGCTGAAGCCCCACCGCCGGGGCCGGAGTTACCCATACCGGGCAGGGGAAGCGGAACCCTCACCACCACCCCGCCGGCAAACCCGCCAGCCCTTACCGCCAGCGAGCGGCTCAGCCGCTCCACGTCCCCAGGCCACTCAGACACCTCGCCCACAGGCCACCTGCCGGGCCTCGCCCCGGTGGGGGCCGTTGGGAAGGGGCACCTCCACCCTCTGCCCTCCGGCGGGGGGGTGTCCTCCTGCACAGCCCCGCCGCTTGCCCGCGCCTCCCACCTCCAACCCCCCCCTGCGGGCTCCGGGGCATTTGGTCGGATCCGCGGCAGGCGCGAAGGTGAGGTACCGTGAGGCGATGGAGGCGTCGGGTCGGGTCGGGTCTGGTAGGCCGGGGATCCATCTGCAGCCCTCCCGGGGCTCTCCAGGAGTCGCGTGAGTAATTAACCAGCCACAACAAAATGCCATGATCCACCCTGGCAACGGCACGAGTGTGTGTGTGTTTTGAGATGTTCCCAAGGGTTGCCCTTACTGGGCCTTTGCACAAGTCCCTGCCTTCGGGGAGCAAAGCCGCTCCTGCGTTCCTGTTCTGGCTCTGTTTTGATTTGTGTTCAAAGACAACTTGTTTAAATCCCCGAACAACATTAATTCTTGCGATGATGACTTTAAAGAACAGGTTTTACCTAGACTCGCCTTTCCCACTGCATCAAAACACCACCAGTTAGAGGACTAGAAATCCCAAAAATACAGGAATAGTCCCAGGTATGGTGCTGGGTTTTCACTTTCAGTTGAAGTTAGCAGGACACTGGTACTGTACACCATCATCTCTTAATGATTTAGCTGTCTCAATCTCAGCTTTTGTTCAGTCTCTAAAAGCGTAAGTGAATCAGGCTTTTAAGTTGTGCCCAGAATTTTTATTTAAAAAAAATCTTGACAGTACGCCAATCATCAACCAATAAATCAGCCGTAACCATGGCAAAAAAATCTACTTTTTCCCCCTCAACTTTGTTCCTGTTACATCAGTGCAATTATGGGTAATCTTTAAATTGTCCTTAAGAAGGGAAAATTGTAAAATCCCCTTGTGATTCAGTTAAAACCTGTGATGACCTTTGGTGTGTCCTTTCTCCAGTAACAATCCTGCCCAGCACCTCGCACAACCACCTGCCACGGATAGTAAGGTAGTTGGAAGTTCAGACTCAGTTCTGCAGTCGGGCTGCACAAAAGCAAAGTAGCCAAGGCTTTGGTCTAGGTTGACCGTACATGAAGTAATGCTTAATACAAATCTACAAATCTCAGCACATCTGTGTTTTTACAAATTGTGAGGTCCCAGAGTTTTTTTTGGGAACAAGCTCCATGGGAAGCACACGAGCCAACGCTTGTTACTCCTGCTGAAACTGGGACGTTAGCCAGATCTCTTTCTTGCATCAATATTATCAGATACCTAATCAAACCCAGCTGCAACGCTGTGCAACCAGCCTGTGACTGTGCAATCAGCGTGCATCAGGACTAGAAAATTCAGAGAGTTAAAAGCAATCCTTAGTTTGCTGAGAGGACAAAGATACCTTTCTGGTCTGGATCTGCTACGTGCTTCAGCAGCTCTCCCGCAATTGTGACAGCAGCAATTAATTACAAAGCAAGCCAAAGTAGGCTGGGTAAGCTTTGCATATAGTAGTTCAAACAAATCTTGAATCCTTCCTGATGAAGGGAAGGAATACGTGATTAATAGGTTGTGTGGATCAATAGGGCCCTGTACTAGCTACAGTATAGATGGAAAGGGGTGGGGGGGGGTTGTGCTGTTTATTTCATTTTGTCCAAGTAGATACAGCACCTCTTTGTAAAAGACCCGACTGGAAGTTACAGCTCTGTGTAACAGTAGAGGTGCCTGCAGTAGGTGACTGATCAGGTGGTGTGTTTATTTGGTGGAGCTGATCCACCGTGACTGTCTTGGGATGTTCTGAACTGCAGGGACAGTGAGACCAAGGTCAGATTCTGCTGTTACTTGGGGAAGCATGAGCCGATGTTATCTGGCAAGCAGTTGCTGCATGTGTAACTGAGAGCCCTTTTTTTCCTGCTAATTTTTCAGTCATTTTGCCCATTGCATTAATTCATACTCATTGATTAAAGCTTTTCTCCTGAATAGTTGAAAGTAAAAGAAAAAAGTTATCAGAGCCAAAAAACCAAAGAAACCCTGGAAACTTTTCTTCATTTCATTAATTTGCTAATGTAGAAACTATTTTGCTAAGAATTCAGCTAAGAATTTTCAGTGCCTGGAACTATTTGTCTTTTGAAAAAATAAATATATATTAGCACCACCATCTCCTCTTAATATGAAGGCATTTTAATGGAGATTTCAGTGAGGGGACTAATAACGCCACAGACAAAAAGGAGATGAGATGGTGGTGCTAATACCACTATTTTCTCTTAAAAAGAAAATATTATTCTGTTTTTTCTGGGCCCTTTCTTCACGGAGCTTAGCATGCCCTGGAGGCTGAGTAATTCTCATGAGGGTTTATTCCGTGGGAGCTAAAGTGATTCACCAGTTTGCAGGCTCAGCCCCCTAAATGGTACATGAATGGTAAATGAACTGCTGACAGAGTTAGAGTAGAACATTAAGAATGAGAATAAAAGGTTAAATCTCATTTTCCTCCTGTACAAGTTGTAACACTTGTGTGTGTTTGTTAGGTTAAATCATGTAAAAATTTTTATATTAACTTTTTTTCATCCAAGATGAGATTTAGGAAGCCACTAGACTTTTTTATGTAGCGTTGTGGTTTAAACTGTATATACTGCTGCTCAAGGACTGGATATGGTATAACCTAAACTTGGTGGCTCAAGGATGGTAAAGTGCATTGAGTTGGTGCTTTTATGGACTGTCTATGATGGGAACAAGATCTTGCTCCTGAGTGGCAACTTCCAGCTCAGAGTCCACTTGCCAGTTGAAGGCCAATTGAAGCAAGGTCTCTCTCTTTTTTTTTTTCCTATGTGTGTCATTTATCTGTACTAATTTTCATCTGTCATTTTGTTGACTTCTCACTCAGTCTCATAAGGTCTTTCTGACCTCATTTCTAATACCTTCCCTGATCCTCACTACTCTGAATACTTCTATATATCAACAAACTGTCACATCTCATTGCTCCCCTCCCTTTCCAGGTTGTTGCTGGACAAAAAAAAAAACCCAATATGAATTATTGATGACTTCCCTTTATGTATTCCCTTCTATCTTTTCACCAATTATTTTTCCATACAAGGATATTGTTTCTCGTCCTTCTAATTTTGAAATTACAGTCCAAGTATAATAAATTATACAAAGGCAAAAAGTCCAAAATATGACAAACTGGTCATGCCCACAAACAACTTCCCTGCTAATATTGTCAGCGCTGATTTCTGAAGCACTGAATTTCTCAAAGAAATTAAGAAACACCAAATATTTGATTTTTAAAATGAAGTGGCAAGTACTGACAAGGTATATCAAAACCTAGTTATCAGTCCTTATGAATTTCAACTTATTCAAGTCTTTCACCCTCTAGAAGTTTTCATTACTCATTTCACCCATAGGAACTTGGGGTTACTAGTTTGCAAAGTTCTTCATAGTGAAAGAACAGTAAATAATTGAATTAAAGTAAATAAGAAGTTGTTAATATGATTTACCAGGATGCCGTGTGGAATTGGGATGTCTGTACATCCCCAACAACATGATGTGTCGCATCATGTTGTTCTTGGTGGCTATGGAACCTAACCTTTTTGCGTCGATCTGCATTGATAGCTCTTTGAGACATACTAGATTAAATATACAAGGCAGGATGCCATTTTTATTTGACCCAACACAAGTTGCAAAATTAACATGTGAAGAGATCTATGATACATCAACTAGGAATTGGTAAGAGAACAAAGTTGTATTTTCTCCTTTAAGCACTCTGTGAGTAACTGTGGTTTAAGTCAAAACAAAAGTAAGTTTTGTTGCAGAAATTTTCAGAAATTTGATGGTTCAAAACTGAGAGTCACTGTAATACTTTGTTTGATACAAAGATGTCTTTTTTATTTTCCTTTTGAAACCATTTAACAAGTACCATGTTTTAAATATAAAGCCTTTAGGGAGCTATAGTGGTGAAAGACATGAAATCCTACCTCAAATTATTTTTTTTCTTTTATGCCATTCCTTCTTGTTGAAGTGTAACACTTACCATAAATTTCTGAAATATTTGTGGTATCCTGGCTAGGGTCAGGTCTCCTTCCTCAGAAGTGGAAGATTTAAGTTCCAGAGCAACAGTCTTAGAAGTTAGTCTCAATGCAGTGTAGCAACTTCAACCTTAAATACCATTTAACGATACACAAACAGCTTCCTGGATTCTAATGTAAGCTGAGACTGTAACACTGAGGAAATAAAGGTGATAAAACAAATCTTCCCTCCTTGCTTTTCTAATCTACTTGCAATTCCCACCAAAATGTAAGAAGTTAATTTAAAAAAATAATTTTTGACATTTAATTCTTCTGGATCTTTATGTTTTATTTTTAAAGGTAATGGCCAAATGAGTGAAAAAAACTGTAAATAGCTTCAGAATGAGCAACTGTTCCCTGGAAAAGTTGTCCAGGTATGTTCTTTATTCAACAGCTGTGCTTTTATTTAATTTTCTGTTATAACAATTACAAGAAATCTTGGCTTATACTTGATAATAAGGAAAAAACCAAGTTTGGTTTGATCTGGAATGTTAGAATTTTTCCCCGTTCACTCTTTTGACTATTTATTTTACAGCTTGGAGGACCATGACTGTAACCCAAAATAGCACAGAACAACTAACAGGAATTGGCTTGAGACTCATAAATACCATGGTAGAAAACAGGAGGATAAATAAAGCATTATTTTAGCAATTTGAAGTGTGGAGGACAAGAGACAGCTGACTGTAAGATCTGAGGAAGAAATCTGGACATCATACACCAGAACTGCTGCTTTTAATAAGATGGGTGGAGGCTTTGGAGAGGACTGGAGACAAGTGACAAAAGGAGTAAGAAATAGAGGAAACAGAGGCAAAGATTCCAGCCAGAGGCTGTCAGAGAAGAAGGAGCAAAGAAGAGTAGTGGACCTTCCAGTCACAAGGTAAAATGGCCATCATTGCAGCAGTAATTAACATTTTTTGGTACTCGTGACCTTCACTTTCCCAGTCTTCAGTTAGTATGATTGAGATCTTTTGTAAAAACACAACAGTCAGGGTATTAATAAAATGTTGCTCTTCAGTTTCATTGGCTTATAGGTTATGTAAATGCATTTCTGTTGTTTACTTGCCAAGAAAAATGCAAAGCTGAGTTCCTTGTTGATGGTTGTGACCTTTAGCTAATATAGTAATCATTGCTGGTAATGTTTCAATTCGCAATTTTCTGTTCACAAATACTTTCCATCACAGGCAGAAATTCCCATTGGCATAAATGGACAGTTATCAAATTAATATTGTTTAGCAAATCTAAAGTTTGATGTATTCATATGAAAAGACCTTTCAGATGTTCTTAAAATAAATGTAGATACATTTATAATATTGTTCCTGCAGTTAAGAACAGGAGAACAATTGCCAGAACAAATATTTCATTGTTTAATCTAATTACAGGTCAAATATAAGGATTTAACTTATAAGTCACCTCAGTTGCCAATGTTTATAGTTTATCAAGAAAAACAAACGTACTGCATGCATTCCATAGAAACCATTTGTGCAGAACAATGTTGATTTATGGATACACTAATAAAATTGCAAAGATGTCTACCAGGAAGGTAAAGAAGATACGGTTCATGAAGTGAAGCACAGTCAGATAATTTGACACCAAAAAGCAGAGTCGTGTGGTTTGGCAAGGTGAGAGAGAGAACATTCTTTCACCTGTCAGGGACAACATGTTCAGGTCTTGGTGACATACACAACTCATTTAATTTTCATCTTGTACAAAGGTGAGTACACCTATACAAAATAGAAAGCCCTGAAGGTATAAATGCATGATGAACTGAAGCTCAAAAATTTGTTCCTGTCACTGCGGTTGCAAATGAAATTATAACCTGCCTTGTTAGTGCATTTTTTTTGTGGAACGTGTCTAAAGTGGTGCATGACAGTTTTTGTGTTTTCCTCAGTTCTCCTATAGCCTTAGTTTCGGAGACAATCTGAATGTTGAGGACAACTTGTCCAGATGTAAAGGGAGACCCTCCATTCTTCTCCAGCAGCCCTGCACAGGTAACACCAGACATCAGGACAGATTTTGGCTTCTGGGGCCCCAGCAACCTTCCCTCTCGCTACGTGCCCCCACTGAGCTAAATTTACATGTACCTGCTGAGTTCAGTGATATGGGATCAGGCTTTGTTGCCCCATGCTTCTGCCCAGGCAATATCTGGTGTCAGCTTTGTGGTCCTTATTTCATTATGCCAGTTGTTTCTATAGCTTTTATTCCGTTCACAAGGAAATTCTAAGGATCCAGTTGCATGGGAGGACTGGTGGTGTGGGTCATGCATGTTGCCTTCCCCACTCTGACTTTACACTCAGTTGCTCATCTCTCTCTTACTGTGGTGGCAGTGTCAGTTACAGAGACCACAAGTCTGTGCCTGATGGTTCTACCTTAGATCCAAATTCACTGTTGTGTGTCTCCTCTGATCTTGCCTTTTCTGTGAGAGTCGTGTGTCAAAGCCAAAGTAAACTCTAAATGAGACATGGAGATGTCTGTGTCTAAACCAAGTGAACACACGTTCTGCTGAAGTCCACAAGCACCTGCTTTCCTGTGTTTAGTTTTATTGTTAGCACAATCAATGATATGCCCAAGAATCCTCCTGAGCTTGGTTAAATTTTCCTCCTTTTTTCTTTTTTCTGGAGGGGGATCCCAGTTTTCAAATTCCTTTCTTTTTAGCATTCCAATAGTCTTCTCTGTGACTCACTATCATCTAACAGCATATGTTTCTGCCAAGGTTATTTTCATGTGTCTCCTAAAAGTTTGTAATATGCATTAGGCAGAGTTATAAAAATCCTGTAAAGCTTAAAAAGATGGAGATTCGTACTTCCAGGGCTCAAACACTCAACAACCGAGACACATATTGTAAGAAATCCTATTATAATCCAGTAGATTTTGCAGGATCAGGCTGTTAGCTATAAAGTGAGGCAGAAAAAGAGCATCTCTGCCTTGATTTTCCTGCTTTCTTTACCTACTGGAAATGATTCATCTGAGAGCTAAGTCTCAACTGAATGTCAAAATGCTGACTTTGCAATTTAAGATGTTACAGGGCATCTTTCTGATTAAGAGCATTCATCACGGTGCCTGTAGTGTTGGGTTCTTTCTCTGCTGGTGAAGCTCAATCCTGTTTCACAAATCTTGGGCGCTGCTCTGCAGATATTGTAGAGAAGGCCGTGAGTCTAACTCTCCTTGGAATGCCACCAAGCCTTTTAAGTCTCAAAATTAACTTAACCCAGCCCTATTCACAAGATCAATCGGTTTCCTCTCAAATAGATTTTGCATGAAACAGGTTTGTGAAAAGTGTTTCCTAAGCAATAAAATTTCAATGCAGCTATTGTGGCAGTGCATATGCATCATCAAATCATTGGCTGGGGTTGAGGTTGCTTGATGTATTATGCAGTCATAGGAATAAGAGACACACTGTGCTCCTATTTATTGCTTTTTACCATTTGCAGCTCACTTGATAAGTGCCCTCGCATGAAATATTCCATTTTCCCTTGTCACAGTTTCTCAGCAATAATAACAAAATAGTCTGTTAATAACAGGAACTGACGAGTTTTTTAGTGTGACCATTCCATTCTCACCAATACCTGGCAAAAGGAGATAATGAAAAAACACATTATTTGTCCTGACAAGTCATGGTTGCATTTTCGTATTCTTGAACAAACAGAAGTGAAACAGTTCTCCCAACCAAGAATTTAATTTGAAAAGAATTTAATTCACTCAAGAAGTAGAGGCAACATAAGAGCATTCATCAAAGGCAGGAGGATAAAGAGGAGGCATTGTGGGTTTGGATCACAGTTTGTGCTCTGGTCTTCTGCTGGAGTTAAATGTTGCTCAGGCCAAAACCAGAAATCAGAAGAATACAGCACTGGTTGCCTTGTGACACATCTCAGATTAGTGGCTTTTTTTAGACCTATTGTCTGTAAAACAGGTAACCTGCATAGTCCAGGGACTTTCAAACTTGCCTTTTCATTTTGTAACAGGACAGACACCGCTGAGGCTTGGAGCCTGTCCTCACAGTGCCTATCCTTCCTTCTTTGTATTCCTGGTTTTCTCCAGGGAGTGAAGAACAGCAGTACAGCAGTGACCTGATACAAAGTCTGGCACTTCCCAGCCTCTACCCTGTGGTGTTTAAGTACTCTGTAAAATGGGGTAGGCTTTAGAAAACACAGCCTTCCAGCTGATTTCATGCCCCTAATAATAGCCTCGTAGGGGAGGAACAGTGCATGTGCCTCATGTAAGGAATCATACTGTCCAAGTAGGCAGAGACGTACAAGCTACAAACTCAGAAAACTGGTTTTATAAGCTGCTGGTAAGTTTTGGTTCTTTCCATGGAGGCCAAAGGCATCATTCAATGTTGAGATGGCCAACGCAGGGTGAAGAAGGCAATTTCCTTCCCTGTGGTTTCAGCATAAAAAGTTACATACGCAGTTCTCACTGCTCTTATTGAGGACTGGCTTGAGTGTAGCTTGCACTTGATTTCATGGCTTATTTGCTCCTTTGCATTTCTCATTGGATGTTGGTGATAAGGTTGCATTTTCTGGGCAGTTAAATTAATTAACATTAATAGCTAGGGCTGCTGAATCCCATTGTGCTTTACTGTGATCATATTGAGCAAAACTTTCCTGAACAGCGATAGCAGTGTGCTTATCTGTCCTAAATCAAAACAGCCATCAGGCTTCCACTTTTATTGATTTTTAGGCTTACAACAAGCTTCCACTGTTTTACTGATTGTGCATCTGTATGCACAGAAGAAGTCTGGTTGAAGCCAAAAAACACTGTGTACATTAGCATTTCACAACTTAGTAATCGGCCTCAAACATTATGGGTTCCCAGAGAGACTGTTGGAATTAAATGTGGTGCTTTTTACAGGAAAAAAAAAATTCTATCCAAAATACCACAAGGAAACCAGCAAGGAAGTGCTAAGGAAATAATGAGAAATTAAAAGTTTGAGAGCATTTTCACATTTTTCCTTCATCTCCTTTTTCCAAACTTTACATTCACTAAATTCTTTGTGAACCATTCATTCTATTATACTAGCAAAATGTGTCATAGCATTAACTCATAAAACCACACAGAAGTTTGTTGCTGCTCTATTCTCTCAGTTGTTAAAGCCATGAGTGATAGTATTAATCGTAACAGAAGGACTGCAGGGCCCTGAAGTTTCATCTTGTTAAACAGATGAATGAAACACTGGTTGTTTGGTATCAATGTATTTATTAGTAATTTGGAGGTTTTTTTCTACCTGACAGCAGTTTCATTTTTGCCTCTGAATTCCCCTTAATCTGCAGAAGTATCAATGGCTGGAAAAGAAAGGGATGAAAGTCTAAGTTTTCTGAACCAAGCTCTCAAATGGATTTATATTTAACTTACAGAAAGAGTCCTCAATTATTTAATCTTTCTTTTCTAATTTATTAAGTATTTGCCTTGTTCATTCAACTCCCCTTGGTTTCAACAGTTTATTACTGATGATAGCAAGCCCTGGACAGGCATTAGCTTACCCAGCTTGAGTTAAAACTGTATGAGCTAAAGGTTTGAATTAAACATGCCCTTGTTACATGGAATTGTATTCTTTCTTAATTTACTCATCCAGGTGACTGGCAGTGAGGAAAACTAATAAAGATTGCTAGAACAAATGAAAAGTATTTTACTTTTGCCTGAAGATACTCACCCAGCAGTTTCATGCCACTTAATTAGAGAAACTTTTGACTTGGGGAATACCACTGAAAATGAGAAATAATTACAATTATGTAAATTTCAGTGATATTCCAATGATGAAGCCAAACCTTGTCTTCTAAACAGTTATCAATTTATTCTTGAGAAGCCTTTTAGGTTTAGTCTCTCAAATTTGTCTTTAAAGTTCACAGCAGGAAGTTCAACAATGCATTCAGAATTTATGGCAAAAGTATTATTTTGTGTATATATGTATGTAAGTATTATTATGTATTTCTTTCACAGATTTCAGATCTGATACTTGGCTGCTTTTTCTTGGCAATAACCCCTCCATGATGTGAAAGCTCCCAGGATGTGTGGAGAGGACAGCTATGGGGTAGGGAGCTACTTTCTGTATCTAAAAGATTTCTAGTAGTGAGTTGTGTTATAATTTCATTGCAGCCACGAGAACAGTTAACAGTAGTTAAAACCTGATCTGATTCTGGTGCTGAATTTCCTGTGTTTCTAATACTTCCTGGCAGCATTCAGACTCTTTAAGCTTACCTTGCAGAACTCAGGTCACTCTTAGATCCTGATACCTGAACTGAAGCATTTGTAAACAGGAATATACTGGCTGCTATTTCTTAGCATAAAAAAAAAAAATCCAGAGGAAAAAACATTATTCTCAAACTGAATTTTGCCAGAATAAAAATGAGGGGGGGGTGGGTGTTTATTAAACATTACAATAGAATTCTGTAGCATTACATTAAATTTACTACACAAAAGATGTATATGAATTCAATAGACGGCATGATCAATTTGGCAACGTTTGATCAGACAGCTTGGTTATCTGATTGCATTAATGCTACGTATCCAAATTCTCCTTGTTCTGTCTTTGTATCTCTCCCTGTTGGAATCGAAGCCCTGGGGTCAAATAAGAATACTTCCCCGTCTCTTTGAAAGTCTTGGATGAAAGGAATGAGTGACAGCTCTGATCTTTTAGAACAGAAAAGCATACACTGGTAAAGTCTCGTTCACTGTTAAGAAACTGTGACTGGAGACACAGCACGTGGATGAAGTGGAGTTAGGGCCAACTTGTGAAGTCCAGAGCTCAAATCTCCTCTGCAACGGAATTACTGCTGTGATTCTTGGTGTTAGTGTTTGGATTCAGCCCTACACTGAAAACTGCAGATCCAACTTTTTCATGTTTGGAATGTAAAGTTTAAATATTATGAAATCATTAAGTTTATCTCTAACTAAATTTAATCAGAGCCTTTCCGAGTCCCACATGCCCATCTGCTTTTTGTCTGGATTTCTGATCCATCGCCATCACTTCAAGGGCTGTGAAAAAATGTCACCCCTAATCAAATAAAACAGCATCATTACCTGGTTCAGAAATTTCCTTGGGTATTAAAGAGACTGCTGTGTAGCTAAGTGCTCAGTGGTAATGGTTCAATCAGACTGTTGTGAAGCTGGAAAAAAACCCTGTTGGTCATATACAGCATCATGCATCACAAAATGCAAAGAAATAAATCACTCTGCATACACTTGGCCATGCAGGAGCTATAATCAGCTTGGATGCAGGCTGAAAGCTGTCATCCCTGCAAGGAAAGCTCTGTCCTGTCCTCAGGAGCACATATGGGCCAGAGACCCTGGTCTCCAGTTCTGCATTGCCACCTCCCGGCCAAGTCCTGGCACACTGGTCTGGGAAGCTCTGCCTTAGCAAGGTGCTAAGCTTGCTAGCACCAGCTAGCCCAGGCTGGTGCTTGGACAACCACTACTTCTTTGCTTCCAAACCAGCCCCAGTGTGGGCAAGGTAACAGGCATTTAGGATCTCCCCGCAGTGTTGCTGTGGGGTTTTTGCCTTGCTCTGGCCTTGTAGGGACAACTGGTGAACAACATGTTGTCGCATGAGGGATGTCCTCACCCATCTGCCTCATGAGCATTCTGTGTTGCTGGCTTACTTCTGGGCAAAGTTCAGTAGTTCTTGACTAGTACCCAGGACAGATGGGAAGCAAACTACAGCCTCATTCTTCTTGCCCTTGCTTCCTCATTTATCTCACTGTCCTATAACACAACATTTGGTAGTGACACAACATGTGTCCCTCACAAAGTTAGGTTTATGCATACGTTCCTTTAACAAATGAGCTCAAGCCAATGCCTTCTTACCATACCTCTGCCCCTGGGGTTTGTTATCACCTCTCTGCCACATATCACTGGTGGAATGGCACACACAAACACTCCTCACCCACGTCAGTGCAAAGTCTGATGGCTTCACTTACGTTGTTGCGCAAGGCGGTTTAAGCTAAGCTGCAGGGTTGTGCATGGCTCATAGAAAATCTCTTCCATCAGCAGAACTGAGAGGGCCACGTATCCAGAGTGGGTAACAGACAGCTGGGAACTGTAGCTTTGTGAATCTCTGGGTTTGTTTTTTTTTATTCTGTGAATATATTATGTCTGATTTCTACCATGTCTTTCACTGGGGGCTTTTAACAAAAGTGTACATAAACCTCGGTCTTATTTAAAGTAGAGTGAAAGACTCATCATTTCATTTAAGTATTCCTCAACTTGCTGGGTATGAAACGTTTTAACATTAAATTTATAAAATACACATACACCCCCTGTAGTTTTACAGATGCATTTTCTATTTAAATCTCAGAAATATATCGAAATATTAAATTGCTGAGTGGTTAATAAGTACAACAACAACAGCAGAAAAATAATATGGTTCACATTATATAGCCTTTCTTCCGTGCCTCTGGTGGGATGAATATACCCAGTTTTAGAGCAGCAGAGAAAGCATTTTAATTAGATTTTTAAATTAGATTTTGTAGACCTGTGAAGAAGGCGGCACATATAGGCCAAAAAGATACCACTGACTGCAGAGAAGCTCATCATGCACCAGGCAGCATCCTGGTAAAGAAGATAATGTTCTCTAGCCTGACCACACTGGAAAAGAAAGCGTTGTGAGCTTTATCACAGAAAGGGTGCTTATGTAAGGACTTCAAACTCGCATGCAGAGGCTCTCTGCATATTTGTATGCCTCAGGAAAACGTACCAAGATAGAGGGAGACCTGAACTAACAGCAGTGTCTTAGAATTCCTGCATCAGTAGCTTTATCTGCACTTTTCCAAAGGAAAAACTTAATTCACTGAAGGTTTTGTAAAGTAGTGTGGCAAAGCTGAGGCTCAGTTTTGGATGCTTTTATTCTCTGGGTAAATAGTACATGCCAGTCTTCAGGACTGGCAGCTCAGCACTTCTCACTGCCTTTCCACTAAGAACACTTTAAATGTGAGGAAAAAACAAAAAGCTCACAGGTCTGCTGTTTTGGAAGTAGAGCAGAAATCAGAGTGTTAATTGAGAGGCAAACTTCTCAGAGATTGTTTCTTCCTCGATGAGGGTTGTGAACTGAAATTTGACTAGATTCAAAGAGCTGACTGGGTCAAAAGGGTCAACATTTGGGGTCCCATTGATTATGGTAATGTTATTGGGAGGTCAATAGCTGTAATATGGATGCTGACTTTTTTCAGCTTGTCATCTGAGTGCTGTGAAAATAAATGTCTGGGCTAGTACTGGCTAATGTGTATACAACTGTTATTGTCAATGCATTTTGGTAGTTTTTTCTTGCTATGGGATCATTTCGGAGTATTTGACAAACCTGCAAGCCAGAAGGCAACGTTTTGTCTTCCATATAACCACACTATTTTAGTTTTGCATTATGGCTGGAGATATTTGCAGATATTTCCCTTTATTACATGATGAAAGGTTTCATTCAGCTCAGGAAAATGACTGCTCTTGGCAATTGCTTCCAGCACAGAGAGCAAGGAGCGACTCTCTTCTACCTTTTTCTTTCCCTGCATCTCTACCGCTTGTCCAGCAAGGGGAGTTGTAGGAACAGTGCAGCCAATTTCTCTCAAACTTAATCCTGAAGAAAAATACCTGTGATCATTTGTAAGGCAAGTTCCCCTCTGTCTACTCTACAACAGGTCAAATGGAAGACTTTTGTGAGATACTCATTTACTATCTACTGATTTATTCACAGTTTTGCAGGGGAGTAAAAGGTCTATCATGTAATCAGACAGTATTTTCCAGGCCCTGATGTTGGATACTCATCAATAATAAATTTTTGAGTTTCAGCTGTCAGTCATTAGCAACTGAGTACATGACAGCCTTGCAATACAGGTAGAAGAGACATGAACATGTTTGAAATGGAAGGTATGGATTTGTTTAGCTTTTCTTTATTTAGTGCAGTATTTTTAAACAGACAAATACTGCGACATAAGCAGAGGAAGTGAAAATGGAAACCTAAATTCATCATCTGTGCATTATAATAGAGATTTAACTATGGATAAAAGGAAGTTTATACATCTAATCAGGATATAGTTTTTCCCCTACTCTGCTTGTATTTTGATCCATTTCATTACTGAAAGGTATTCATCCTACTGTCGTATCTTGGACTATACTCTTGCTCTTTTTCATGGAGGTTTGTATTTTACTGTTCATTTATCCTATTGTAGTACTCTGCCAGGATCAGATCCTGTGACGGGTTGGCTGAGGGGATCGATGTCATTGTTACCCCTGTGCCCACAAATGCTTTTGTACTTTTGGGGTAGCAGAAATGGAAGTAGACCTACGGAACAATGACAGCAAATAGACAAGTTATGTGCTGGAAGTTAAGCAAGTGTAAAGCTCTCTGTAGGATATGGGCCTTATTCTTATCAGGTTTATCCAATAACTTCCCTCTGGTTAGGTTTTGCTGGCCAGTTTGGTCATTATCTTTGGTCCTCATGGTTCTTTCTGTGCAGTGTCACAGTGATCTTTTTTTCCCTCTCATTAGACCAAGACATACTATCTTTCATTCACCAAGCTGGGTGCCGTAATAAACAGAAAATAACTGGCCAGATCCTAAAAGCATTTGACATTCATGCACAAGGAATTAATATAACGTTTTTTGGGACCCCAATAACTGGATCTTTATACTGTGCTTTTTTGCCCTAATGCCTCTTGCAAACATGCAGCTCAGGTAGAGTGTCCCGTTTTGGGGGGGCTGTTTAGGCTGTTATACTACAGCCTCCTTCATTAGGTGTGCATCTAAACTGTAGAGAAGCCTCCAGGCCACATAGAAAATACACAAATCTGTACTTCAGTGAAGTTTGGGTTTAGATATGGATC
This sequence comes from Nycticryphes semicollaris, assembly GCA_013400055.1. NCBI lineage: Eukaryota > Metazoa > Chordata > Aves > Charadriiformes > Rostratulidae > Nycticryphes > Nycticryphes semicollaris. The sequence goes on from VXBJ01000249.1 coordinate 167,785, forward strand.
CAGAACTTTGCAACTAGTCCCGCCTCAGAAATAGGCTTTTTCAGGTGACTCACTCAACACTTCCTCAAAGTGCCAGGGCCATGGTCATGAGAGTCAAGATGACAGTTTGCAGAATGTATTAACTTCCAGCCGTACTCCCCTCCTGCTCTTCTACACCAACCTGATATACTCCTAAAACCAGATAAAAAAGTAACAGAACTTTACTGAAATGAAGTTTGTCTTCTTATCTGCCTGCCTTCATCACATGGTCAAAGGATGCATTAGCAGCTGCTTCACGAAGGATGAATTTATGTGGGTTGTGCCAAATAAAAGGAGTTGTTACAATCAGTAGTTGTTTCAGTCAGATCAGGACGGAGAAATCTCCTTTTCAAAGAATGGGAGAAGCAAAGACAGAAGTTACTCTGGAAACTTTTCATGCCAGATTAGGTGATAATGTCAGATCCTCTCCTTCCTTTAATCAAAAGGGTGTACTTTTAGCGTTGTGAACATGTTTATTTACTTGATCGGGTGGAGATGGGACACAGTCACACAGTGTGGTAAGCACAGAGAAACCAGGCTGGGACCAGTCCCTAGGGAGCTGTGCAAGTCTTGGACTGAAAAGGAAGAATATCGGAGGCTGGGCCATCTCTGCCTCACCAGGCAGAATCAACACGCTTTTGCATGAGGAGATGATGTAAGGAGAGAGTGGCTGCACATATACCTTGCTGGGGTGGTTCTAGAAACCTCCCCGAGATCCTGATGAATGCAAATTATTGTGAAACTGTTGTGTGTATTTGTGTTTAAGCAGGAAACAAAATGCAGTGGCTTTGGCGTCTTTTTTTTTTGCAACTTTTCTGATAACCTGCAACAAGAATCCCAGGCTGGAAGCAGAAAGGTGGATCCCGAGGTGTAAATCTGGTGTGGCTGCACCCTGCTAACTGCGGGCACACACACGGGCTGGGCATTGAAATGCAGGCATTTGAAAATGTGAAGGAAAAAAATGTCTATGTATGTTGCTACTATTGGGAAGGAATTGCAATGCTTCTGAAATCACCTTGTATCTGCACTTTCTGAAAGACAGGGTAACTTGACTTTTTCCAGTTTCTCTGCCTCAGCTAATGTGCCATCAAGAGATGCAGGGACTCAGTTCTACTTCAAAGTCTAGTTGAGACCCAGGGGTGAATGTGTACCGTTATCTTCTTCACACTGATTTTTCTGGGAGCCCCTCCTTTGTTTACTCTCTCCTGAAACAAAACTTATCTGCCATCCTGTTCAGACTACAAAGAAAGTGGTTTTCCTTCCCCTTTCAACACTTGGGTTTTTTTAACTGTCACCATATCTCCATCCTGAAAGGTTATGATTTCATTTGATTATAGCTCCAGGCTTCCACTTAAAACATTACAGACCATGCTTTAGCATCTGTTAAGAACACTCGTCCTGCTCCATGGATTTAGCTTTAATATATGTAGGTTTGAAAGGTCTGCAGTCAGTAACTGTCCATCTCTGTAACATAATTATTTATTAGATTCTACTCAAGAATAACGATCACAAGTTTTCTCTCTAAATACACCTGCAGCTTGGAGAAATCCTTTCATCACTGATATTCTAATTACATAAAACAGATGTGGTTGTAAAGAGAAAACTTTTTTTTTCATGGCTAACAAAATATAAGTAGATATAAATAAGTATCATATGGTATTTGGTTTTAAAAGATAAGTAATGTTTTATCAAATGTCAGATAAACACTGAGTTTGGCTTTCTTCTAGCTCAATTTCACAAATTAAAGGTAATAGGATACATGTTCATGGACTAAAATTTTAAATTATCATTGTTGATAGATAACGTTGTTAAGGAAATATTCCCTGTATCTTTTTATGCTAGAGTTGGAATGGGACAATTTACCTCATTGAAATGAGAGGTAATGTCTCAAATACTGCCTCAAATGGGTATCTGTTGACATGTGCCCCAAATTTGTAACCAACTGGGTAGATTTAACCAGAACTGCTTGGGTTTTAATACTGAGTGAAATAATAGCAAAAGTATTCTGTTTTGACACAGATTGTTGTAGTGAATGGTATCTCCATCTAGAATGGAGTCTTATTCTTGCTGGTTTTGCTAGAATAAGATTAGTATGTTTTAATGGAGCATCTCTACACAATGGTCTACTCAGTGATAAAGAGTCCCTAATCCTTTTTATTCCCCTTGAAAATGATAAATCACTGCTGTGTATTTACTACAGTTTTTCATTATCTTCATTTACTATATGCCCTTTAGCTCCCTCGATAGCTAATTAATAACATATTTGGGCTTGGGGTTAGTTTTATTTGTAACATACTCTCGGTGAATCATAACCAATCTGGACTTCATTTTTCAAGTTTTTCTCAAAACCAAAGTTACTCTTCTTCAGACTTCTTAAGCCAAGTCAGGCATTAATGTTTTCAAAGTAACAACCACAATCAAAATCCCTGCTAGTGTTTGGGTTTTTTGTTTTATTTTAATTGTGTTGGGATGTTACACAAGTAGCTAAGCAAGAAAGGTAGCTTCATCATGTGGCCTCATAATAAATTGCACTTTTGCTCTGACGTCATGAGCAGTACAACGCTGGCTTTATCAAAAACAGAGTCATGTCCTTGAAAGCCATTGAAATTGCTTGTGCATTCCTTACATCATGACAGACACACATGCATGCTCACATGCATACATTCATGAGGATAAAGGCTTTGCTAGTCTAGTAGGAGCCATTGAAATGCCACTCGTTGTTAAGTAAAACCTTGAAATGCACCTAAACAGCAATAATCTCTACTGAACTTTCAGCTGCATATTTTGTACATTGTTCATATTGACCTGCCTCCTCATTTTTTTTGCCACAAAACAAGCAAACCACTCCTTTCTAACACGAAGAGAAGGCAGAACATTAATTGCTGAGGTGGAACTCGAGGATAACAATTACAATAACTCCCACGATGCTTTTAGTGACCCAGAAAGCTGGGCATCAAAGCATTTCCCTTTGTTTCACGTTCTCACAAAGCAAATCCACAGAGGTACTTGATGTATGTTGGGTTCCCCCCGGTCTTTTATGTTGCACGGAGTGTTCTGGCTTCTTGCTATTGTGCCCATTCTCCATATTTCTCCCCATGCCACAGAGCCTGGTGCCTGTCCCTGCCACTAATAGTTTTTGTTTACAGGTAACATGTGCTGCACAGTTGCCACACAACTCGTTGCCCTTCAGAAAGTCCTTTAACTTCCCTTTCTCCTCAGATAGTAAGGCAGCATGCCAGCAGCCCCTCACTTTTCATATTCAGACCGCCTAGGTTGTGTTAAGAGGCACAATATTGGACACCACTGCTCTGGGGGCTTCTTTCTGGTGGCTTTTAATCCAGGAGAGCACAACCTGGATATGGCAGGAAAGGCAGGGTTCAGAGCTGTTTTCCAAAGCAGTCACTGGGAGCCAGGCCCACTGTACTGGGTCAATGAGTAGAACATATGTTCCCCTCTGTGCCTGTCATGGCAAAAATATAGCAGTGTGGAGATGAGCCCGTTAACATCGCTGCTTGAGCCCACGTGAGCTTCTAACCTGGGAGGTTCCCAGTGATGTTAGCATTACAGGTGGAGGTTTCCATAGGTGCATATCCTCTCCCAGATTCCTCAGAGGCAGAGAGAGCCCACTTTCCTGACCTCTTCCTTTCCAGTTCAAGAGGAGGCAGTCAGGAATTACTCAAAAATTGCAAAACTGTAAACAGCTATAAACCCTGTCTGCTGAAGAGAGGATTCTGAAACCATTTGCAGTAGCCAGAGCCACCCAGGGGGAAAGGTCTGCAAGAAAAAAAAAAGTCAAAAAAGAACTATCCATATTTATCTCCTTGAGAACTGCCTGAGCAGCTATATACACCCCGTTGGGGCCATACACAATCAAGGTGGAAGGAGCAGAAAGCTCAACAGTTTCAGAACTGAAAGTCTTATGGGTCAGCAGAGGCTTTGCTGGTAGAAGACTTCATGTTTGTGCTTCCTTGGGCCAGCTTCAATGAATCCAGCCCTTCACTGCTAGTAATGTTCAGGCAATTTAGAACTTGCTGTTCTGCTCTCCAGACCTTTATTCCATGACAAAAAAAATTAAAGTTGTGCCTTGTGACCTTTTTTCCTGCTTCAATGCATGGTGAATTTGAAACTAGCACTGAAGTGGACCCAGGAACTTCCATGTTAGTTCATCCCAATTAGTTAATAAATGTATCTGCCTGTTCCTGTGCATGCAGTGGAGTATTAGAAAATGAAACTCTGTTCTTGTGCTTACCCATAGCTGTGAATAGAATAGAATAGAATAGAATAGAATAGAATAGAATAGAATAGAATGGAATAGAATAGAATCATTTCAGTTGGAAGGGACCTACAACTGAGTGACCAATTCAGGGTTGAACAGGTTAAAGCATGTTATTAAGAGCATTGGCCAAATGCCTCCTAAACACTGACGGGCTTGGGGCATTGACCACCCCTCTATGAAGCCTGTTCCAGTGTTTGACCATCCTCTCAGCAAACAACTATTTCCTAATATCCAGTCTAACCCCACCCTGGCACAGCTTTGAACCATTCCTATGTGTCCTATCGCTGGATGCCAGGGAGAAGAGCTCAGCACCTCTCTTTCCACTTCCCTCCTCAGGAAGCCATAGAGAGCAAGAAAGTTGCCCCTCAAGCTCCTTTTCTCCAAACTAGACAAACCCAAAGTCCTCAGCCACTCTTCACAGGACATTTACTCCAGTTATTGGGGTCCGAAATAACTTTATATTAATTGCTTGTGCATGAATATTTGGCTGCCTTTTCCAGGGGATTTTCTGATTGCTTGACACCATCTCAGGAACACAATGATGCAAATTTGAAGCCCGAAATAAGTCTTTCACATAACACTCAGAAGTGCTCGAGTGTTTGGTACTTTTATAGCTCATCAAAATATGGCCAGTTCTTGAAAATAATTAAGCTACTTTCAGTCAAAATGCAGGAATATTCAGTCAGCATTATAATATGACAGAATTTTGCCATGTTGGATCACATAACACCCCCCTAAGCAAGGAAAAACTTTTATACTACTAATTAAGCTACTATTATGATGATGAGAAAATGAGAAACGGTAGCTTACCTGACTTGCTTGAGCATCTCTGGAGGCGCTTATTTAGCAAAGCTCCCACTGATGGCGTGTGACCAGGAGAGATGCCTTGAGGCAGGGAAGGACTCTCACCTCTCTATGTATATTTGATACGTTTACAGGGTGTTTTCTTAAACTGGTCTCACCTGCAAGGTGTGGCTTAGCAGGAGAACCCACACGACCTTCGCAATGGGCTGTAATGTACAACAGGGACGATGCTGAAGTGCTACGTTAGGGTGAGGCTCCCACAGCACTCGGCTTCTGTCTCTTCTGGAGGGTGTCCCCTCCTCTGTGAAGACATCTCTGGTAGGTTGCAGTGGCTGCACTGCCAAAGCTGACTGACAGCTGCTGCCCAAACTGGAACCAAAACAACAGTTTCCATCCTATTCTGAGCAGGTTCCAAAGCTCCCTCACACTGCGGCATATGCCATTTTTGGGTTACCAGTATGGTTTTTCTGCCAGTCAAGACTTCCAAAACCTTCATTTTATGGATTACCTATTTTACTGTATTTGTGGAGGAAAGGCACAGAATTTCTGGACCTGTTTCACCTGACATTGATAAGACTCGGAACATGATTTTTTTTTTCCATTAGACTACAACACTAGCTTTATTTACCTTCTCAGCTTTTCATAGGATGCTGCAAGATTTGTTATAAGGCCTTTGCTACTCCTCTGGATCCATGGAATCCGTGCTCAAGCTGACTTTGAATAGCTCGCTTGTCCACATTCACGATCTATCTTTCAACAGCCAGCACAAAAGAAAAGGAGTCAAGTAATGCTGCTGGTTAGAGGTTTCCCCTGTTGTTCATCAAACTTAAGCACATCATTAGCTTAAAACCAGCTGAGGGTTCTGAGGAGATTGGACACAGCCTGCAAAACCCTAGCTGTAATTTTTACAGCCCTCAGAAGTAATTTAAGTGCGGTGCCCTAGGTCTTGTACATCGTATGTTTTTCTTTCACTGAAGTTCCCCCAAATACTTCACAAATGCTCGCTCTAGCTGGTGAATTCGACACTATTGTTTAGCACAATGATGTGTTTGCAACACTGGAAAGTAATGGTTTGCTACAGTGGAGGGATTTTTTTGCATAGTTGTGTTTCCATTCTTTGATGTGGGTGAGGTGATCTATACCCAGTCAGTGCTTTGGAATGCTTTAAACAATGGGTTTGGGTTTTTTTAAAAAAAGAAATAGAACTCCATCTTCTAGATTTCCTATATATTGGATCTCTTTTATCCCCTTGCAAAATGCCAAGAACCTAAACAAAAGCCTGTCTATCTATGAAGAGAGATATCAGGCCAAAGAGGGTCTCACTGAGCTTTAGTTCACCTGTTTGGTTTGTCTGAAGCCTTTCGTGAGAGCCATATTTCTGAATTCTGTTGTTTGTGGATTTTATGGTAATAACGGCTAGCTGGTTATACTGAATATACGCAGCAGGGTATGCAGAATGCTTGCAGAAAAAGCCAAAAAAACATGATTTAAAAGCCTTTTGTAGAGGAAATGCCAAGCTTTTTTTTTGTTTGTTTGTTTGTTTTTCTTGTGTTTTCTTTTTCCCTGAGATCTAGTCCTAGTTGATCGCTATCCTTTACGTTTGAGGCTTCAAGCTCAGTGCGTCCTGTGCTGTTCCTGAGGCGTTCAGGGAAGGCACAAAGGCTGGAGTGCTCGCAGATCCCTCTGTTCCACCCTTCTCGCTCCCAGGGATTAGCATTTACCGCAGAGGTCTGGCAGAGAAGCCGAACCCCGTAAGCACCATTTGCACAGACAGCCCAGCACCTGCAATTGCACAGGAGCGCAGCACTCTCGGTTTCGTTGCCGTGTCACCCAAATGAGTTATATCACTATTATGTGACATGACTCATTATGAGGAAGATGAGGTTATTTCCCTGTAACCTGAAGTCTCTGAGTTTTATTGTTCCTGCACAGCTCTGTGAAGTCCAATTTAATAGGCTTGCCTTAAGTGGCCATGCAAATAGGGTTTTTTAACAGTTTTCTGTTAAATACAGGGGGGTTAAATTCGAAGGGTGTTCTCAGCACTACATTGTCAGAGTTCATCTCTGCTGAAGAGTTCATATTTAAAGGCAGCTGCTTCTTCTGAGCAGGTCTGCATTGCCATCAAGGTAATAAAACAGTGCCGAAATACTCTCAAAATCAGATGGGGTGGGGAGTAAGAAAAGAGAGCTTTTAACTTTATCTGCCTCTTCCACTTCTTCCCAGGTAGCTTTTTGCAACTGAGAGCAGGAAAGCGGGAGGCCTGTCCTACCACTTCATACAGCCACACCATGGAGTTCAAGGGATGACACCATGGGGGTTCACCTGCAATAACCCTGGGGCAGAAGGGCTGCTGGGTGGCCTGCCAAAGGGTTTAAGGGTTTGAAGGGATATTAATGCCCTTAATAACAAAAAAAAAAAAAAAAAGCTTCTGCATTCTGGTGTAAGGGATAGAAGGATCCAGAATTTGGCAGCAATAGCATTACAAAAGCTCGTCATCACCCCTGACGATGATGATGGCCCTGACCAGACTGGTCACATATGCCACCAGGAGGAGGGAGCTGAATGGGGCACCTTGGTGGCTGTGGGCCTGTGTCTACACCTTGTCCTCTCATGTTGCTGTGCAGAGCACCCCTGGGTGGTGTTTGCTGTCTCTGTGGACAGCTTCGAGTAGTAGTGGATGCTCTCAGGGTTGCTCTGCTTGCTATCACCCTCCAGTCCTCTTCAGATCCATTTTCAAGCTGGTCACTTTATTTTTTCCCCATTTGTAGTTCCCTGGAATCATTTGTTTTTCTTCTCAAGTTTAGATTTATTTTTTTTTCTCCCTTTTTTTTAAGGCCTTTCCCTTTCTGGAAAGGACTTGAAGGTTTCATTAGAGCCAGGAGCAAATAGGGTGAGTTGCTGTCCGAGTGCACCCAGTGGTTACCTGGGGAACTTGAGAGCTTGGCTGCAACCCAGGAGGTTTGACTTGCCCTGAGATAAGGTGCTGGGCTCCCAGGGAAAAATGGTGGGTGGCAGGAGACCAGGGTGTGGTGAAAAGCTCAACTTTTTACCTCCAGCTTCTCCGGTCAGGCTGGAGGAATAGGAGCTGCTTGCTCACAACGGGGAGGGAAGAAAATGGCTGAGCTGTGCCTGCCATTCGCCCTTCACCAGGTTAGGTTGGAGTCTGGACCTCACTTGGTATGCCACCTACAAGGGGACATACAGACCAAGAGGATTCCTAGGCTTTTATTTTCCTCCTAAGGCCATTTTTTTTTCCCTCTTTCTTGGGATTTTACCAGTTTCTGTTTGTATTGCTTTTTTGAAACTCAGTAGTTCTGTCTGTCAGAAGTTTTACATCCCAATACAAGTGGGATTTGTGTCTGCTAGTAAGGGTTTGGTGAGCAGTGCAGGAAAGAATATAGGAATTTTCACAGAGGCAGCAGTTTTCTGGGTTTTCCTGATGGTGGTAATGGCTGGGATTTGGCCTGTGGTTTGGAAACTCCAGGCGGGAGCACATGGAAGAAAATCCTAGCGGCAGATTTTTGTCCAGAATGCCTTTTTCTTTAGGTAATACAAGTGAGGTCAACTTCCAGACATGAGGTTTGTATATGCAGAAGACAACCAGCCCAGCTGAGGAGTTTGTGCCAGGGCATCAAGTTCAGCTGGAGGGATATTGTATCGGGACATTTTCAGTCAGTTGAAATCCGGGAAGACAATTTCCCAGTATGAAGCCTTTGAGACTCTTAACCTCAGATGGTACTGCTGGGTCTTGCTGCTTTTCAGGACACGTGAAACTACTTGGGATTGGAGAATACACCTGCAAATTGCAGGCAGCCACGTTTAACTGCAAGACCTCACAGTTAAATATATGCCTAACTCTACATTATTACGATGGTTTTAAATATAGGGTGGCATTATAAAAATGAACAGCTTTACTCAGCAGTTTTCTGCAAATAATAGGCACTTTATTAAAAAAATTCCAGATCAGCTTACAGCTTAACCCCAGTCGTTGACAACCATCTTTAACAACAAACCTCTACTTCTCAGGGAATGGGACTCGTGCAAAATATTGAAAGGTCAAGCCTGTGCCTGGCATACTTTTTAAGATCTTCAAAATTAGGTACCTGGAATATCTTTACAGAGTGACAGTTTAAACAACTCCTTGCTTGCATTAGGACGGAGTCATTTGTTGAGTGGCAGGGCCTCTTACCGAGGTGGTTTGTAGCATTTCTTTGCCAGCATTTCTTTACCAGCCTAGTTTGTAACAGCGGTACCTAAGGAAAATAGTCCATCGAGAGTATATGGTCTAACAGAGAGCAAAGGATTATTTTGCCAGTTTAATTGCCAAGCCACTGGCTCTTTCTTGCACAGGTTAAATCATTAATTTTGCACTTGTTTCAACATAGCTAAGCTGGCAAGAGCTTTAAGCACCATCTCTGCCTGTGCTTACTTACCAGATAAAGTAGGAGCACAAGACAGTTCTGAGAATCTGAAAAAAAATCATAACAAAGCAGGTACAATTGAAAATATCTAACAGTGCTTCTCATGCCTTTCACCAGTGTGCCTTCCCTTAAAGCCAGCCTTTGTTCCAAGCATTTGGATACAAAATGTAGGTAGATGGGTCACATTTTCTCCTGAAAGCAAACAGCTTGGCTGAAGCAGGCTGCAGGTTGGCCATGTTTTGGGTAATCCAAATATTAACGGTCTTTTAATCCATCTGCGACAGACAGGGCTGCAGTTGCAGCAGGACCATGGCTTGGCTGAGCCGAGGAGACCTACATCCCCTCTGCACTTTGGGGGCCAGGGTGGCTGTCCCTGTGCAGAGGGATTGGGAGGTGGCTGTCACACAAGCGTCATTTCACTGGTGCAAGGCGCTCATCAGTCACTCAGCCGCAATGACAGATGGAGAAAAGCCTGAAGACCTCTCTTCCTCCACCAACTTCCACCTCCCAAAGGAATCTTTCGGCAGCTTTGTTTATTTCACCCAGACATTAAAAAGCTTTGCTTTATCATCCTCCCATCGCTGCCAAAAAGCTCTGAATACATTCATGTGTCAAAAACCAGCTTTGCTTTAGACCTCAGATAATTAAACAGAAATTATTACAACTTTAAAAAAAAAAAAAAAGCAAAAAGCAGCTTAAAACCTGAAGATAAGCTGGGGACATATCCATTTAAAAAAAAGGCATCTCCAGTTGACAGAAATTTAGAAGCCTTATGTGTTTGTACAGGTAGTTACAATCTCTCTATCCCTTCACCAAGCGTTAATGTAAATAAGTGGAGAAGGCATTCATCTCTTCACACACGAAAACCACTTTCTTTGCTGTACGGTCACAAAATTACCAAGAACAGATTTTTCTGGCTTCACAAAACAAAGCCAGCCAGCCACATTAGCTCAGCGTCCTGGACACACTTTATGCTCTTTCTGTTTTCCAGTAGGGGTTCATTCCTCAAAACGTCTTGTTCTTGGAATAACCCTGGCAGTCAAAGAGACAAAAATGGCCATTTTTTGGCTGGTTTTCTCCCTCTGGTCTTAGGCTTAGCAGGTTGCCAATGCTACCAGGCCTTCCCCCAGGGGACTTGGCACTGGTTCTGCTGTTGGTAACTGCAGAGGTTTGTATCCACCGTGTTTTTCTGAGATTTTCAGAGGGGAAAAATATTGTTCTTCTCCCAATGTTTTTCTCATGAAGTAAGTTTCACAAATGCATCTCTTTCAGAGTGAACAACAAAAAAACTTTTAGAGTAGAAATTGACACCATGTTGTTAGTGCTGTATTTACTCCTGCAGACCACTTTTGCTAACTAATAAATAATTTTGAGAAAGTTTTCTTCAAAACTTAAGTACTAGGTCGTTACAGTGCCTGCACACTCCAGGCTTATGTGCTACAGCTAAAATATACTTTTGATCATACTCTGTAATGAGAGTATGAGGCTGGTCATGTTTCCTTTCCAAGTTCCTCCTTAAGAAATCCTTACAGTAGGTCTCAGCAGAGGTGCTACTTCTAAGCCTTGTGGACATAACCTTCCATTTTGCTTATAAATCAATAATAATAAGGGTGGTTTTTACTTTCAGTGTTCTGTGTTCTCCCATTTTAGAACTACAAAGGCAGAGAAATGCCCAGAACCAGTTCTGGTAGTTAGGAATTTTGTGGTCCCCTCTGCTTCCGGGCAGGACCCAGTGATTCCAGTTCTCCCACTGGTGCCCAGCTGTGGCCACCCCTGTCTGGGGAGCACGATCTGAGAGCCAGGGGTTTCTGAGCACACTCAGGAAACTAAAACAGAAACATTTCCAGAAGACCACAGGGGGATGATTCACAGATACACAGTTCCAGTACATCAGCTGCCTCAGGTGATGCCCATGCCTCCTATATTTTGTATGGGATTTTGTGCGCTTTTTGCCCCCTCCTCCAAACAGGGGTTAAAAAATATCCAGTACAAGACACAATAAATCAGCTCTCTAACTACTTTTGGAGTGCCAAGCTCCTGCTCTGACACTTCAAAGCTTTACCTCTGGCTGTGTACTGGCATATCTCCCCACTGCTTGTTTCCTTACATCCTCCCGGGGTCTATTTTCACCATTAACTAAAGATTGTTCCTTGGAGGAGCTGATACAAGATGCCAGTGCAGGATCCCTTTGGTGACCTCCAGCCTTGTGTTTGCAACTCAACAGCCTCCTGTCTCACCCCCCATTTGCGCTCTTGGTCTCTTGTCGGAGGTGACTTCAGTTCTGTTTACCTCGGGGAATCAACACCAATCTGTTTGTAGCCTAGTAGCTTCGAGTTTCCCCAAGTTTACTCCCAACTGTGGAAGTTGTCCCAAAACATCTCTGCTGTTGTGCCTGCCTTAGCCAGCATCTCTTTGAAATGCAGGCTCCAGGTGATTGACTTCCAAGTAAGAGGAGCTGAATGGGTTTAGACAGATTAACATTCTAGCAGTAAGTGGCAGTCATTCCAAGGAGCTAAATCAAATTCTCAAGTGCTCATTAGCAACAGGGGGAAAAAAAAAAAAAAAAAGGAAAAGAAAACAGTTTGAGAACATAAAAAAGAATCAGCATATAATGGAGAGATTTGGTGGAAGCTGTTTTCTTCATTAGAGTTTTTCATTGGTGGCCATCGCCCTGAAACGCCAGGTCATGGGGTGCCCAGCATTTGTTCATCACATGAAGTATGGAGGTGCAGTTTTGACCCAGGTTCACTTCAGAATCAGCCTGGTAAAAGTTTGTCGGGCAAGACTCACATTCAGAATTCTGAATACCACACTTCAGTGGCAGGGTAAAAACGACTGCAGCTGCCATTTGGTGTCCCAGCTTGGAAGGAGTGTCTACCCCCCTGAAAAAAACAGAACGCAAGTCCACTGCGATGATTTCACTCGGGTCATCCAGGGCACTGCGTGTGCTCGTCATAATTTGTCTGTTTGGAGTGTCCTAATAGGACATAATTGCACAAATCGCTGTGTGGGGGAGGTAAAGAGGATGGTCACCACTTAGCAATCCGGACAAGAACTATCGCTCCGTCTCGGGGCACACAGGGACAGCGGCCACACCACAGGTTTGGAAAGGTGCAGCCTGCGTTTCACACTGACACGAGCCATTTCTGACCAACACGAGGAGGAGGGGGGCACAGGGTGGCCGTGCAGCAGCCACCCTCCGCAAGGCCACCCTGTGTCCCCCGCCTCTGCCAGCACGGCCCCTGCCCTGCCACAGCGCTCCCCTCTCCAGGCACCCACCGCTCCTTCCCCTCCCCACGCTGTCCTCATTGCTCGCTTCAAGCTTGGGAGCGAGGGCGAAACGTGGGCCTGAACCTTACCAGGGAGTGGAATAGTTTACATGAATTAAAAAAATATTTACACTTTTTTCTGAAGCTTGTTTTCCCAGAGTTCTACAAATCATGCAAACAGATTTTTGCAGTTTAGGCAACTGCACTGTAAAACCCTACCTGTTCTCACTAAAAAAATAACATAAGGGCATAAGTAAGAAAGGCAACGATTAACAGCTAGTCCCATAGAAGTAAAATCAGTTCTACATGGCTAAGATTTTCTATGCAGAATGAACTCCCCCATTTACCTCTTACATTTCAGAAACAGCAGAAGCAAATCCTGCCCCAGGTCCCTTTTGCTGCCTGATTTGCTCAGAGGAATATCGTCGCTGCTGTTTGACACAGCGTTAATGAGTTTAAAACCCGATGGGTTGACAGCGGCGGAGCGCAGCCCTGAGCTGCACCTGGCTACGGATTTGCCTGGAGGAGAGAAGGGAAATGCGAAAGCACCTCGGGGATGGGGAAAGCAAGCTGTCTGGGGGGTTGGTTTCAATCTGTGCTTCTCCATCCCCTCTGGGCGATGGTGCTTTCAGCACAGCTCACCCTCTGCACAGGAGCGTCCCCAATGGAAGGTGTGCCAGGTGCTCTGGTAACAGGGTCAGCATGAAGCCTGGAGACGGACAGTTACACGTTCCCTTGACCGGCACCCACAATTTTCAATGCCTTTTAGAAAGATGTTTTTACTGAAGAGAAAAAAAAAAAAAAGAAAAAAAAAAGAAAAAGAAAAGGAAAAAAAAAATCAGCAAAGAGATCGAGACGTCAGGAAATACTTTTGCTGACTTGGTGTGAAGAAAATATTTTTCTTATCCAAAACGTCAGCAGAAGCTGAATAAGCCACTTCACCTTCCTTCCTTTCCTCTCGTCCCTCTCTGGGCCTTCTGCCTCTGCAAAGGACATTTCTTCAGCCATTTGACATCCTGTCTAGCATATATTCATTCTTGATCCATTCTTTTGCATGGTCAGCCACTGGGGCTGTTCAAAAGAGTGGACACCTCTTGGTTTGGCTCCTACCTTGCATCGGTGGGCAGGGCAAAGTCTTCTGCTTGGGTCCATCGCACGCACATGGTAGTAACAGGTTTTTGCGGTGCCACAAAAAAAAGAAGCTGAAATGACATCCAGTGAGTTTTGTTTCTGGGATTCCGAATCTCTCTGCTAAACTCTTGATAGTTCACAGGCAGTCAATCTGTGGACCTAAGCCCATTATGCTTGAAAGCGCTACATACTGCAAAAATTCTTGCAGGAATTTGAGTGATTTCTGCTAGGAAGTGTCATGCATTGCTCCCATGATCACTATTACAAAGTATGATCCTAATTAAATTTTAAAAAAAAAAATAAGACAAAAAGTACCTTTGTATTCAGAATCCTGGCTCTTTGCTAGCCTAAGTGATTATTTCCTTCCCCTCTCCTTTGGATTTCTGTGTTCCTCTAAGCCAACACAAGTAAAGAACAGGGAAATGGATACTCTTCCTATGATACAAGATATGCTCACAAGTATCTAAAGGGTGGGTTGAGGGAGGATGGAGCTGGACTCTTTTCAGTGGTTCCCAGTGACAGGATGAGGGGCCAGGGGCACAAACTGGAACATAGGAAGTACCATTCAATCTGAGAAAAAAAACCAGATGCCGTCCTGAGTGATGTGCTCTGGGCAATGCTGCTTTAGCAGGGGAGTAGGACTAGATGATCTGCAGAGGTCCCTTCCACCTCTGACAATTCCGTGATTCTGTGATACCATACATCAGCAGGAGTTTAATAAATCCTAATTGCATTCACCTGTACAGCCCCCACTGCAAGCACTGTGGGTGCAAGATGGTGTCCAGGACCATTATTAACAGTGATGATGAATGGACAGGTATCTGTCAGAAACAGCGTGGGAATAACTGAGCATCCGTTTAAGCAGGGGGACGCACTGGATGACCTCGTAGAGTCTCTTCCAGCACTGTGACTCTATGATAACATGAGGGGAAAGGGACTCCAGCTTGATTTTCAAATAGTCAGATGTTTGTAGGGCTGCAACTATCAGCTAGAAAAAAAAAGGCATCCTTCAGTCTGTAACCAGAGCTTATTGGTAGGTGTGCAAAATTCTCCTGCCATGTAAAATTTTCAGAATATTTGATTGTAGAATCATAGAATGGTCAGAGTTGGGAGAGACCTTAAAGATCATCCAGTTCCACTCCCCCTGCCACAGGCAGGGACACCTCCCACTAAACCAGGTTGCTCAAAGCCCCATCCAGCCTGGCCTTGAACACTTTCAGGGATGGGGCATCCTGTTGCTGTGTCTCACCCCCCTCAGAGTAAAAGATTTCTTCTTAATATCTAATCTAAATCTACCCTCTTTCAGTTTAAAACCATTTCAGTTGAAAAAGAGTTAATGATTTTCTTTAAAGTATTGCCACACTTTACTTGTACCATGATGCTACCTGACAATGGCAGGCTTCCTTTTCAAAGTGATGCTTTTTGTGATATCTGTAATGTATAAGCCTGAACCGGAGCCTGGACTGTAGTAGGTGTCCTGCTGCCTAGTTAGTTTGGAGAATTCAACCCAACGATGCGTTGTACAGTTAACTCTTTTCTTATCTGCTTCAATGGAAACAGATTGACAAGAATGAATGAAAAGAACATAGCTTAGAGATTTGGCTTTTTGTAAAGCCAACCTTTCTGTCTTCCACAAGAAGACTAAGAACAAGAGCACACTTTAAATAAGATATCATTTTTAAAATGAAGATCCTCATTTCTAAAAGGGAGAAATATTTCACCTGGTGAAACTTTGTTTGGTGAAGGTGTGAAGAGAAGTGCGATGGGATGAACTGGAGCCCCTGCAATAGATCATGTACATGATCAGGTTTGTTCCCAGGTGGTGGCTGCTTCTCCGTAGTTCGGCAGTACCTTCTGTGCTGCCCCAGCAGCCAGTAGCTCAGGGGCTGTTTACGCCAAGTTAGATGACCTGAACTACATTTGGGAGTGCTTACAGGATTTTCTCTGTCAGCTCAGCTTCAGCTTGTACTAAAGGAGTAGTAGCAGATGGGAGGGAACAGGCGCTTTTCAGAACCCTCTAGGTTTTTGTGTGGTGTCTGCATGCAACCTTTCCACAGGTGCTCCAAGCCAAATTCCAGTTTTCTCCAATTGCTCCTGCACACTGCCTGTTACCCCTCTCACTGGGCAGGTTCTATGATTTTCACTACTTGCAAGCTACACTGGTGAATTTTGAGATAAACTGGGGCGGGATGGGTGCATCTGGGGAAAAGAAAAAAGAAAGAAGTGAAAGGTAGCAAAGGTTATGGAAGTAGAATAAAAAAGAAATTAGACGAAATTAGAAACTGAGGAGCAAACCAACACAAAACCCAAAAAGCACCTTGGCCATCGCAGTAGCATGTGCCGCTAACAACACAGTTGTCTCAGCTTTGGCTAGAGGGGAGGTGCTTCTGACTCAGCACACCACGTTCCTCTCCATCTCTCCTGCTTAAAACAATTCTGGCTTTAATGCCAGTAGATATTTCGGCTTTGTCAAGGTTATTATTAGCAAACCACTAATTACTAAGCTAATAGTATGTGTGTATATATATAT